>VXBT01010111.1:232590-251914 GCA_013400235.1 Oriolus oriolus
GGCCCCGGGGCACGCGCGGCCCCTGCCCCGGTCCCCCGGCCCCTTACGCTTGGCGGGCTGCGCGCCGGCCTCGGGCGGCGCCTCCGCCGCGGCCGCCATGGGGACAGAGCCCCTCCCGCTCCCCGCGCCGCCTCCTCCGGGCCGCGCCAGGCCCGGGACCGCCCCGCGCCGGGAGGAGCTCCCGCAACCTCCGCCCACTGAGGGGCGGCCGTGCGGCGTTCGAGCACTGCGGAAACCCGGCTGCAGGAACGAGACATATACCGAGGTGTAAAAGGTGTTACGGGGTTACTTTGTTCCAGCTGTTAAAGGCAGCGAAGCAGAACAGAGAGCGCCTGGTTTGTGCTCGATGCGGCTGCGCCGTCAGTGCGATCATTTCCCCCTCCAGCACCGCAGCCGGACCGCTCACTGCAAGAGCAGCGGCAGGACTCTCACACAGCACGCCTGCTTCAGGGGCTGCGGCCAGCCCGGCCCTCACAGGCAAACTCTTCAGCCCTGTGTTTGATGATGTTTTCCTTTGGCTTAGCTGATCCGCCTATAGCTGCAGGTCTTAATGCGAGTTAAAAGCATCTCTTCTGTTGCTGATGAGGAGGTGAGGAAACAAGCACCGGCACGACAGTCTGTCCTGTGGGGACTGCGGTACATGTTGCCGTAGTTGCCACAGCAGTGTCTACGTAGGTTTTTTTTCAGTCCATAGTATAAGTAGCACTATATAGAGATAGTGCAGCTAAGAATTAAGTCTGTTGTTAAAAACCTCTGCCAGTAGTTAGTATACAAATTTTTATTTAGAAAAAAATAAAGAAAAAGGGCACTCTGTCTCCTCCTTTAAGTAGTAAATATATATCTTGCTGCTCACAGTGGGGGGAGGTTTTTTGGTTTTTGTTTCTTTTTTTTACTGTACAACAGTATATATTTCTCTTCTTAGGGGAGATGTAACTGTTCTTTCCTGGCAATGGGTGCTTGACCTCTGTACTGATTTCACACTCAAATGCACCTCCAACACACTGTGAATTGTCTCAAGTCTCTCCTCAGATGTGACAGGCACTAACAAGGGGCAACATATCAATGCATAAATGCCACCATCACCTTCCACCTTTTGCGATGGAGAAGCTCACATGGTCAATGGAATATTTTGTGTATAAGCTGGCCACAGAATAATAATGGTTTCCAATATGAAGTCTGATATGTACCTAAGGAATTATGAGAATTATATTTTCTTAGAAAAGATCACTTACGCAATGTACATTAATGCATTTCTTCTTAAAACCCACAATCACAATCCTGTGGAGATCACACTCCAGAAACAGGGGGACAGGGTTCCCATCTGAAGTCCAGCAAAGTCAGCTGAAACATTTTGGCAATCTCCAGTAGGCCCTAGCAAGCTTTGCAGTTTTAACACCTGAGAAGCTGCAGGGCAAGGCAACACAGGAGTCTATGTGAACTTCCTCATGAAGCGGAGTTTTGCATAGGCAATGATAAGGAAGATAACAGTCATGCAGAACAGAGCCACTATGTTTTCCCACATTGCCCAGCTGGTAGGGGCGATTCCTTGGCTGCACAGGTATGCTTCACCAGAACACCTGCAGAAAAGCACGGGGCACAAGTTTATATTACTGTGTGGTACACATCTTCAGGTAATTACTTTTATTCCTGTTCCACAAAGATCCTTCTACCCTCAACTCTGCCAAAGAAGTGACAGAAATAGAGAAACTTCATAACTCATCACCAAATAAAGCTTAAAGGCCAAATGATCATAGTTCTCATAATTTTTCACTAGTAACCTAATTGTTCTTTATAGATAACTGGCAATTTATGAGCAAACCTCAGAACCACCCTAAACCGTGGTACGTACAGAAGCATTAGTTTCCCACAATAATCACTGGAAGTCCAAAAGCCATGGAAACAGTGCACTGCACTGTTCCTTGCAAAATACTCAAGTTTGCCACCTCTCTGGTACGTCATGAAATTCTTGTACTGCTTAAGGAAGGTATCAGTAGCCAAGAGTATTTCAAATGGGGCCAAATGGAGCACTGAGGGAGAGAGACCTTGGCTCTCTGCTGTATCTGCAGGGAGTTTAATATTTACAAACAAGCTCTGTGGGGCAGGCATGTTTCTGATCACAGGTTTACTGCTTTCCAGCAACTCTGTAGCTGTCCACACATTGCATTTCTCTTGTTAAGTGACCCTGCATTTGTTTAGGAAAACTGGTCAGTCAGGGCTAGGTTATCAAATACAAAGTTTAATTTAGCACATCTGCCTATTTTTACAAGTTTCATCCCTACCTACTTCACTCTTGGGTAATTGTGGAGTTTTACTATATAATCCTATAATACATTACTTTGGGACATGTTGAGGCTGTAAGTGGTTATAAGGCTTGTACGTGGTTATTCTGTGAATAGTATAAAAATTTGACACAGTCAGACTTCCCTTTAAGGGAGTCGTCACAATTCAGGCCCAGAACCACCATGAGTTACTTACATTTCTTCTGAAATATTGGGGGGACAACTGCCTGTATCTCCCACAAACACTGTTGCATTTGGGTTCTTCTCACCACAGAAGTAGAGATCTCTGTACTCATTCACCTGAAGAGCCTAGGGAAGGAGGCAGACACCAGATTTTTGAAGAGTTCGTGGTTTGGGGTATTACTTCAAAGGAACTTGATTATTAGAATACACGTACCACCATTCTTGGAATCATATGTTCATGTTCCTTTTTATTTTCAGGCTCTTAATCACCGCCTTTCTTAGGAACTGCTCCAAGTTCTACATGCAGGGTGGTTTGGTGTGCCAGGCCTTGGCTTCAAAGTTACTTAGCCACGGGTTTCTGTCTTGCCAGCTACAAGTTCCCGTTCAGCCACTTTCACCTGGGTCAGTCTAATGATCCAGAAAACCATGTGGCTGCATGCAGACACCCCAGCACCACCACAATGAAGGCATGGCACAGTCAGCCAAGGCCAAAGGCAAAGGGTTCCCTAGCACTGGCATCCTGCACTCACTGCTATCTCAGAGGACACTTCCACCTCAGTGATACCCAAACAATGAGGTCTCACACATCTCCCACTCTGCACCAGATCCAGCATTCATTTCAGTCTTTTTTACTCAAAGTAGGACACTTCCTTCCAAATAGGCTTGGCCAGGATGAAAACAGGAGATGGAAACACAACTCCCACCTGTGACCTGCTCTATCTATTTACAGTGTTTCAAGCAGTTGCACCCTTAGATTTCTGGTACCCCAGCTCCTTACCATTCAGAAAAGTCAAATTTCACTTCAGAGGAAGCCACACTGAAGACTGAGACACTTGGTCACTATAGTAAATCCTTTAACCAGCTGGAAAGTCACTGGCCTCAGACTGGCCACCCATACAGTAGTGTCGGGAGAGCCTGTACAATATTTTATTTTATTCTAAACCACAGGGATCAACTATTCCAGCTAGGAATTAGTGCCTCACTGGACAGCTTGCTCTGCTGCTGTCCAAGCAGCACTAATTCTGTAGCACAAAGTGTTTGTTCAGTCTCTGAGACTTCCAGCTCTCACACAGAGTTCTAACTTTTCCTCCCTTTTTGAGGCTGGTTGGTTTGTTCTCTTTTTTTACATTCATGCAATGAAACAAACCAAATCTGGCTTTTTAGAGAACTCCACTTTATACTCAAAGCCCCTCCAAGAAGCAGCAGTGTGGCTACATTACCCAGAGGAGACCAGTGCTACTTTCTACTCACAGTGAGGCCATATCGGGGGATGCTGAAGTACTTGAGCCAGTTCAGCCAGCCCATTACTGAAGGGAGGTTCACTAAGAGGCCTGAAAAGATCTGAAATAGAACAGAAGAGACGGATGAGTCACAAACTCTGTTTACTGCAAATAATACCATTCCTGCACAGATGCTGCAGCTCCCAACAGAGGTGCACTGGGACTGATGGACCTGCTACTGCTGTCATGCCTGTACCCACAGACATGGGCTGGAGCCTTGCAGCACTCCCAGGCTGCTGGCCCAACAGCACACCCAAGTACTTCAGCTGAACTGCTTGCAAAGAGGTCAGAAAGGTTTTTTACGTCCACATGTGGGCTAAGATGCATGATCACAACTTCTTAGTCAGGAGGACTGTCCTGTGGTAGAGCTACTCAGACGCTAAAGAAGGATGACTGGGAGATAAAGCGGAGAATCAAAAAAAGAAAAATGGGGAGCCTTAAGGGCTGTTATTGTTCCAGTCTTCCCCTCTGTCCTACATCTTTTATTCATGCTTTCTCTTGTCTGGAAAAAGATTTGCTTTTACTTCTTAGCACAAGCAGTCTTCATAGCTAAACATGACACTTCAGCCTCTGCTTCATCACAAGTGGTCTTGTGCTTACCCCACTGACCTTCAGGACATGCACATGTCACTCTTTATATACTGTGACTGACCTCAGTGTACATCAGCTGCCCTTCACTACACATGCACACTTCTCACCCACAGCAAGCAGCTGAAGCAGTACACTATCACTTGGCTTACTGCAAAAGCACACTGAATTGCAAACTGAAGAATAAGGGATGTGCTGTGGCTCAGAGTATGTACACAGTGACCAGGAACCACCTAACAAGAAGTATGTAACTTGATAGGTCTCACAGTCAAGAAGTTTTGTCACCAGCATCACCTCCTTGAAAAACAATTCACAGCTCTCATCTATGAGTAGTCAAAATTCCTTTCTCTCTCTCTTGTTCTCTTCCTTAAAAAATCCTTGGGGAAGCGTATTGAAGTAATTTCTTGAACCCAAGGGCAATACCGAATTACAAAAAAGAGAGGGTTTGCACCTTCTAATCCCACTTGGGCAGCAAAAATTAATGCAAAAAATCAACAGATCTGAAGTTTATTTCAAGACTTTTTCCTTTTAAATGATCTAGTTGACCACTTAGATTTCTAAAACTGGAAATGCAAGACTTTTTAAAAAATCAGTCTTTGTAAGGACAATTTAATAAAAACACACAACACTTGTTCGGGGCACACTGTTTGGAAAGCTCTGATGGCATCACAGCTACTGAATTGCACCTGAGCAGTGATCTGACCCTCAGACTACAAGCTGGCAGAAGTATATCTTTGACTACAGTGACAATAAAATCACAAGCATGGGCCTGACATGCCACTGGACTATGGATGTTTTAGCCTGCCTAGGGCTAGCTCAACCCAATCCTCTCAGCTGGTCTCAGCTCTTTCCTCCCCTCCAGGAGGAGCACACACCTCCTTATATACTTACAAGCATCAGGACAAAACAAATAGTGATGAGCAGATTGGCCACAGCCACCACATCCATCCCAGCACTGATAGCCAGGGACATGGCTGTGGCAGTGTAGGACACCAGTACAAGGGTCAGCATGAAGAAGAAGAACCGCCCTGCAACAGCTTGGTATCCTGTCAAAAGACAGAAAGGTAAGAGTCCAGTAAACAACCACATTATGAATCCCAGAGAGGTATGCTTGGACTCCTGTACAAGACAGGCAAATCAGGAAGAAAGACCAAGTTTGGAGCTGGCAGGAACTATGCATGCTTCAACGGCCCAAAGAGCATTACCAAAAGATGTTGTCAGGCAGGTCCCTGTCTTAGACTGCTGGTGTCTCTGCCCCTGCCCCAGAGTCCTCCAAAGTTATGATGCCAAGCACTTAAACCAATTGAAGGTTCAAGTAGAAGTATGTTATAGATACAGGAATTAATGCCTGGCTATGTCAGAAATCAAATGTGTTGGAAGACGACAGGTTCAATGAAAGCATCAATTCTTTACCAATCATCCAGTAACTGATGCATGAGAATATGATGGCTGGAGTAGTTCTCATGGGCAGCAGATCTCCTATCATCAAGGCCAGGAAGTAGGCAGACACACGGTAATATCCACTGGTGTACTGATGGCTGCGAGGACAGGAAGGAGGGGAGTTGTACAGGTTTAGAGGTTCTGTAGGAAGCAGGCTCAGAGTGTGTGTTTGGTTTATCCTGATTTGTTTTCTGCTCTTTCTACAACTGACTCCTCTCTATGCAAATTGCTCATATTCACTGTGCTATCACTGATCATTCTGTAAAGTAAGGGCTGATCTGTCTCACAGACCCTGCAGTCAAACTGACAGCCCATCCAAGGAAAGTGAATGAAAGGCTGTGTGACTGCTATGTAAAATATCAGAAAAAAAATTCCTAAATCTCTTTTCAAAGAAAAAGATCCTTAACACAAGAGCATGGGGAAGCATCAGACTGCTATAAACTGGAGGAACACTTCATCCACTGTTAACTCATAGCTGCATCCAGGAAAGAAGGAATCATATCCAACAATGGGAAAACACCTTTGGGACATCAACTCACCCCCAGTTCACAGGGAAATTAAATGTCATTATGATTGTTTTGCTGCTTAATGGAGCTCATGACAAGATGTTTTAGCTGGTGAGGTGCCTAAATCCCCACTGACCCAGCTGGTAAACTACACTGACAAGCTGGGCAGACTAGCAAGAAATGGCAGCTTGGGGGAATTTCACTCCTGAGCAGTTGTTAGGGTCAATACTAAGCTGCTCTGAGCAGCCGGTGGGTGGACATGTACATTCCAGGCATAAATCTCCAGTTTCCTCTTTAATGCATAGGATCTGTCTCTTGCCCTTCCATTGCTGGAGGCACCTCCAAACTACACCTTCAACATATATGTATACATACTGTATGTATACTGTATCTACATGCATTTATATACATATACACACACATACAAATACATATATGTACATACATAAAAATATAAATAATAGTTATAAAGATAGTATACATAATATTACAAGTAAAGAAAAGTAATAAATACAGTAACTATGTATAATTATATATTAAAGTAATTATTTATAGCAATAATGTAATAATTGAGCACATCCCTCTAAACAGAGAGACGTGCTTGATGATTAACAAGCTCTTGTAAGCCAGACAACAGCAGCCCCCTTCATCTGAGCATCTCTTGCAAAGTTTTTCCAGGAACTCTCCCTTCATTTTTGCATACTCTTGCCACTTTAGGACCATTGCAAGACAGTATTTCAGCCCTTGTGAGCAAGAGGGCAGGAAGGGTTCACAGTCTGCAGGATTCACATGCAGACTTCAAAACCAGCTGTTACCAGAAGTGGGTAGGAAAAGCAGCTCCAGTAAACTGTCACACAGCAAGCAAGTAAAAGCATTTCCTCCTTCCCACAGCTCTTAGCATTTCAGCTCCCTGCTGTACAGACTAATTTAGCTTTACTATTACAATCTGATGTTGCAAGGGAGCAATCAAGTCTTTGGTGGTAATAATTTTGTTCAGCATGTAAGACACTCCCCCCATCTCATTCCAGGGTATGAGACAGTCCAAGTGCCTTACTACTTACACAAATAGTTTCTTGTCTCTGATGAATAGCTCAATCGCAGAGACACTGGAAAAACACTGGTTTGTGGTGACAAAAAACAAGGATCCAACCCTAGAAGGCAAAACAGAACAGTGGAAAAGTGAGGTAACAACACTGTCAGCCTCAGACATCATCATACCATCAAGTCAGTGCTTTCCTCTGTCCCCAGAATAAAGATATTTAATTGTGCTACTGTAAATCTTAGCTGTATCCTTTATCTTCCCTTTTACATCCCCTTTGTACTGATGTGCAAGCCTGGCAGAACTGTGGCCCCTTTAGGACCTCTGGACATTCCATGCTGCAGTGCACTGAGGCTTGTGAACCCAACCCTCCTTGGGTCCAAGTGGATCCCAAGGCCTTCCTTCCCAGTGCCTCAAACCTGACTGCTACAGACAGAAAAATGAGCAAAGCTGTGGCTTTTCATCTTACCGATTCTGAATGCCACTTCGGTCCAGCTTTACACCAAAAAAGATAGCACCCACAACCAAGGCTAGAATTATGGTCACTGCAATCTGGAAGTGGAAAGAAGAAGGGAAAAAAGGAAGTCCTTCAGATAAGTAAAAAAGTTAGGAACTAACATTATTAAGTCACATGCAGGGTTTAAGATTCACACCTGCCTAAAGCCTTGCTCTTGTGAGGCAATGTATACCTATGACACACAAAATTAAAATCCTTATGACAGTTTTTTAGGTTTTATCCTCTTCACTTTCCTACTTCGCTCTTTGGCTAGGAGAGTTTAGCAGAAACACACTTATAGAATAACCAAGTTTAAAATTTAAAGTGAGGCACAAAATTAACCCTAGAAGATCCCCATGCGAACCAGAGAATGCACCCCAATTTTCAGTGCAGTAGTCCTTAGCTAAACTAAATTGTTTTTTCAAAGGCCACAGAGGTAGCTGAGTATCTCACTCCACTTACATGGCAGCAGCACAGGACTTTTCTGTTTTCCTATCTGCCTTTGAAAACAAGATTCTGTCCTTCAAACTGCAGATCATGGGACTGAGAGCAGCAAGAGTCTGCGACCTTTAGCAATTGTTACCTACTTGTGCAATGGAGGCCTGTGGGTTCCTGATGAGATTCTTCAGGGAACGCTTGGACACCCAGTACAGCTGAGTGAGGAATCCATTGGCATAGGTAATCTCATGCTCCTGCTTGGATAGTCTCCGCTTGCTTCCCCGTCCAAGCTCCACTTTCCCCAGTGCTTCCTTTGTGCTCTGATACAGGCTGGAGCTGAGATATTTCTGGTGCAGCACATCTACCACACTGCTATCCACGTTGTCTTCTGCCACTCCGTTTTCACTGCTCACTTCTGAAGGAGAAAAACAAGATATGGCTTGTGGTTCCCTATGAACCTGACCTTCAGATATGGCCCATCAATAAGCTCAGCAGTTCTGGAGGCTGAAGAAAAAGGCAGAAATGCCCAGAGAATTTGAGTTGTTCAAGCCTCTAGCTCTGAGTTTAAGAGGCTAGCTTGAGTGAGAGGTCTTTCCTGCATTTTTAATCGAACCTAGCTAATCCACCCATTCTTTCTGGCACAAAACGGTCATATTCTTAAAACAAAGCACCAGAAAACCTTTGTTTCATTGAATTTGGGTAAAATCAATGTTTGCTCTGATTCGCATCACTGAAAAGTGCTTTACCAAATCTGTTCCCTTATAATCCTTCAGTCAACGATGTGCTACAGCATCCCAAACCAAGCATTTCCAAACATTTCACTCACTATATTGGTAGAGAATTTGTTCTCTAATAGTTCCAACCTCTTTCACTCTCCTGTAAATCCATCACTCCTTAGCTTGTCTTCTCTGCAGTGGCCTCTTATGTGACTGAAAAAATCTGTCAGCTGCCTCTTGAGACTAAGCAGTTCTAGTTTTTCCAGTCTTTCCCACACAGGTTTTTTTTTTAATTTTTGATATTTATCATTGCTCTCCTAAAAAACTGAAGTGAAAAAATCCCTTTTAAAAGTTTTCTGACCTTTTTAAAGAAGCCCAAAACAAAGTGTATATATATTAGTAAGAAAAATAAAAAGATGAAATGCCCTTAGACTTCAGGAAACCCAGAGAATAAAAACTTGCCATTACCACATACAACTTCCCTTCTACACTAGCCAGCAGTGGATTTCTCCTTCACAAGTTACCTTTTCCTGTGTCCACAGGTCTGTCATCTTCCTTGCTTGCTGCCACAGCAGTTGAATCACCATTTATGACATCGAGGAAGAAGTCAGCTGGATTATTGAAGGGTTCACATTCATATCCTTAAAAAAAAACCAGAACAGACCAAACCAAAACCACACATGCAACGTGTTTGTACTGCACAGAGTACACCTTAGAAGGTCAGGTCTAATACTATATCACTTTTCCAAAACCCTGCTAACAGAAAGCTTCACTGCTTTTCCTAAGTGTTACTTTACAGCAGTAGATGGACAGGATTTAGGAGGTGGTGAATCTGGGGTATCTAAAGAGCTTCAAAGTTGCTTATTCACCAATTTTAGGTGAGGAGAAATCTCTAACTTGCTTCTACACAGCTCAGTATGGACAACTCTTGCCTCCTTCCCAGTGCTGTTCAACCACACCCCACTCCGAAAGACACACAGTTCCTCAGCAGAGGTTCCTGGATGTCTCTTCTACAGCCTTAGATACTTCTTCCAGAGACTCAACTCTTGCTGGTGTTTCCCTGGTCACAAGGGTGAGGAAGGGCTGTCCAAGAGCACCTTCTTGTAACATGGCTCTAACTATGGCACAAAGAGGAAATTAAAAACAAACAAACCCAAAGATACTTCTACAAAGATGCCACTCCCCTGAGAGAAAAGAAGTGGGCTACTAAGAGGAGGAGCAGAAGTACTGACATTGGTTAAAGTACCTCCCTTAGAGCCAGGGAAAGCTTACAATCTAATGTGTCCATGGCTGCATCTACAGATTGGAAGTTCACTCCACATTCTCCGTTCATTATAGTCAGACACCCTCACCCCGCTTACTTGGAGAGGGCAGCCACCCAACAGTGCAACTATTAACCCATCTTAAGACACACCATAATTCTGTCCTCTTGCCCACCTCTAGACTGAATGCCCACCTGCATTCAGTCTAGAGCATACTTGTGGATCAATCTGTACAGATCGCTCCCAGTCTGCAGGCTGTGGTTCAAAAACCACTGGATCTGCCACTGACACCTGGTACAACTACAAGCATTATCTTGTCTGCTGGACATCATGCTTCTACATATCCAAGTGATTCTTGGCTTTTGTCCTCATCCAAGGCAAAACAAAGGCAAGAGAGAGAGCCATGCTCTCTTGTCTGAAAATTTTTGGGTTTCTCATTCTTTTTCCTGTTGTAACATAACACTGCTCAGACTGCATGTGTACAGTTTTTAACACCCTAGTGATACAAAAGCAAGGGACTGTTACCCATGCTAGGTTAAGAATCTACACACAGATTTAACTCATGAGCCAGTTGCTTTCGCTCTTGGCGTGGAAGACTTACCAATAGAACTGAAGTACTCCAGGGCGTGCTTTGCAGGACCATGGTACAGCACCTTGCCCGAAGCCAGTAATGTCAGACTGTCAAACAGCTTGAATATGGAATAGCGGGGCTGATGGATGGAAAATATGATGGTTCGCCCTCTTCTTGAGAGCCTGAAACAGAAACAAAACATCTCTTAAGTACACCACCCTTTGAATTTCAGGAAGGCAAACCCCAAGTATCCAAATCCAAGACAAACACTTGGCAACTTCTCAGGGTCTTGACCCACAAAAACTGTAGTTCCCCCTTCTCCGTCACTGTGTCAGATGCTGCCTGCAAGACCTTCAAGACAGCACCCATCATTACAGAAGACCATCACTGCAGTCCAGGTAGCCAGAGTATGATGCTGTCTGTAGCTAGCAAAGCCTCAGGCCACAGCTGTGCACAAACCCTCCTTACATGTTTTTTACACCAGATGTCGACCTGACTAACTGCAATAGTCCTACTGCGCTCAATAGCAGCACCAGGCGTTACTGATCAGGCTGTGGAAGTCTGGCCAGCTGAGATTTCTCTTAGGTCTTCTGCTTGAAGATTTACTCTAAAGGAAATTCAAAACAAGTGTCCCTTGAGGTTTGTCAGATGCTCTTTCAAGTGCTTTATAAGTGTTGATGCCCAACAAGTACCCTTGACGATCAAACACCTATATGCCCAAACAGCAGAGCAAAGCGATCCCCACAAGCACAACCAGACAACATGCCACAAACCCAGGAGGAGGATTAGAAAGTCATTCTCATTAAATAAGCCTTCTCTGTCTTCCTGGCATGTAACTTTGCTCTAATTGTCAGAAGACAGTTCATCTCCAAAACACTAGACACAGAGCATAAATCTGCAGGTGAAATCTTAGATCTGAGTTCAAGACTGTTTCCGGGGAGTCCTTCGTAATAGACTCATATAGAAGGCCAAGAAATTATGATTACAAGGCCTGACCTCCCAGTCCACCCCTCACTGTGGCAAAGGGAAGCTGTCCAAGCTACATCTGCTTTTTGGGCTCCAATCCAATGCTTGCTGTGGAAAGATTCCCATAAGTTTTAAAAGGCTTTGGAAAAGACCCAAACAAATAACTTACTACCACTTCTGCATCTATTTGTCTAGCTTTCTTTTTTTTAAAAAAAAAAAAAAAAAGGGAGCACTAGCTCCTAGAACATTCCTTTTTTTACTAATGAGTTGACAACCAAATTGCAACACAGCCCTGAAGAACTGACTCTTACTTCTTCAGAAGGATGAGGACTGCATTGGCTGTGCTGGCATCAAGGCCAGTTGTTGGTTCATCCAGAAAAAGGACTGGTGGCTCTGTGATGAGCTCCATCCCAATGTTGGTTCTCTTCCGTTCCCCTCCAGACACTCCCCGGATCAATTCAGTTCCTACCTGCAAGCAGAGGGAATCAGATATTTGCAACAAGACCCAGTCACTACATGCTCTGGAGTTGTGGACTTTCCACACCCAGCAGCTATTTTCATTTTCAGAGTTCCTTTAATGAGCTCTAGGGCCAGCAGCAGGTGAGTTTGACTCAGTGTGAGGGACTGTGTAGCAGTCAGCTGAGCCTGATTTTCAGAGGTACCATGTGCCTTACAACTTCAGGGAACGAGGATGACACTGACAAGGCAGAGACAGAATGAGGCCACAACATTCAGAGGAGGCATTGGTGTGTGGGGATGCCTTTTGTTGGTAGCTTGCCTGTTAATACAAGCTCTGCACAGAACTTTTCTATCACAGACCAGTTTTCCATCCCTCAGAGCTTTCAGAAATGAGAAAACAATTTCCTTGTCTTGTCCCACAAAGCCAGGAAGTGACTGAACAACTTTCCAATATGCAATGACTAAGCGACTCCTTCCCTTCTGAATTTATACAACAAGCTGGATATGGTCCAAAATCTTCCCCTTTTAGCAGCAAATACAAATACCTCTCTCTGAGCTCCCTCCTGAGCTGGAGACTGATTTCTTGCATGCAGTATGGCTTAGTCAGGTTCCTGTTTAGCTTCCTGTAACTGCACTACATACACGATACAGCCCAGACACAAGCAGCTCAGTTTCCAGGGGCAGTATGATTTCTGAGAAAGGTGTTCTCGATGCTCACCTTAGCATCAGCCACTTTGCTTAATCCCAGCTCATTGATTATCTGGGTGACTCGCTCTTCCTTCTCTTTAATGGTGATGGAGCTGGGGAGTCGCAGCGCAGCAGAGAATTGCAGGTTCTCCCTCACCGTCATTGTGCCCATGACAACATCATCCTGAAAGTACAAATGGACAGTTGGAAAAACTCCTCAGAGTGGGCACCAGAGTCCCTTAGTGGCAGTTACTGGATAAGCTGTATAAGCATAAGCACCACTGGATAAGCAGTGGAACCTAGACTGAAGGACAACTCCTCCTTCAAATTTTATATGACATGAAATTCGAAGTCCTTCAGTAGCAATCAAGGGGAGAATGCAGCTCTGCAGGACCCACAGCTTACACCAAGCACCACCTCAGCCTGCTTTCAGGCTGAGAAGTTCAAGTGCAGACACCGCCACTTTGTATTGCATGTGCATTTTTCTTACTAGCCAAAGTGAGGCAGAGCAGATAGTGACTTTGTAGAGTTAAACTTCTGTCAGTCCAGCTGGAGCCAAAGGACGTTGCTGGTGCTCAGTGTTAAAGGCAGAGACAGTCAGGGAATCACTGCGGTTAGCTCTGTTCCCAGTTACAAGCCATACCTTGTTGTGGTCCAGAGCACCTGCTGAGTTCAGCTGCCAAAAAGGAGCTTTCTCCAGCTCCTCACTGGCAGCAGCTTCTCAGAGAAGCAAGAATATTGCACCAAGATGCTCCTGATTTTTTCCATGTCTTAACTACATATAACTCTTGGACCTAAGACTTTATTCTAAGGGTTACCCCTTTACAAAACTTCAACAGTCATGTGCACTTTGAGGGCGAATCAAATCCATCCAGTTGACAGACCTGGGCGGCCTACAGCAACCTGCAACAACCGTGAGCCAAATGGAGATTTGTCATCAGGCCCATCCAGAGCTCCATGCTTCTCCATCACCCCCATTTTGATATTTGTACCAATTCTGTATCCTACCATATGATGAGAAAAGGGCTACAACACTGGGTAGCTGCTGGAAGACACGCCTGTTACGTCAGGCACCTTTGGAAGACATCCCCTAAGCTGCAGGGCAGCGGATTCTTGCCTGCTTTGGGACACTGCCCACATCAGATGTGTGCATCAGCAGCACAGATGATATACCAGTCAACCATGTTTGGCACTGGAGTTAACAGAGGAAGACAAGGATGTGCTGCTTTGCTGCCAAAGGTGGTTTAGGCATTTCATACCTTCCCTTGACTTCCCACAACCCCCAGTCTCTGACCCTAGCCTCCCATTCTCCACTCTCAGATCCACCAATACAACTGTCAGGTCACTACACTGGAAACTGAACTGTGACTTTAAGCTTAATACCAAACATAGCCAACAGTGGCATGACACCTTCACTCTCACAGCATGAATGCAGAGACCACCAGCAGTTTTATGGGGATAACATACGACTTAACATGCCTATATGCTTATTTGCATAAAACTGATTCTGTCATTATGTATGTATTTAGGACTCAAAGTGTTGTTTGTAGTTTTTGGTCCATCTTTATCGATCCAGGGAGTACTGCATGGAGTGGGAATGGGGAGAGACCATTTAATGTTTCACCAAATTGCTTATCATTTTAAGGTTATGTTTGGTTGCTTTGGACATTCGAGAGACAAATGTCTCAAACTGGGACCACTTGAAAGAAGCTTACAGGCTATTCATCAACCACCGAGGATTTGGGGATCTTTGACCTGCAGGATCAAGATTCAGCACCAGTCTCATCCCACAGATCCTCCCAGAGCCCCCCAGCTGGCAGCTTTCAGCTGCCTATGTCACATCTGCCTGTAGTCAGAACCCTGGATGGTTTCCAGATTCGGCTGCTCATATGGCTGCCAAGAATCCCCTTCTCTCCGAGTTCCCCAGGGCTTTGAGGGTCTATTATTGGTCCAGGCCTCCACCCACTTCCGCAGATTCAGCTGGCTTTTCCTGTCTCCAAGTGGAATGAACCTCTGTCACAGCCAGCTAGAATCAGAGGAAGAACAGCAGGGATCTATTTATTTCCTAGAATTATTGTCTGATAGTTTGAAGGTACTTCTGCCAGCTAGAACTGCTTCTGAGTTTCACAACAAGAGATTTTGGGTGTCATGGTTTTTTTCCTCCCTTTTTTAAAAATCTTTGCTAGCACTTCAGGGCAGAGCCCAAAGGACAAGTCACAGTAGCCCAGCAGTTCAGGCATCCACGTGGCTGTGGGAAGACAAACACCTCTGTGCTTGACTAGCCTGGAGTAACAGTTTGATCTTCTTATCTTCCAAATCCCAGATAAAAACTGAATAGTGTAACATCTGAGTTACCAAATTAGGCTCTGTAAGGACTACTGAAAATTACCTAAACTAGTAGTTCATGCTTTCCTCATCTTATGTGGTCTTCCATCCCAAGGTCTCCCAGGCCTCACAGAAAGCAGTTACTCACCTGCACAACATATCCTGAGATGCACTTGAAATTTGGAGGTTGTGGGATGCCATCTATAAGCACTTCTCCAGACAGACCTGCTGGGTCTTTCCTGGCAGCCAGCACATCTAGGAGACTTCACACAAACACCAGGCATTAGGTTTTGCAATAACTGCTGCTTTTACCCTTGACTGGGTAAGAACCACCAGCCAGGACTGAGTTACAGCCTGCTCACAGCATGCTGCAAACCAGAGGGCACAGGAAGGGGCTTCCCCTACTCTGTGGGCTTTAAGCTCTTTGTACAGAAAGCCTGGTGTACATCCAGGATTTTCCAGCACACGGTGTGCCACAGCAGTATGGCAGTGTACAGACGCTCACAATTCACAACAGTCAACCCCCCACAGACATAAACTTGGTCTGTGTATTTACAGCTAACCTCAAATGCACAGAGACAAAAGCAGCCTGCTGAGTCGTTGCAGGCTGCTCCCCAGCCAGGGGAGCACAAAACTAACTCCTTTGATCTCAAGGAAATTAATCCATATGGGTATAAACAAGACTACAGTTACGATTAATTCTAGAAAGTAATGTTTTTTTAATGTATCACTGGATTCTCCTTACTGCCAGTGCAGAGGCCAGCCTGTCTGCCAGCTAAGTAAACTGCCCTGATGAAGTGCTGCTCTTGAAAGCATCCTGATTAACCAGCAGTCTCCTTAGAAAAGGAGATCACTGGTCACCACAAAAACACACCTGTGTGAACTCTAGCCATATTTGCAAGTGTCTGACATTCTTAAACTCAGAGAGTGACAAAAAGCTCTCTTACCACAGGAGAGAAAACAGCATTAGCAGTGGATGGAGATAGTCTACATGGTATTTCTGTGTGCCTTCATCCAAACAACTCAAGCACATGTGCACCCCCACCAGCAGGCCACAGCCAAGCTGGGGTAAGGATCCAGAGCATCCTACAGACTGCATTACACCATATTCCTGTCAGTCGTCAGAGAGGGGTCTGGCCTAGCAGCTTCAAGGAAGTCTTGTTGCAGTGAGTTCAGAGGGAGTGACATCTTCCATGCCCCAGAGGAGCTTGTAACCCATCCCCACCCTGTTACCAGTCAGGACAGAGCCTACATCTGAGGTCCAGTCACCCCAGTTCTGCCTGGTATCTTAAGTCAGGCCACCACCAAAGATGACTGCAGTAATACAGAGCACTGACTGGAGCAGATGAGGGGTGTGACACAGTCACAGTGCAAGAACTCCAGCAAAGCTAACTGACGGGCAGGAGGTCAAACTGCATCACCAGATTTCTCACAGGCATGCAAAGGTCTAATCCTGCAGATCCCTCAAATCTCCCCCAACCCTCAGAATCCCAAATATACTTTGAACTTCTGACTGTCCATTTAAAGGAGCAGAAGGTACTCACGAAGATTTCCCACTCCCTGTTGGCCCCAGGATAGCATTCAAGCCTGGTTTCATAATGCCACTGAAAGAAGGAAAGAATTGTTTACAAATAAGGACATTTACAAGGACCATCCATATGCAGCTTTTAGTAGAGGTGAAGTGTGAACAAAATGCTGTTGAAAGGAAAACTTCAGAGATTAAAAACTTCTCAAATCTGAAATCAATAAGCATTTCTCCTTTCTGTCCCAGACGGCCAGTCAGAACAGAATCAGAACTGGACATAAAAAGCAATCCACAAAAGACAGAAATTAACTGTCTTCCCTGATGAGCTGGGTCTTGAAAAGAAGCCGCAACTGCTCTCTATTGCTCATTTCCTCTGACTGCACCTTGAACCATAGTTAAAGGAACCCTCAGATCTTTTAGCAGAAGAGATCACACAAGTTTGGTCCTAATTTGTTCAGATCAATAACTGAAACTGCTTCAGCTATATCTCAGCTATTTCGCCTAAAAGCAAATCAAAGTGCTCACACGAACTGCTGTCTGGCAGGAGGGCAGTCATTTCTGTACCAGCACAGCTGGATCTGGAAGGTGACACGAGGTCACTGGTTCACAGCAGCAGATTAATTCCTACCCTCTCGTATTTCATTTAAGCAAACACTTACTTAACATTATGAAGGATCTTCTTTTCCACAGTTTTCCGTTTACAAAGGAATCCACTGGACTGCTTAACAGAGTACTGGATGTTATGGAAACTCACAACGGAGCCCCGAGGACACCGGAGGGACTCTTGTGTTGGAACAGAACGTTGGAAATTGCCCGCTCCTTCCTCTTCTCCAACAGAAATAACGCTGTGATCGAACGTGTCTGACATCATGTCCTTGTTACACAGGTCAAGCTCCACTGCATGGAGGTTTTTGAGGTCACTGTTGTTTTGAGCAGTTCCCATCTGTTGAGACAAAGAACACGGAAACATGCAGGGAAGGAGACATGTGGACAAAGATTTCTCCAGAAAGTGTCTTGGAAGAGCAAATTCCTGCTCACCACACCAATCGGTACACATGCCAAGTTTCCAAAAGGATGGGCATCCGCACCGGAAGACATCCAATAGTCCCCAAAGGCAGGGAAAGCCACAGATTCAGAACTAATCTTTAAGAACAAAAGTATGTTCTTGAAGTAAATTATGCTTGCTCAAAGGGCATCTAATGAGGCAAAAACAAGCCCACCTATGATGGTGACTGTCTTTTGCAACACAGTTGGGACTACAAATGGAAGCTGCTACCACTTAAAGAGACTCAAGCTCACCTTCCTCAGTCACAACATGCTTACCCCATTACCCCCCAACAAAGCCAGCAAAGAAAGCCTATAAATGAATCCATATGAAGAATCACAGCGTAACTGATAAGTAAAGGGAAGGCTTTGTAAAATCATGGCTCAGGCCTGTTACTTCAGCTAAGTAGAAAGGGACTGTGGGAAAGAGACACAGCTGAACTAGGGGTAGAAGAACATGCTGCGTGACCATCGTGTGTTCACATCATGGTGTATGGTGGTTGGTTGAATTAGGCTTGTCGTGCCTTAAAACTATGTAAACTGATAACTGGCTAACTGCTTTAGAAGGCCAGGTTTTTGCAATAAAGCGTCTCTCCTCTGCACCTGCCTGGGGACTCTGCATCACTACGAACCCTCACCCACATCACAGCAAGAAAAATGGTTGTGTTCATGAAAATGAAGGGCAGTCACATGCATCTTGTTTGCTGCACGTCTGTTCCAGAGATGTCAATGCGATTAGAATAACAATTACACATGCTAAAAATTTACTGTGATGCTGGGAAAAGCCAAGGTGCTCACCAGGTTAAAAGAACAAGGAGAAAGACCTGTCCACAAAGACATCCATTGCTAGTTGCTTGAATTTGTGTGAAGGTAGAAGTATCCCACCAACCACCCCTTTCTCACCACCCACACTTTTTTCCTCCCAGGACTGAGAGGGTGACAACTAGTAGGACCACCACTACCGCAGTAGCAGATTTCTCAGGGAGAGGGGGATGGTCACCCTATTAGGAAACTGGAGCTACAAAAGCCATGTTTAAAGAAATGGGAATCGTCCTTTCCTCTCTGCCTCTTCCTATTACTGAAAGCTCAAAAAGTTGCAGAAGTTTTTTCCTGTACAAGTAAAATAAAAATGGTGGGGAAAAGGGTTGTTTATTCTGGACCCACACTGAACTCTAAGGCTGTTCACCCCTAGGAAAGCTTTGTTTATGGGAGACAACATAGGATATGCTGGTTACATCAGCAAGAGATGGCTTATACTCTTGAAAGCTTGCACAACAGATGATGAGAAAAAAAAAACTAACAGGACGACATTGACCCTAGGGACAAGGACCTTGTTAGACTTCTGAACATTTTTCTTGTATCTGTCCTGGCTAGATTCTGTGGTTTAGTTCACCATACACCCTGTAATGCAGGTTTTTGTAAAGCTACCGATCAGCACGGGCAAGCTAAAACACAAGCGGGTGTGCGCACGGACGGCAGGAGGACGAGAAAAGCCCAGCAGATGCTACAGGTAGGCTCGG
>VXBT01010111.1:252245-397618 GCA_013400235.1 Oriolus oriolus
GGCGCGGAGCAGCCCCCGTGTGCCGGGGTGCAGGGGCTGCCGGCGCTGTCAGCCCGCCTTCCCGGGGCGGGGAGAGCAGCGGGGCGAAGCCGCGGTGTTCGCCCGCCGGGAACCCCCGACGCAGGCAGCGGGACACGAGGAGCCCAGTGAAATGCCCGCGGCCCCGGCGCACCCCGGCACGGGAGGGACAGACGGGGAGTGGGAGGCAGCGCCCACTCTCCCTCCAGCCCTCCCACCTCCTGCAAAGGTCATCACACCCGGGGCATGGGTCCAGTGCAGCCGGGTCAGCTGGGGCCATTGGCAGCCCTTCCCAGGGTGACAGTGCCACTCTGATCTCACCCCTTCCGAGGCAGTGTGCTCCTCGGTGGGCTCACAGGGGGTCAGAACAGCCTGTCCATCAGGTTGCCTCTCTGTGCTGCCATGTGTTCCCAGATAGGAGAAGGTGTGAAGGCAGGAATATCAGATTTCCTTCAGTTTGTGGTCAAGCCTTCTCCTTGTCTTCCCATTCCCAAGCACTATTGTCTTTATAAATAAGCTGTATCTCCCCCAGTTCCTTGATGTTGTGAATGCAGGAAAAGCCCAATTTTATGGTTTATAAATATGATTTATGGCAAAGCTGTCAAGTCATCATAGTAATTGCCTCCGGTTTGACTGCCCTTTGCAGCTTGGTACAGCATTGCTTTTTTTTCTAGCTACACCTTTTGCTAGATCAATTTAAGGCTCAGCTAAGCTAAAATATACCTCTAGCTATCCAATCAGTAACAATAATAAAAACTGCAAAGGCTCACCTCTCCCTTTTCCAACACCTGCCTCCCCCTGGGTAGACTGATATACTCAATGCCATTGATGCATTAGGCAGAAGACACCCACATCCTACGAAGCTGCATTGCTCTGCAGGGTTGACAGGAGTCAGCAGGTGGGTTTATGGGGGTACTGAAATAGCCTTAGAGATCTGTCAGAAGAGCAGGTTTTGCCACAGGTACACCCAAAGATCAGGCTTGCTGAACGTTATCTTCAGTCACTCTGTGGGTCAGAAGTGGACTTGAGTTCATGTTTCCTATGTGATTTAACTTCCTCTTTCGAGGAAAATCTGCCTACATTGAAGACTTTTGCCCTAGTGTTTCACCAAGCACGCACATCTCTGTCTCCAAAACTATTTCAATCCTAAATACTCACTACCCCTCAACAAGCTGCAGTCAATCTTCTCTTGTCACGTGCCTGGGACAGTGAGACAAACAGAGCCTGTGTGCTGGGAACAAAGGTGAGCGCTTTCTGAGTCACGAACTTGCTGCTCCACATAGTGCCTGCACAGTGGTGCAGGAGAACAACTCGCTCAAGGAGCACAATTAGAAGTTCAGGTTACTCATGACAGCTTCAGTTCCGTATCTGCTCCTCAGACAGAGGTGATAGGTGCCTTCATGCTGGCAGTTTTGGGAAACACTACTGCTCCTCCTCCCACACGTCATGGAATGGAAAATCCACTTCTCTCTCCCCTGTGCCTGAAGTCATCCCAATGACAAAAAAATAAGC
This sequence comes from Oriolus oriolus, assembly GCA_013400235.1. Classification (NCBI taxonomy): domain Eukaryota; kingdom Metazoa; phylum Chordata; class Aves; order Passeriformes; family Corvidae; genus Oriolus; species Oriolus oriolus. Next base: position 253,776 of record VXBT01010111.1, read on the forward strand.
AGAGACCCCAGATATGGGAAGGAGCTAAATCTGCCAAATACAGGATCTGGCTGGAGGCTCTGGCTTTTCTCTAGCCCATTTTTCAAGCAGCAGTCTTCTAGGCTTCTTCCAGGAGAGCCTGTTTCATCTCCCACCCCAATTAGGAGTATTTTTCAACTATATCATGTTACCAATCCAGTTGATCTAGCTCATACTGTTGCTGAGGGAGGTTTCTGCCAGTACAGGGATCGAAAACAGGGCCAGGGCTGTAGTTATCTAAGACAAATACAACAAGCCTGATGACAGCCTGATGTTACTGTACTTTTCTCTTGCACTCCACTCCGTAGGCTGGGGGGTGCCAGCACTGCTGTGTGCTCCTCATCCACTGAGGGGCATTTGCCCTGTAAACTGTCAGGCTTTGCTGCAGATTAAAGGATGTGATCTTCACAGAAAGACACCAAAACCATTAGCCCAGTGTAAAGCCCTAGAAAGCACCAAGCTACAAAGCCCTGGTGCTTTTACTCAGTGACATTAAACAAATAATGCTACAGGCTTCGAATTGATCTGTTGTGATAGCGAGGAAAGAACAGCCTGGGTCATGTTTCAGATCTCATGCAGATTTTAGCACAGGTTTGAGATTTTTGCTCTTGCTCCTTAGCTCCTGCTGCCTTGAGCCTCTGATTTGGCTGCCACTGCAGGGCTGCAGAGCAGGAGGGACCATGATACCGTCCTGGGCATGGGGGAAGGGATCTAGCCGAAAATGAGCCTTTGAGGAGTCCTGCTGTTTCTCCACTGCTTTCTTTAGGATGCTGCTCTCATTGACCTGAGGATCCAGGGTGTTTTTTAATCCTACCTAATGCTGAATTTCTTAAAGCTCATAAAATATTTCAGGGACTTGAACCAGCAAGAGAGTGCGTAAGAAATATGTCTGGGAGGAAATGTATGATGATTAGTACTATTGCCTTCTCTACTGAAAGCATCAATAGGCAGATCCCAATGCTCACTGTATAAAAGCAGCTCTGAGATCAGTGCAGAAGATGGCAATATCAGACAAGGTGCTTGAGTGATACTTCCCGGGCTCTTCTTTTCCAAAAGCTCCTGTAAACCATTCCAAAAAACACACCCTGTACAGATGTGTACACATGTGGTGAATCTGCTGCATCTACAAATTCACCACCCTAGGCACAAAAAAAAAAATCTCATTGTGCTTTTTCCACCCTGATTGCTCATCATGTCAAAGCTAGTGCTGACTGGCCTCCCTTACTTGGTTAAAGTGCTGCTTGCCTTGGGGAAGTTGACTTTTGCAAGACTTGCAGAATACGTAGAAGAAATCTGACTCTGTCAAGTTTTGTTAATCATTTAGTCCATTATCTGAATTCATAGTAGCACTAAATCCTTAATGGGTTAAAGATAAGAAAGGGTTCAAGCAAATCTAAGAGTAAAGGAAATCAGTATTTCACTAGTCCACTACCCTGAGATATCATGGGCTTAATTCTGACAGAAATCATGAATACTGGAACTATAGGATCAGCAGAATTACACACAGGTATTATCTGGTAAAGCAAGTAATCAGCCAAGGATGTAACAGATAAAGTGCCTAGTGCATCTAAACCACCGTGGCAGTTCTTCAGGAGTTAAAAAGATTACATCATAAATGTGCTCAGATTTTTACCGCTCCGACTTGCTGCTGTCAGTGATGTGTGTTCGGGAGCCTGCAAAGGCAAAAGAAAGCTCCCATGTCCTCTCTAGCCCAGCAGGTCTGGGAGAGACCCCAGTCGTGACTGCCCCTATAGTATTCTCGAGCCTTTAGGACAAAGCCTGGGACTTTGGACCAAGAAGTGCACCAAGCTAAACTGGGGCCACGACACACAATCCCCAGTACAATTTTCTCCCACACCCAACCCAAGCTCCTGGGCAGGACTCCTTCAAGTACAGTTTGTCTTGATATTTGTGAGTAAGGAATGGGCACTCCATCCTTCTGCTTCCCTTTTGAGGGCCTCAGTGCCTGCAGGAGGCTAACAGGATTGAAGTGTGTTTTATCTGTCCCAACTCAGCTCTGCAGAGGTCAGTTCCCTCACCAGACATGAATGTTGACATACACATAGCCATTTCACATCCTTCCTCAGGAGCAAAGTCCGGGCTGCCCTACGAGACATTCCTAAAAACTGTTTAACTTGTATCCACTCCCAAGGCCTGAGCTGCTGCCATTAGGATTTGTTGTGGCAGCCCTGAACACATTCAGACTTTTTTTGCGGTAGGTGCTGTACACCCAGAATCACAAAGTGTTCTTCCCACAAGGGACCCTACACAACAGCAAGAGTGTGAGATACCATTATAGCAAACAGCTTGCATTCTGGAGGAGAGATAAGAAACAAGCTCTGTCTCATCCATAACTCTTCCCTTCTTTTGTGCCTTCCTAGAGGCCCACCAGTGCTATATCACCTTGACAGAGAACTACTGTGCCACGAAACAGGGCAGAGCATTGCAGTAGGTGAAAGAAAAAGTGCAAAAGCGCAGAAATCTCAGCTGTCCCCTACTCTGATGCAGACTGCAGGAAAATCACATTTATCAACAAGCAAACTGAGAAAGAAAAGCAAGGAATCACCAGGTAGCAAGTCTTAGCAAAGATAACCCAAAACAGAAAGCCAGACTAAATGTTTGGATTTTTGTCTTGAAGATGAAGGCAGTAACAAAGAGGAGAACAAAGAGAAGGAAGCACTTGGTTCCACAACTCACCCAGTAATGCCACAGGAGAAAGCAGAACACTCCTAAGCTACTTATGCCAGACTTCTTTGTACTCACTTTCCATCTGGCCTCACTGGTTATGTTCCACTATGTCCCAACTCATCTGTATATTTGGCTTTTTCAGTGAAGCCACTGGCTGGTGTTTGTCTTGGCCAGGGTATCTGCAGGTGTGTGTGTGCACAGGTTTTTATCTCTGAACTCACCCTTTGCTGTTTTTTCTGATGGTTTTTGCAGAAGGGGACCCCACAGGTAGTCACAAGCAGTGGAAATGACCACCTGGGATGGCTTCCCAGTCCCTTCTCAGGCAGCACAAGCAGAGCCAGCTTCAAGCTTCTGCTTTTCATGTTGCTCTCAGGGGCTGTTTCTTAGGTTGCTGCACCTTCCGGCACCTGGAGGTGAGTGTACCATCAGAGTAACGATTGGTATCTTCCGGGGACGGCAGTGGCCAGGAAACAGCACCATCCAGAGCTGTTTGGGCATCCTGTGCTGCAGAGCCCTGGTACTGCCAGGCACACAGGCATGTGTAACTTGCTGTGGCACGCCTCAGCAAAGCTGACTGGCTTCAGGCTGGAGACCCATCAGTGAACAGCCTTTGTTTTGCCAGCTGACCTTTTGCACTCCTCCTTCAGCACTCTTCAGCCAGGCCTGGGCTTTATCTCACCGCACCCCGCAGGGCTGGCACCCTTCTGTCACCTGCCTGAGTGCCTGGCATGTGTGCAGCATGGCTGGCTGGCAACGAGCTACGCCTGGCATTTGCCACCTCTGAAAATGGGCCGTGAGCAGGGCTCCTTCGCTCCTCAAGCGCTGAATTGTGCCGTGTCTCTCCAAAACCCGGCACATTCGCGTTATCATACCCCTCAACCTCTGAGCCCAGGGTGGGGGCTGGACCTGGCACTCACTGAAATCCCTCCTACTTTTACTGGAGCTCCTTGCTTTCGTGTTTGGAGACCTGGAATTAGAGTTTCTGTGACCAGCAAAAGGATGGCATATCATCTGGGCTTGTAATCAGCTAGATCATCAGGTGCTGCTGGCTACTCCCCTTCCTTTTTCACTAGTTGCTGATAAACTCTGGATACTGATAGTTGTTCCCTGATGTTGCTCTTTTCTTTATAAATGACTCCTGCTAGGGTGTGTTTGTAAAAGAAATAGGGGCAGGGCAGCCACCAGCTAACAACCTTCTGTGCTAAACACTGACTAGTTAGCAGCAGCTCCAGGCTAATAATAGCACTCATTAAGAACTTTTCACAAGACTTAAAAAAATGAGCAAAACCTGTAGAAACCCTTTCCACAGGTTGCAGGGAGAATTATAACCTGCCCGACGTGAATAAAGCTTGCAACAAATACTCAAGTGTGAAAGTCTAGTATCATAAATTACCTGTTGTAAACCATGGATTCTGCTTGTATCTTTTCTCTGCCACCACGAAGGGAATTTTCCCGTATCTCAGTTTCTCTCAGTAAAACAGAGATTTGTTTCTGGTCCCCTTTGAAAACGGAAGAGAAGGGGCTGTAGGTGCAAAGGGTTGTGAGTAGTGCTGACCAACACCTACTGGTAAACCAAAACAGGCTGATAAGGTACCTAGAAGCTTGGCTGTATTTGTGGGGTGTCTGGGGATTTATGTGTTCCTTTTAAACATGAAAAGTTAGGCTTGCTCATTGTTAAGACAATGGCATCGTGTTCTGGGAGAGACACAGCAAAGAGATACTATCAGGAGCTTTCCATGCTTGTAGCCACGGCAGGTTGGGGCTGCTTAGAGCCAGATGCCTGAGCCTCCTCTCAGACATCACTGCCATGGCCTTCCCTGCACACATCCACGAACCTCTCTGTGCCTCACTTGCACTTTGAAATCATGGCTAGGACACCGCTGCCTTCCCCTTTGGCTCTAAGTCAGGAGCACAGACAGCACCTGCCAGAGTGGGCCTCGGACCACGTCCACTGTAACTGCCAACATAAATAACAGTGATAACTGGTGATATCTCTTCAAAGCACTTTATGCTTTTCCAAACCTCTTCCCAAAGATTTTAACCACTTCAGTGCACAGCTGCCACAGTGCAGTTTGGAAGGCTCTGCAGATTGAAACAAAACACAACTATGCACCGTTTTTTGAGGAAAAAGTACTTTACTTTCCCCATCAGACATATTTCATCTAAGTAATATCAGCTCCTGATGGGAGGCCTGACAACATATATCTGAAAAGAGAAGCTGTATGAACTTACCATTTGGTGTATTTGTTATTTCTCAACCAGCTTGAAAACACAATTGACAATGACACAAAAGCAAATGCTGGGGACAAATAATTTCCTTGCCCTACTCTAGGACACATCATATGCATGACAACATGGACAAAGAACAGACAAGGCACAGTGGCATGAAGATGTACAAGAAAGAGAGAAGAGCCTAATGCAGGCACAGGCACATGCCAGAAACAGAAGTTGTTTTACACTGAGAAGCACTAGCGCTGCTAAAATTCCAGCACAGGGAGAAGTTGTCTTTCTCCCAGGAAGGGGGAAAGAGGCTGACCTGGGAGACCACTATAACCTGCAGTTCTTGTCTGATCCCAGCCAGAGCTGGTTTAGGGCTCCTCAGCATGGCAGGTTGACTGCTACCCCCCAAGTCCAAGGAAGAGGAAGCTGCCAGGCTGTTCTTGCCACAGAGAAAGGGAGAGCCCTGGCAAGCTGGGCTGGAGTCTCCTGCATTTACCAGAGACAGGCAGAGTGAGAGGCAGACATCTCTTCCAGCTGCAATGGCCCTGTGGAAACTCCCATGCTCTCCCTTTGCAGGGGAAAATTGCTTCCCAAGTTCCAGGCATGAACAAACACCGCACGTGAACATTACAGTTTTGTTCCTCCTGCTGCCCTGAAGAGCAGACTCAGTGCCTGGGAGTTGGTTGCCTGAGGCTGTCGGTCACTGTCCTGTGGATCTGAGTTCAGCTGTCACATCCCTGCACTTCATCTGCCTTCCCTGACAGTTATGGGAGTCCCTGTGTGGAAGGGAGCAGGAGGTGACAGGCAGGGCTCTTACACTGTGCTGCTGTGGCTGCAGCATCCCTGCCTCAGTGGGAGGTTATCTGTGGGGCTGGTCTTGGGGTTTGGCACAGCTCAGAAGGGGAACAGAAACACTGGGCAATGCAAAAAGGGAGGCCCTGAGTCACCTTCTCTGTTGAACACAACAGCTGAACAGCACTCCCCCTAGTGAGAAATCTGAGGCTTTGTAAAGCCAAGCTTTACAGATAATAAGTTTTACCTTCATTTTCTTGGCAGAACCTGATTTCAGGATCCTGTTACCCTCATGGTAGTTATTGCTAGGTTAAGGGGCTCAGCCTCAGCCAGCAACATATCTTACACTGACTGCTAGCACAGGTTCAACCACCTGAAGCAGACAGTGGGTGCTTGGATCTCTCCCAAAGTGCTAGACTTAGTTCCTCACAGATCAGCATCCTAAGCATTTGATATCTGTGCAGTAATACAGACTCAGAACCTCATCCAGTAATTTGAGTCCATAGAAAAGGCAGACACTCTTTCAGAGACCTCAAAAGAACAGCAATTTTTTTTTTATTTTGCAATTATACTTTGGTACTCATAGTCTGCTCTTGAGCCAGGCTCTAAAACAAGGTTTTACAAATTAATCTGTAAGAACCTTCCTCTGTGCCTTTCAACACACAGAAGACCTGACGAGTTAACTACAAAGGGCTGTGTTCACTCTTTGAGCCCATTATATAGCACATAGCTCCTCTTTTCAATTACAATTTAGCATATGAATTTTCTGTTTAATTACAATTTGGAGGGAAAAAAAAAGCCTATTTCAGGAAGTTCTCCTGAAATAAGCTGAATAAGCTGAATAAGATAATAGCTTCAATGCAGAGAGGAGGAAGTAAGCAACATCACTTTCTATTTTCAGCTAGAAAAGCTGAAGGTAATAAGTTTTGCACAATGCTGAATTCAGTGGAACTGGGAGTCAAGAACTGTGGCAATATCTCACAGGTAAAGTCTCATCCCCAACAGCAGGACCAGCTGATGATGGGAAGTGAGTCATGAGAGCCTGCAGTTCCTGCCTCCACAGCTCCTGTCTGGAATCTAAGCTCCCTGTGGGCTGGGCATCAAGCTCCTTCTCACAGCTCCCCCTGGGCCCTTGTAGTTGAATGACCCTCTGCTTCCATTTACCAGGAACATCTTGTGGCATTGAGAGCCCTGAAACCTGGGCCATCTGAGGACAGGGCTCATCCTGAGGTCCGTCAGACACTGCCAGAGAGGCTTTCCCCAGAATGCAGTGACACATCCATCTTAAAAAAAGGTGGCAATACAAGATGCTCCTGCACAAGGTCCCCACTAAACCTATCACTGCACAGCACACTGAACACTGCAGCACTAATGAGAGCTGTTAGCAGTTGTCTGGTACAGCTCACATTTCTGTTGGCTTTAAGCCTACAGGGCCTATTTGAGGCTAACTATTATGAAATATCAGTGATTAAGGTATTTGAAATATATTTACAGTGGCCCTGTAATAGCAGCAATAGTCTGCACCACTTACAAGGAAAGAGAAACCTCAGCAAACAGAAAAATGCTTGGAAAGGAAGTGTTTTGCATGTGATGGAAAAACTGATATTCATCTCATTTTCACAATATTCTTCAATGCAAATGGTGTCAGCACCCACAATTGAAAATCTGTTTCCTTGACAAAAAGAAGCAGCATCAGACTTCATAAATATGGTGCTAGTTTGCAAGGTGCAAGAACCTCGAGATGCAATTTAAGGAGTGTGAAAATAAATGACAAAGATTTCTTAGTGTCAACAGCTGTGTCAGAAATCATGTAACCAGAAGTTTTTTCCCCTAACACTCAGACCTAGGACTCCAGCAGTACCAACTGCTTTTCATTTTAGAATATTTCAGACCTTCTCCCAGTTACACTGGCAGTCAGCTGTCAGTGTAGTTACCCAGAGTTACGCGCTAGTAACCTCTTTCCTCAACATCTGAATCTAAGGTACAGAGAGGGTTACCAAAGTAATCTGGGAACAAACTACAACTGAACAAAAATGGCTGTAACCAGGTAGAAACAACTACATTTCTTCTTCCTGTTTCACACTAGTGATTATATTCTGCTTTCTTTACATGACAACCACATCTTTTTCCTGCAGACCATCACGTGTTGGGAACAAGTTGCAGTACGCCACTCTGGACACAAATGTTCAGAGTTTTGGGATCCCTACTTTTTGGGGAAAGCTAGATAAAAGACATTGTGCCAGCCTGTTCAGAGGCAGAAATCTGAATACATCACCTAGAAATCTACTACATCACCTAGTTCTAAATTTCATCTCTTCCCGAGATATGGGGGCAGGGGAGAAGGTGAAGGGGGGCAGAAGTTCTAGCTCTGTGACATGATACATCATTACACTGGAGAAGAGCATCCCTGATTTTTCACATTAAGAGCTCCTGGCAACAGTGGTGCCTGTGTCCAGCTGTCTGGATTATCCTAACAGTGGGGGAACAGCTGACAGGGATTTGGTGCCGTGGCAGCCAGACTGGGAGCACTGGGCTGTTGAGAACTGCTGTAGAAGTGCACATCAGAATGTGGCTAGAGGTTCTTGGGCACCTGACACCCCAGCACACTTGACTTGGGCAAGATGTGATAGACCCCATTTGGGGAAGAGTTGCCACTCAGGTTGTTTATCTGTGCATGTTCCATCCCCCAAATGTCTGCTTTTTCTTCCCCCAGCTGGTCTAGGCCCTGGGGGTGTAGCTCTTCCTGACTGGCTTCTTCCTCCTGTGAACAAGAAGAAAGAGTGACTTTCAGTGTCAGCAAGATACCAAGAAGTCTAGCAACACTCCAGGAGAGAGGCAAGGTGTGCATGATACTAAAATATCTTCCCACATTTTTTCAGAAATTAGAACAAGCCTGCCTGTCTGTTAGAGATCCAATACACTGTTTGCTGCAATACACTGATGAATGCACATTCAAGCTTTAGACAAACAAGGACAGGTTCATCCCTTTTCATTCTTTACGAGCACATTCACAGAAATGCTGTGGCAAAGCAAATCTGCAAACAAACACTTGCATAAGATTTTGGGCATGTTCTCATGAGAAGGAGGACTTCCCAAAACACTCTTTCAGGTGGGAAGGGATCACAAGACTACTCTGCAAAAGGGAGGCTTCTTTTCTGACTCTGCTAGGTCACTTTGTGCTGTTTGGCTATTCTCATTATTGAAGCCACAAAAACGAAGTAGTGACATGGCTCGCACGTGCCTTGCTGCCTTTGACTTTAAAGCTGAGGACCCAAAATACACTGGCTGACTCAACAGGGCAAAAGTCAGAATTCTGCAGTGAGATGCTATAAGCACACAGCTGACAACCTTCCAGCCCATGTGCCATAAATAATCCACAGGCCAGATGTTAAGATCACAGTCCACAACAGCCATGAGCTGCTCTTGCTGGAAAGGGCAGTTCGATCATTTTAATGTCTGAGGATGAACAGCTATAAAGCAACTGAAGACAGGCAAATTTTGTCCACTGCCACAGGATTGAGGTTGGCCTCAAATGAACCTGAAGTTGTGTTTAAAGGTACCATGGTTAACTGAGGGGACATGGACGCCAGAGGTTTTGTGTCATTTTGCTTGAACAGAAAAGGCTTGATCATACAAAATGCTGACCCTGCCCAAGCCTTTTTGTCTTATGTCAATGAGGACTGGAAAAGCAAAGATGATACCAGGCCCTTTCACCCAGCAGGCCTGGTCACCTGATCTGAAGCTGGTTCAAATGCTTGGTGGAGGGCTACCAACCTTGCTGACATCACCCAATGGTTTGCCCAACAGATCCTTCCTCTTCAGCTCTTTTCTTTCTGACACATCGAGCTTGTTCACCACTGCATCAGTCTTGGATCCAGTGCTGTTTATGGACTTTTCCAGCTGCAGCACACGATGCAGGAGGCTGAGGGAAACATGGAGAGCATTTGTAAGCTTTTTTTTTTTTTGTGATGATCATAGGATTTGCAGCAGACATGTCCCAGACACCTGAAATAGAAGTGAAAGCTCCCCATCACATAACTGATTCACACCCACTGATGACATAACTCCCTGCTACACTGTGTTTTCATCTGTAATCAGTGGTTCTGCTTAGGATGGCTCCCAGCCCAGACACAGTGTAATTCCATTATTGCACCTGCCTCTCCTTTGATATGGCCCTATGTGGTTTGCTCAGTGTTTCTCAGTATATCCTGATTCTCTGTGCTGTATTTATCCCGTGCTCCTCCTATAGAAGAAATAGCCAAGTGTTATTCTTGGACCTGGAGGATAAAGGCCAACTAGGCTATAAATCGAGGATATTTATTGCTACAGGACCTTCTGTAAAGGTATCAACTTTCCCTGGCCCAGTTATCTGGGCCACCTTCTGACCTGAAACATGGCAGCATATTGCCTGTGGCCAGATGACAGCTGCAGAGGTTATTCAAGAGGCAGAAAGCAAAATTTCTTAACTCAATCTTTTACAGGAACAAGCAAACTACATTACTAGAACTGTACCAGTTACCTGCTTATTTACACATGTGCAAGATAAAAGGGATAAGATCTTACTGAAACTGCTCAGCACCATTGTAAAGAGTTACATCAGGGAAGGAAGCAGCAGGAAATTGGACCCCTCATTTGCAGGGGGGTTAAACTACTGACAGCACAAACATACACTTGGAACTCTTCTTTGGAGACCCAGATGGCCTTATTGGTGTGGTTATTCCTTGCTTCCATGTAGGTCAGATTCTCATCCAGGTTGTGGTCACCACAGGATTTCCCCAGATTTTCAATCTCTGTATTCAGAGCAACCTGGAAAACAAAGAAACTCCTGCAAATATGGATACTGACTCTGTGGTCAGCTTTACTGTGAATAACACAGAGCTTCACAGGCAGCAATATACCCAGCTGTTTCCAGGTAGAGTTGGAACTATATTTTACTTGCCTGTTTAGTTTATACCATAAACCCAAAGATTCCTGAGGCCACTTTGGAGTGATCTCTACCAAACAGAAGATTTTTTTTCCTTGCCCTTTTTTTTTACCCTTTTTGCCTCTAGGTCACACTTCATCTGCTGTTGCTCCTCTTCATCAAGGATGTGGTTGCCATCTTTGTCAAATCTGGAGAAAGCTGCTGTGATTTCATGGTCTGCATGGCCCAGTCTGCAAAAGAATAGAAAGAGAAAGCTCAAAGCATAGAATTACACTGTTAAGCTCTAACAGAGTGGGAATTTTGAAGTCAGTGTATTGTTTCCTCCTGCCAGTGATAAACCTAAACATCCCAAGTGGGTGAGAGATTGTTAAACCTATTTAGAACAGGAGATTAAACATTTGAGGAAAGAGGATTTTTTTTAAAATTTGAGTCTTAAATTTCCCAGATCTGAGCTAACGGCTCTCCTTGTCTTGAAAAGCAGAAAATTTAAATTACCTGTATTGCTAAGAGAAAGGACTAAGTGGGCATCCCTCAAACTGACTCACTTACTCCTTCAAGCTGTTCTTGAATTCTTCAAAGTCTAGTTGTTTCGTTCCATTCTGCAGGGCTTTCTGCACATCGGAAATCTGCTCCTTCTTCAGCTTCAGCCTCGTGAGTGTCCGGTTGTAGCTCTGTTACCGGAGATACAGACACAGAATCACGCACATGGAACAGTGAAAAGTAGAGCAGAGCAGGCAGTGCGATACAGGTGAGCATATGCCAAGAAATACCAGCAGTTTTTAAGCTTTCCACAAGCAAAGATAAAACACTGCTGTATGAACCTCATCTCTAAACTAGAATCACGCCTTCAAGTGACACCAACACGCTAACCCTCTGCTTTTCTTGTCCCAGTTCTTCCTTTATCTGATTTCCCAGCACATTCACTGTTTAAGATAATGTCTCAAATACTATGCTTTGCAGAATACTGGTCCCACAGCAGAATTGTGACCTTCCAGGAACTTCTCTGGAATTTGCCCATGGGAAAGCCGGATTTAACCTGCTAGATTTGTGCCACTGTAACAGGCTCACCTTAGTAAAGTAAGGCTTGCTGTGTTATTGATCAAAGTACATTCTATGAAGGACTTTTTCTAGAGACTATCCTGGGAAGAAAAGTCTCTCAGAAACACTACATCAAGTAACAGGATTCCCCCAAGACCTGCTTTCTCATCTTCTCATTGCCAAAGGGTCTGGGAGCTTAATTTATCCCAGAAAGGAGCTGTGACTCTTGAGCACACAAAGAAGGAGGGCCTGGAGTTGTTTCTCTCTAATAAATTCCACTTAGGTCAGGGACTTCGAAAAAATGCTTCACGATTTAGCTAGAAAGCAGCATGGCTTTCACTATTCATTACCTGCTTCAGGATGTCAGAGAGCTGCAGCTCATCCTTCTGGCTCGAGAGCTCCTCCTTGACTTCTGAGTAGGTGTCATTGATGATGGCCAGAAACATGTTCTAGGAAAAGGGGAAGAAGTGAGATGAATATGCATGAGACATCTTGCCTGCTCCAACAGCTGATGCAGCAAGAAACAGGCACAGATGTGCAGGACTTAGTTACACAAGGAGCTGTTTCCCCAGGGGGTGTCTCTTGGGCAAATTGAAGAGGGTGAAGAGAAGCCCTACTTCAGCCATGCCATGCTTTCTTAAGTTTTTGCAGTTAAAGCAGTGGCTGAAAGTACATCTTTTCCCACCTCAAATACTCCCTTTGGTAGCTTCTCTTTCAAAATCTTAGATTGCATTTGGACTCCTGATAACGGGTGTTTAACCTGGTTGCTATGAGCATCCATCTGCATCCATTGCCTAGGAAGCCAGTCTGTTTCAGTCTTCACCTTAACAGATGCTGGCCCATAATCACCCTAATAATCAATACTCAAATCCCCAGTTGTAGTAACACACTCTTTGCCTACTGTGGTCCATTTGCACTGCAAACAGGAACTCCTTTTCTAAGCATTTGCACTGCACCTAACCCAGGGATTGTCAGGAGGCATCTCTCAAACACTGCTCTCAATTCAGGGACAAGGAGGACTTTGTTGCTTACCAGGAGCACAAAGAAAACAAAGAACACATAGGTGACAAAGTAAATAGGCCCAAGGACCCTGTTGGCATTGTCAATGGAATTGTAGTCAAAATCACCGAGAATGATCCGAAACTGGGTGAAACTGGGGGAAAGAAAGAGCACAGGGTCACACAAAGGCACATGCATTTATCCCACAACCTCTAACAGTCCTGAGATGAACCTGAACCTGCCTGCAGCCCAGATGGGCTCAGGCACAAACCAGAGCAGGGTCTGTCACTCCAGAGTGGTGAGTTAAATGTATCCATAGTGTTTCAGGGGTGAACCGAGCTGATCTAGTTAGAGCAAGAGGAAAATAAAACATGGTTTCCATACAAATTCAGGTTGTCCAAAGTGTGTTTTGGTATAAACAGGAGTCAAAACCAAAACAACCTGAATTTTCCCCAGTTAAAGGCATTTGACTTAACAAAGGCATCTCTTGCAAGAGAGTTTGTGAGACTCTGGAGGGATGTTAGAACTGGACAGTGCTCTTCAGTCTTTTGCAGTTCATAGCCCCCATAATGAAGAAAGTTTAAGTCTATTGATCCTAAGCTTCCTTGTCTCAAGTTTCTCTTGTAGACCCCTCTAAGGCATTACCTGAATGCCCAGAGGTCTGTGAAACACAAGCTGAAAACCATTGCTGTAGCAGATACCTCCATTAACATCACACATCGCTTGAGCAGGCCCATGGACTGTGGGATTGTCTGGTTGTATGGGACTTTAACTCACGTCCCCAACACTCCCTTCTCTGTGTGCTCATCCACCCACTGGTCATCCTCCATCTCAGATATATTGATCATTATCTGTGGGACTTCTCTGAAAATAGGTATCCTTACCGATACCCACCATATCCCTTGTCGTTACTGATAAACACGAGACAAACAGAAATCTGCCTCTAGCCCTCAGTTTTCTCATTGTGTTCTTTTGTCCATGAAGATGTCACAGCCAGAAGGCTGTGAGCAACTTATTAACCATTGTGGGTTCATTACAATGAGATGCAACAGGCTGACATTAATATTGACATTGAGATTTGCAACTGGGGGGAAGAGTGGAAAGCAGTTAAAATTATGTTGATAGAATTATGGAAACATGGTACTAGCTTACACACTTACATGCATTTAACAAAGGTACTGAAGTTTTCCACTTGTGTCCCAAAAAGAAGGTAACCCAGCTGGGCATAGGCAAAGAAGACAATGAAGAACATAATGGCAAAGCCCAGGATGTCCTTGGCACAACGTGCCAGTGTGGAGGAGAGCTGGGTCATTGTTTTGTTAAAGCTAATGTACTTGAATATCTGCAGGATGGAAGAATGGGGACAAAGTTAGGCCAAACCATCAGCGAGGTCTGTCTCTTTCACGTATGCACATGCTTACTAAGACAAGAGGCTCACTATAGGACCAAAGTACTGAGGAGAAAGTTGGCTAGGGAATGGTGACTTAGTCTTCAGGATATTTGTTCCAGGTGTGCCACCACCCTCCCCTGGGTTCATAAATGTATGACTGTTCCCTCTGTCAAAGGAAAACACAAACATGGAATACTAGAAGGACGAATGTCCTAAGGCTAATGAGGAGCCCCTTGCTGGCTTTCCACCACACCAAGATGCTTTAGTTGAAATGCAAAGTCCATGTCAACAGATGAGCCATTTCCAGCTCTTGAGTGACCATCATGAAAAAAACCCATAGTTTCCAAGATTATCCTCAAGAATACCAAAATAGTACAGGATGGACAAAGTTACTCGGTACTCAGCATTTTCTAAAAGCACTTTTACACCACAGTGTCTGAGCTCATATCCCTGACTGTTATCTCCAAATAACTGACCTCAGAATGCAGGGTGAAAAGTTGCCCAGATTTACTGCAAAACAGAGCATATGACTTTGAGGAAAATCCTCTGTTCTATAGCTGTTACACTAATTTACTCAGAGGGATAGAAGAGACTCTCAAGCTATCCAGAAGAAGAGGCCTGATTGGAGACTTGGCACCTCCCAGACCCCCTACAATACCTTGATCCAGGCAAAGAATAAGTTGACTGCATTCATATTGTTGTACTGTGTCTGCCAGAATGCCAGGAACTCAAAGTCTGCATAGGTGTTGGGGTGTTTCAGCAGCTCTCCCAGCAGCCTGTTCACCTCAGTGGTGCGAAAGATGTGAAACCCAATAGCGACAATGGAGAGCTGCAAAGAGGAATAGTCTGCAGTGACCACTGTTCCTATGCTTTCCATGGAAATTAAAATGTCACAGAACTCATTGGAATCCCACTTCAGAGCTGCCGTCTAGTGGTGGGCTATGGAAATACAGGCTTGATGCGCTGAATGATGCCCAGACTTCACAGGCTCGTTGGCATCTCTAAGAAAGAATTTTCTCCTAACAGTTCTTCCAGACACAAGAGCTTGCGTCCATTTACTCTGCAGTTCATTTTAGTGTTAGAGCAAAACATGCGCCAGCTCTTGTCTTCTCTAGA
This sequence comes from Oriolus oriolus, assembly GCA_013400235.1. NCBI lineage: Eukaryota > Metazoa > Chordata > Aves > Passeriformes > Corvidae > Oriolus > Oriolus oriolus. Next base: position 268,961 of record VXBT01010111.1, read on the forward strand.
CTAATTACCACATTCCTCCGTTTATTTTGGCTCTTATACCTCTCTGCCATTGCTCCCCCAAAAAAGTGTGCAAGGACCCTCACCAGAATGACAACCACATCCAGGATGTTCCAGATGCTGGTGAAGTACTGCAGCTTGTGGATACGGAGCTCCAAAGCCTCTTCCACCACATAGTAGAAGATAAAGACACAGAACACAATTTCACAGGCGACAATGAAGAAGTCCCACGCGCTGACATATCGTATAAGCTTCACTGTCCGGATCTGCCAGGAGGGAATGGCACCACCAGTGGCTGGAAACTCAACCACCAACCTTGAAGGGGACAAGGAAACAATTACAAACTAGGGGATGGAGGCTTAGAGATAATTTTGAAAGGCGTCAAACTTGAGCATGAGCTATCCACCAGGCCATGAGTGGAAGAGTTGTACATGTGTTTATGCAGCCATATCTCTGCTGCTTCACTGCCTCTGATAGGAAAAGGTGAAATGTGACGAGAAGTGCAACTGCTTATTTCAGGAAGACCAAGACTTCTCACTAATCCATACAATTTCTACTGACATCACTCAATCCCGCCCCACTGGTGGACCATAATAAAATATTTGCATTTTAAGAAACAATGGCATTGAGGAAGATGCAAGAGGCTGAGGAATTTTCATCGGGACTCAGCTTACCTCAGAACACAGAACAGATTGATATTTGCATTATATACAGAGAAATCAATGAAGACAACTCGTGTTCCCCGATCCAGCCACAGTTTCTCCTTCAAGACTTGCAGGGCTTCAGCACTCTCTTCTCTGGTCATCTTGAGGTCTATGTAGTATCCTCCCCCACTGTAACTGGTTAGTCTTCCCCAGTGAGATGAACCACCCAGCTCCTCCTCAGAATGGTACCTCCACCTGCAACAGACAAGCCACAAACAAAGGCTTCACCAGCCCAGGCTTGGATATGGCCTTGTACTCAGGAGAAATTAGACTATATCTTCAAGGGGCAGAGCAATTTTTAATTAAAGAATTGGTCCTTAATTCCTCTTCCAGGTCTGACCCCACACAATTTCTCAGTTATTGTTAGTTTTCTGGTTTAGTGCTTTCCAGCAGTGACACAACATGATTTGCAATACTATGGAGGGAAAGTTCAGAGGTTTGTTGGCTATATTGGTCTTGTTTTCATGGAGGTTCCTCTCAGGATCCACTCTGTTGCCTTCTACCACATTACACACAACCATCTGCTTAGAATGCACTCGTGCTCCTATTTCCTAACGAATGATAGCTTCTTGTTCATGGATCAAGAGTCATGCAGTGAGCAGAGTTATTAAACTGCAGCTACCTCACATTAGTATAGAGAAATAGGTTGTCGAGATGAAAGGGAAGCACTCCCTTTTCTCTGCCTCCTGAAATCCCAGAGGAAAGCAAACAGTAACTTGCCAGCTGAATGCCAGCTTACCATTTGATGGATCTGGTCCCAAAGGTCTTTATTTATCCTCACTCTCTTAAAAGTAGGCAACAACTTCCTAATTTTCCACTGGATTTCTCATGGCTTTCTCAACATGAAAACTCATTCTGTTGTGCCTCTCCACAAAGAGACACTCGACCTTATTGATAGACAAAAAGGACTTGCTGCCTCTGACTGCAAGGGGAATTCCAGCCTTACGTGAGACACTCACCCCCAGCATCCTGCAGCTCAGCAGTTCTTACTTGAACTAGAAGAGACTAATTTGGATTAGATGTACTTACGCTGTTCCATTGATGAGCCCAAAGGAGACCCTTTCCTCCTTTTCTTCAGAGTATACATCATAGCAGCCGGAGATTTCCTCCTTGAAGTCATCATGGACCACACAGGAGTTGTTCTTCACCTTCAGTTGTCTCATGCGTGGGACACCCAGCAGCAAGTTCTCATAATAGATGTATGACTGGGTGCTGTGTGCTGCCAGGGACTCGTTGTTGTACCACTTTGTCCAGTAAAGATTATCCAGCAGGGGACCTTGTGCATACTGCAAAGGAGGGAGAGGAGAACAACTCATTCACAGCTCACGCATCAGAGGAATTTTCTTAGTCTGGGATTGAGGTAGTAAGACCTGACCCACTCCTCTCTGCTCCCCAAGATGGAAGGTAGTAGAAATTTGTGTTGGATGTATGTGAAAGAGAAGAAAGACCAGGGCTGGTGGTAGAAGAGGAATGCTGGGCAGCAGGGTCATTGTTGGTTTCTCACAGGCCTGTAATGTGTTTGTGGCACCTTCTATGGCTAATGAAGAGACAAGAGCCCTACAAGTCTCTTTGTCTCTTCTACTTCAGGCAGCACAAGTCTCAAGGAATTGCCTTGGCACCAGTTGTGAATGATGAAAAGTGCGTGTGCCGGTATCCTGGACACAGTGGGGGAGAAACAATAGTGCTATTGTTTGCTGGAGTGTTTTAATACGACAGAAAAAGACAAATCTAATTAACAAATAATTTCTGGCTGTCAGAGATAAGTGGTTGCAATAACTCAATGGCCTTCACTGTGGCTCTCATTATTCCTTCACCCATTCTTTGACAGAAATATGTTAGACCCCAGATGTTTTTCCCCTTCTTTATTCTCTTTGATAAAAGTCACTGCAAATTTTAATCCCGCTTCTTCCTAAAGAATCTATAGATTAGACAAGCCCAGGCATGAATTGCGGACAGGTTAATTTTTATATTCTCAAAATGCCATGAAAACAGACATAGGCTATTACACTAAGAAACCAGCTTGAAGATATTGAACTGTAGGATTCAAAGCCACTTGTACCACAAGGAAACCTGAAGTAAATCCCTTGGCTTCTCTGGGCCAGTACTTCCTATCTGTGCAATGAGCTGATGCTCATATCACCAAAATTATTTTGTTGTGTCCTGCCTGTTTTACTGGGAAGTGGACTCTTCTGAGCACACACAACACTTAGCCTAGCCAGTATTCTGGACACCGTGCTGAGGGATAAATTATACTTCTGCTCAGTGAATATTTTGCATGCAAATGTTGCTGTAACCATTGCTAGTAGCTGGCAAAAGCTTGTGGCAGCAAAATGTCTTGCTGAAATCACTAGACAGTACTTCACAGGGAACTGAATATCCCAGTCTAGCTGAGTTTCAGGGTTCCCCATGGCAGGCCAGATTTGTACTCACCACCCAGAAGTCAGCCATGCTGCTGATGGACTGGAAGGTGACACGGCCATCTGTAGAGGTCTGCAGGAAGAGCTCAGACATCACTTTGGTGTAGTAATAGGCATTGGAACTTGTCATTCCATATGTCACTAAGAGAACAAGAGGAGGGTCCTTTCTTATACCTGAATATTGGAGCCTGATATAAATGTGTATATATATTCACTTTCTATGTACCTTATATTTTCACAAGTAAGCTGAACAAGGCACAGGAGAAGAAATCTTAGGACTTTCTGCTTTCTTGGGGATTTACAAACTTATCTGCTCTGTGTTCCAGAGTTTAAACAGTCAGACTGACCGACTATAAGAGTTAACTAGTGAGAGAAGACCATTGGAGGATACAACTGAACACCCTGGGTAACAGTTTTTGTTCTCAGACAAAATTTCTGAGGGAAATCTTACTTCTCAGAACAAAGTCCAAGATCCATAATTTGAATTTCTGATGTGAAGTCATGAAGGCACAAAGACCACCCTATTTTCCCGAGTGAAGAGCTCCAGGTAAGTTTTCATCAACCAAGAGACCCCAAGAGGAGCAGGCTCTAACTTCCACAAAAATGTTGTTTCAACTCTCCAGTGCTCCTTCCTTCAGGAAAACATGCATATCACTAAGAGCATGTCCTACTCTTGAAAAAGACACCAGGAAAATAAAGCACCTGACTTTCAAGACACAAACCCCCCACACCTCCTGGATGAGTCAGTGTGCGACAACACGCACGTCTGTGCGCGTGTCTTGGTTCTTTCGTGACTGAAGCACTGTCTCCCTGGGCCAGCGTGATAGTAACTTAGGGGGGTATTGTCTGTCCATCTCGCCTGCCACAGGGTCCATGAAATACAACCCTCTTCACTGTGCCATGCCACAGGTGCTCATTTGTGATAACGAATGAACCTTGGCGAAACCAAACAGCCATTGTCCTACCTACACAAAGTCCCTATTAGCATTAGTGTTCAGTGCAGGGACACATTACATTCACCCAAGAACAACAGGGTGAGCTGCCATCTGCTTTATCATCTCAGCCACCCATCCAGTCTCAGAGGGGAAAATCTCCCTGAATTGCATCTTTGATACCAGGAAGTTTCTAGAGCTGCTCTCTGGGTCTTGAACATTTGCTGTGAAACGGAGAAAAGACCCTGGGCAGATTCTCCCAAGACTGTGGAATCAATGGCTAGACCTGATAACGTGAGTTAGAAAACACTGCTTAAGTCTAACCAACAACAGTTAGCATTCCGTAATTTTACTTCTGTGTGCAGCAGCTGTTCTGTAGGTTAATGACAACTTCTTGCTGCTGTGAATGCCCATACAATAAATGTAACACAGCAGAGCAAGGAAAACTAGTAATAAAATCTTACATTATTCCCCTCACGCTGCACACAGAAGTGATGCCTAGGATATATGAGAGCTACTTACATAGACAGATGTCCACCAAGAACATAACATAGACCAGCAGCTCTCGCAGGGTGGTCTTCACGTAAAGCTCCCTGTTTTCAGCTGTGTTCTCAGTCAGTGTAGTGCCCCACAGACCTGTTGGGTATAAAGAAGGGACTGTAGAGTTTTCATGGCCATTCTCAAGGGCCATGTGAGGAGCTGTAGTCCTGTTCCAAAATAATGTTGTTAAGAGCTGAAGTTTTGTAGCTTTTCAAGGCCAAGCCATTTTTCATTTCAAAACTTAACCTATTATAATGTACTAAATATCCCTAAAAAGAACCATTCCAGCCTGAATAAAAGATTTGTGGCTAACCAACACTGAAATATACAGGCTTTTTATTTTGTTACATCACTCTTTAGTTTTCTGTTTGTGTTCATTACGGCCTGATCTTTTCCTGACTGTTTCTCAGCTTAGTCTTTGCAGAAATTCAGTCTTTGTCACAAATGCTCTTGAAACCATAATATTTCATCTCAGTCACCCATGTGCCAACAGCTGACCTTCTGAGAGGTCTTCCATAGCAGAGCTGCATTTGGTGTTAGCTTTACAACTATTACTTCTTGTAGTGTATATTGAACCATTAGGCCCCAAATATTTGTCTTTTGATTACATAAAAACTCTTTCAGTTTTCTGGTCTGTCATAAGACTCAATCAAATAACCCAACTCAATATTTTCAGCATAACATTTAGAGCCAAATTTTCTTCAGGACATCCAACAATGGAGCTTAGCTGAATCCAATACACCAGTTGCACCAGCTAAAGATCCTATTTCTTCACACAACTCATTAAATGTCACCAGGGTTGTCAATAAGAGAGAAACGCCTCCTTTAAAAGGAGCCTTGATATTTTGGGTTTGATGAACCACCCAATACCATTAGTGTGTTTGTTTGTTCTTTTTGTAATGGCTTTCTGTTGTGATTTCTGGAATGCTCCTGAAGTTGAAAGGCATAAGAACTTTCAGTTGAAAGCCTAGTGATGAAAGCCATGTCAATAATAGCCATAGTCTCGCTGCTTTCTGCAGCTCCTAGAGAGCTCAGCCCTGATTCCTATCCCCAGTAGGATGCAACAACCATCTTCCTGCAAACCAGGATCGAAGCTGATCAAAGGTCCCACATTTGAAGTCATCTCTGGCAGATGACAAACTTCTTTTTTCTCTGGGGTAACCAAAAGTGTTCTAGCATTTATCCTGTCATTTCGATAGCTCTTTGGCATCTCAAGAGATTAGAGAGCTTTTTGCACCATCAGCTACCACAGTGACTGTTGCAGCACCTGCTGTCACTTCTGGGCAGACAAACCAGTAGCCTGTTCTGGACCAGCAACAGAAATGACAGCCTGGAGATGATCTGGATTAACTCCTGTGGAGGGAAAAGTATCATGTAATCTACAGGAATCTTCACAATGCAGAAAAACAAGGGAAAACAATTTGCCCATCTCTTCAGGTCACTTTTAAATGACCACTTTCATCCTCAGGGACGACTACATCACAATCTTTTAACAAGTTTGTTTTGGTTTTTTTCCATGAGCAGGGAACCCCTACTATCCATATGTTTGGAGCAAAGGCACAGACCTTCTTTACTTTGAGAACAGAAGTGTACTCAGGAACACCTAAATTCAAGAGCATTCAAATATCCTTGAGAACTTGGTTCAGAGATTTGCCCAAAATGATATCTGGAAGACCATGAGGCTGCTCCAGTCCTTTCAAATTGCATCCAGTAGTTGTAATCCTGTATCAGCTGAGGTTTATTTTCAGCTGTGTCTTTAGGAAACATGCCAGGGAAATCTATCACCTGATACACGAAGCATGTCCCCATCTGTGTCTCCTTTGGCACCACCTACCCCCTTGCGGATGCAGCTGTTTTGGACGTGACATTTGGGGTAGAAGGACTCAAGGACAGAAGACATCCAGTCTTCCTTGTGGCACCTTGAATCCAGCACTCACACAGCTGAGCAAAGCAAAAATAACAGAATCTAGAAAATAGGCTATGAATGCAATTCATTTATAAGTCTCACCTTCCTGATAGCAACAAGTAACTGATAAGAATTACTGGCAACACCTACATTATCTTCTGAGTGTGCTTTTAAGCCAGATTTGTGATGCAGGTGAGTGACTAGCTCACAGTCTCAGGTACAGCTGGAGATCCAAAGGCAGTGGGAAGCTGGGTGTCCTTCACCAACCACCATGCACCCAGATACCCAGCAAAGTCTGGCCATAGGCTGGCCATGAAACAGCTGAGGTGGCAGGAGGCAGGTAGGAACCAGGACAGAGTTGCTTGGACACTGCTTAAAGAGGAATGGTCCTGAGCAGTGGTACTAGGAGCAGCAGCTACTCATTACTAACCCAGCACAGTAGCTGATAAGGACAAGACAAAACCTTGATAATCCAACTATCACCACTAGCTGTGGACATGTAATCCCAGGAAATGGTTTTTAAGGAAAAAACCCAACCCTTCAAACTGTCTTTGTCTAAGTGACTTACGTGTACTACTTCTATTTTCCATGTGAGACACCAAGGTGATTAAATGGAAAGGGAAGGGGGAAAGCCAGCAATGGAGAGGCAATGAAAAATGATGGGCACCTGAAGATGCAAAGGAAGGAAGCAAATTCTTCAAGGAAGATGTCCCCACTTGTGTGAGGCTCAGAGACCTTTGGTCTGTCTGCACTGACCTTTGGATTCCCAGCTTTTGTATCTCCTACAGCCCTATGTACCACCCTTAGTGGCAGGACACACTGCTGCAACAGTCAGAAGAAGAAAATGCTGCAGACACATTGGCAAGAAAATGTTGGGGGTTTTTTTTTGTTTTGTTTTGTTTTTTTTTTTTTTTTTTTGCTTTATCTTCCCTGTTTTTAAAGTATTAGGATTTTATGCCTTCTATAAGAACCTGTTCAAATAATGCCCTTACCCAGGATTATATCCTGACAGGAGACTTATCTTTCCTCCAGGGATTTGTTTGTCTTTTGTCTCTGAATAAACCTACATAATATTTAATTCCCCTTTGTCTTTTAAACTGGAAAACAGCACCTCTTTCTTTCAGCTATCTTCAAGCAAAGCATTATTTGATACATTCCTGTGATCCCTTTCATTTCAGTCCTGACAGAGCTAATTTTCTCTGGTAGATATGTCTATCAGTTCTTATGCTACTGTAGCACAGGGGCCAGTACCACTCTATCTAGGAGATGCACACAAAGACAGAATAGTCTCACCACCACAGTGCTGGCTCCTGGGGATTCAGAGCACCTAAGCTCTGCCCCAAGCTCTGCCAGCAGATTCACTGCATGACCTTGAGCACACCACTAAGTCTCTTGCCTTGTAGTAAAGGTGGCAGGACAGACCATGAAGCTATAGCAAGGCACACAGAGTGAGGAGGCTCCTTTCAGGTCAGCCAAAGATGATCTCTGAGGTAGTGCTACTGCGTGTTGAACACGTCCCTGGGCTACACAGACACTGTGAGGCTTCTACCTTCTGACTCCCTCCTCTTCCTCCCCTCCTTCCCACACCATTGCTCTGAAGGCTAATAAGTCCCTTGTAATGACATATCAGAGGTTTACCTCGGATGCCTCTGAAGATGCAGAAGCAGCACTTGAGGAAAGGACTTGTCTTCCCATTCACAGCTTTGCTCTGTTCTTCCTGGCAGGGCAGTGGATCCCCGACCTCTTCAAAATTCTCATAGGGATTCTCCAGGATAGACTTGGGGTTGTAGATGGTTTGAATTTTGAAGGAGGTAGAGGGAGAGCCATTGTAAACAGGATTGTCCCAAGCTTTCTTCCCCACTGTCTCCAGTTCATGCACCTCTGATACTTTAAAGTGGCTCTCGCCTCTGTTGTTTAGGTGAGACAAATTCATGACTACTCACTGCCGGCAGAAGCACCTTTTAACTGGAATTGTGAAGACTGCCTGCCCGGGCTGGAATTAAAAGTTAGCGGAGAGATAATCAATGCCCAACAGCTTGTCTGCCTCAGCAGCCAGAAGAGGGCACACCAGCAGCTTCCCACAGAGACTAAGCATCCTCTCTTTCTTTTATATCAGCTCAGCTGGTGACACCGATCAGAGGGGTGGCACTACCCTTTGTTAGGAACCACCGTCAGCTCTATTATCCCTGTTGCCCTGGGAACACCGACAAGTCCAGGAGTCCTTCTCTGCGTCTTAGCGGCAATAACAGACCTAGATGCCGTCGTGAGAAGAGGAGGCTGCGAGGAGCCGGCCCCTGTGGATGGGGAGCGGCTGGACCCCTCAGGCTGCTGCAGCGCAGGTCAGTCTCAGAGGGTCCCCGTGCGAGTGCCGTGGGGAGAGGGGCCGGAGGACTCCCAGCTTCAGTGAAGGGCCAAAGAGCAGAAGCTCCCGTGTGCACCCCGCGAGGGGCACAGCATCCTCTTCCCTATCTCATTGTAAAAGCCGCGGTGAAACACGCGAGTGAATGTAGTGGTCGTCTGGAAACCAGGGGCTAGAATCTTCTGCCTTCGCAGCATTTCCACAAGCCCTGCAGTGCCTGCCAGCCCTGAGGCAAGCCTGGTTAAAAAACAAACAAACCAACCAACCCAAACAGGCAAAACTGGCAATGACAGTAGCTGGGAGTTGCCTGCATCCACCTTGCCACTGGCCATCAGCAAGCAGTCGTCCCAGGCACCACAGGCACTGCAGGCCTGTGGCTGTACCCTGGAGGGTCCCAGAGCTTCACCCTGGGACAACACACTTGTCTTGGTGATGAAACTATAAAAGAATGTGTAGCCTGAGCCTGGTCCTTCCTCAGGTCTGAATACATAATTCAGAAGAGATGCCTCTCCATGGGTACTGAGGGTTGCTATTTTTCTGGCATTACCCAAGGAAGCAACATGACTCTCACACCTGTAGGCCTAAGCAAGGATGTTTTCTTTGGACTCTAATGTTCATACAGGTGTTGTTGCCAAGCCAGCTGGGATATGCAGAGATGGCCCCTAGATGTCACCTACTTGATCATGGCAACTTGGCACAGGGCACTAAGAGGGCAGCAGATGGTTGCAAGGTCACTGGATTGGAGGTCTGGGTTGGATCCTTTGACTGAATTTGGTTCTATTAGGGCCTGTTGTGCTTTATTACTCCCTAGCAAAATGAAAGCAGTGGCATGGAATCAGCGGGTTCAATGGATAGGAAGCACTTGCAGAGCTCCCAAGCAGCGGGAACACTAAGGAGTGAGGGCTCCGTGAAAGGCCACGTGCCAGAGCCAGGCATCCAGTTCCACTCCTGGGACCATACAGCAGATATCTCTGCCCATGCACAAGCAGCATGACTTATGTGCAGAGCTGCTGCTTTGGGGGAACATGGGGGTCTCTTCACAGTTCAGCTTTTGCTGCCTGTGGCACAGCACCACATCCCGTGCCATCCCATCCTTCAGGACCCAGGTACAGTGCAGATCTGCTGTCTCACTGGCTGGGGCACAGAGCAGGTGGTGAGAGCAGGGATACTGACCTTCTGTATTGAAAGACCAAGTCAAGCACCTAGGCCAGAAGACAGGTCATGTCTGTGCCACCTGATTTTGAAGAGCCTAACACAAGGCAGAACCAAGAGCACCCTATAATTAAGGAAACACATGCAATGCTTTATGGGCAGCATGGGGTGACTCCATTTATGTGGGTCTGGAAAGCTCCTTTTCAGCCAGTAAACTTGAATGATGGGAGATGTGTCAGCTAGGGGAGAATAGGATCCAGACTTTAGGACCTCACAGATCACTCTGCTCTGCCTCTATGGTGTTTGCTGTAAGCCCGTGTGGAGCAGCAGTATTTGCTGGCTAAGGAACAGTGCATGTCTGGTAGCACCTGTGAGCACTTACCTCACATCTCTTTTCCTTACAGTGCCGTGGGCCTTACTCGCCAAACTTTCATCCTTGTGAAAACCAGCCAACAGAATTTCTCTTCTCCATTCTTCTTTTTCCCTTCTTTGTTGAGGTCCATTTTTCAGCAGGCCTAGAAGAAACCTTTCAGAGATACCCAGGGAAGACTGTTTCTAAAACCAGAAATCACCACCACAATGGCATTCAGCATGTTAGGGTAAGACAAAGTAACAAAGCCACAGAAGTTTTTCTGTCAGTGTGCCAAGTACACATACCTTTAAACAACATCCCACACTTAATTCCTTTGTGTAAGGAGAAGAGAGCACCAAAGAGTTCATAAATTTCCCCCCCAGAAAGCACTATCAAATGCTGAATTAGAACTACAAAGCATTTAGATTTCATGGTTAGAAGAAAGTCCTATCAGTTAATGAAGAGCAGTCAGTTGTTGGGACTGAAGGTGAGTCTGCTCACCAGACTCAAGAGGACAGGCTCTCCAGGAGCTCACCAGCCACTGCTAAAGCAGCCCTGATGGGAACATTTTCACCAGCCAGAGGTGATGCTGGGACACCAGTTACAGACCAACTCTCTGTACTGAATAGGGCTGGTAGAGGACCAGGACAGAAGTACCCAGCTTTATAACAGAATCAGTTTCTGCCCAGATTTTGAACAATACTTTTCATTTTCTTCCAGGAGCTTAATCATCATCACTGAGGTTTAAAATCTTACAGATGTCTTGTTCTTGAGAAATCTTGTATAGAAGTTTAGCAGTACACAGTATACTATAGTCACTCTTTACTGCAACTAAAACAGAGACACAGCCATGGATAAATAATTCTATATCCAAGTTCCTGTTTTCTTACTTAGGGTGCTATGGTAATTCTCCTGGCAATAATCCATTTTCAGCAGGCTCTCATCAACACAAGCGTTTGGTTCCCACTTCCAGGCAACGTGAACAGAGCTAGAGATAGCTGTTATCTCTGTGTATTGCATCAGGGATAGAGAATGGGAAAGTAGTGGCAACAGCACTAATCAACTGTTAAACATCAGAAATAAGAAAACAGACTTTCAAGCAGAGTACCTTGGTGTTGAGTAAGCTGTTTATGACACATTTTGAAAATTTTCCCAGCACAGTGTATTAACATTCATGTGTTTTCATTACTTTTCATTTAAATGAAGTCTTCTCGGCCTCTTTTTTTTTTTTTTTTAAATCAAATGGGTGGATTTTATCTACACTTGAATAATACCATTCTTATTCTAGTAATGTTCACAGGCTAAGGAATCCAGTCATCTCATGAGAGACTCATTGAGGAACCAGCAGAAACAGTGAAAGCTGCTTTCTGCAGACCAAGATGTAAAAACTGTATTAGTAAGCAACCACACATGTCTCCAATCTGTCAAAATAAATCTGCCTGAGGAGGAGAAAGTGAAGAGAAAGTGAAGGACATTTTAGCCAAGGACAGGTTGAAATTGAGCTATAAAAACTTGTTACCATGTTGTACAACTTAGCAATAAGCTTTCATAAACATTTGTACAAAGACATTTACTAACACTTACATATTTCCTAACATGTTGGAGACATTGTACCTGTGCAGTGGCCTTCAGTGGGGGCTTCACTGGCTGGCTGCAGATTCACAGGGACTGTGCATATGCAACTCCGCCTGAGCAGAAAGCAGCAGGCATAGGATGAAGCTATCAGGTCTTTTACAAGACAACGTTGATTTTTCCTCTTTTTAGAATATAGAACTAAATTTTCTTGATCTCTAAATACAATTTTGATTGCGAATAACCCTTACTGTCACTCTGCAGGGTGTTGTTTTCTTGACGCTTCATTGTGATACGTGCAGCTGTGCAGACCCATGTGTGGGCATGTCACCACACACACATGCAGCAAGCACGCTCTGCGCTCCTAGGAACTGTCTGGGCCAACTGGCATTGCTGGGAGAAAGTCTGTCTTTGATGCACCGTGGGCAGTGATGAACGCCCAGGTGAGCACCACACCTAAAAAAACAGAAGTGCCTGAGGAGGACCAGCTTCAAAACAAAAGGTATTTCCTCCTGTGCAACAAAACCAGCTCTGGGGTGGCAGCCAACCCACAGCTTACTCCCAGAGGTGACCCACGCTTGCCACAAGTCAGGGAGCTTCCATCAAGGGGCTCAAGGAGTCACTTCTCATAGGCTGGGCTGCTGCCAGTGCCAGGGGCAGGGTGTTTGGATACAGGCTGCTCCTTTGACCCAGATTTATCACAGCCAGCAAGAAGAGGGACACACACACACAGTCTGTGTCCCATGGCATATCCCAAGCAAACACCTGCCCTACAAAGACTAAGCAGGACTCTGACCAAAGATTTCTTCCCCAATCCAGCTATCTGCCAGATGCAAGAGAGTCTCCATATAATATCCCCGAGAATACAGCAGGCTGCAAGCTGGTGTTGAATAAGTGTGATGAGAGGAAGGAATGCTGATCACTCTTGGTTTTTGGGGAATGTTGCATTAATACATGGGCTAACACACAGGGAAAAAAAAAATAGCAGGATGCGTCAGATGTGAGAGATGTAGTTTCAATTAGCTTTGTTAACAGAAGCAAGCACGATGGAGAATTGCAGTGCTGCATCCAGCTTTCTGATGGAATAGTATAATTCATATAATGGGAGACTGGTAAAAGAAGGCCTCTGTTGTGGAATAGTTTCCTTCCTCCTGAACTTGTGTTCCTGCTGGTGTTCCCACTTTTAGATGTGCCAGCACTTTCTAAAGCATTTAATCTCTGGAGCGTAGGTAAGGCCTGTGGATTTTTCAGTTTATTCACAGTAAGTCTTGCATTGAAATATTGTTTGGTTTCATTAGCTATTATTAGTACTTCAGTGCTTTTCATCTACTCCCCAGTTACACGTTTACGAGTTTAGTAAAGCCCTTAAACTCACTCTTGTGACCACCTATGACTGCTGGGCAGTTCTCTGGGAATTTTATAGCATATGGCTACAAACTGGCACAGGCTTGCTGTGTTTGGGAAAGCTCACTTGGAGCATCACTGACCTTTTACCGCCTTTTTTGAAGGAATCCCACGAGGATGACGTCCAAATCTCTCAGCGATGGCAGTCCAGCCCACCTCAGACACTTGCACCCCAGCTGGGGTGAAATTCTTCAGGTGAGACCCGTGGGACGCTCTGAGGACTGCCATTGATGCCTTATCCTGGTCTTAAAATTAAGAGAGCTGAACACAGTTAAGAGGGGGAAAAGGGGTTTGCCTTGGTATTTGCTTAAGGATCCTTAGGTGTGATGAAGTGCACATCGAAATGCACCCCGAAATCCCCACTGAAGAAAATGGCCACACACGATGTGATGTGTATACAATTATATGCTTTGCAAAAATTAGCACATCTATCAAAGATTCCCCAGTGAGGGACTCGAGCGAGACCCCCATCCGAGGAACTTTCCCCCTGGATGGGCCTATCTTTGGTTACAGAATGTGTTCTGGAGAGGGCCTTGGTTTCTGGGGTTTTTAGAATGTTTAGTCTCTTGGCTTAACGGGATACTGGGTCTAAGGGGAGTTATCAAACTTAAAGAATTATAACTATGTAGGCTAAAAGCACTAAGAATACATAAAAGAGTGTATAAAAGGGGTATAAAAGAAAAAGCAAAAAACCATCACGGCATCGCCACCGTAGCCTNGGCGGCGGCGCTCCGCCCGCGGGTGCCCGCCTGTCCCCGCGCTCGCCCCCTCAGCCAGTGCCCCCTTGGGCCAGTGTCCCCTCGGCCAGTGCCCCCCCTCGGGCCAGTGCCCCCCCTCGGGCCAGTGCCGCCCGCTCGCTCTCGGGGGTTGCGGTGCCGCTGCTGAGCGCACAGCCCAGCGGGGGCCTTCCCGCTGTGGGGGCGGCCGGGCCGCGCACACCGAGCTCCGCTGCCCGGGTGCCGCAGCCGGGGCTTCGTGAGTTGTTTGAGCGGCGCCCCGGCGCTGCCGGCCTGCCGAGGGCTGCAGCTCCCCGAGGGCTCCCGGGCCAGGCAGCGCAGCCCTAGGGCACCCCCGCCTTGTGCCCTTCATGCAGCTGGTCCCTCCTGCCTGCGTGCCCCCTCCTCAGCTGGCTCTTCTGCCTGGAACCACATTCCCCAACAGCCACAAGCGCTCACTTTCTATACCACCCTGGGCTTGTCCTTTATCAAACTCAGTCAATTACTGCCTGTCATCCAGGTTAACACGGACAATATGGGCAGAGCCAGCCTCAACAAGACCCAGCCTGTCCTTGCCAGGACAGAGCAGCGACAATATCCACCAGGCAGGAGAGAAGCAGCCAGGCTTCTTTAAATGCTCAGCAGAGCACTCAGCTATCAACCAGTCCCACCTGAGGACCAGTGCAGGTGTTTGAGATGAAAGGAGTGCAATTTTTTCCACCTGGGAAAACTTCTTCTGGCTGGTTACTGATCCTTGCATATCATGCACAAGCTACAGCATGAGTGGCAGACACATGCCACAGAGGCCGTGTCACGGCCATCTGCTGAAAGTTGCCAGGCTCTTTGCAGTTTAATCATTGCATGTTGACTTTAGGAATACTTCCACCTCTCAGGGCCTCCGACAGGGGCAGGCAATGTAGACACCCCATGAAGAATAATTTAGGGAAAATCCAAAGGGTGGAGCTGGGGGTATAAAACTGGATTAGCAGTTCAAACTTAAATCCTCAGCACTGGTTAACTGTCATGTAACTCATTCCTGGACAGGGAATTCACCCTGCCTGTTCCTGTCATGCCTGGAGCCAACTTTAGCAATGAGAGACACTGAAATCAGGGCCACCCAGGGCAAAACATCAAGCACCTCTGATACCTGCTGTGGAAGTATCCCTCTCCCCTGCTTCTAGCAGCTGTCAAGTGTCAGCAGTTGACATTTTGGTGTTGTTTTTCCCATAGTTTGTGGCTGAGGCTCACATTAACACATGCTGAAGAGGAGATACCCTGCTCCCAGGGGTGAAAGAAATGTTTGTGATACATCCAGCAGCACCAGAAGAAGGGCTGGGTCCCTGCATCTGAAGGCCTGGCACCTCCTGAGATCCATCTGTGAACCCCAGGGAGGAAATGCAAACCAAGGAATCCTGACATCTTTGGAAACGAAGGCAGGAACCCTCTGGACACTAAAGAGCTGCTCTAGTTTTGCCTCAGCACGTCCTGAGCTCACCCCACTGTTCTTTTGGGGGAAGTTGCTGGCCAAGTCCTGGCTAGAGACCAGAGAGTTAGATCCCTCAGGAGCTGCAAATGTTTCACCACATTTCTATTTTTGTTCACTGGTTTTCTGTAACCAAATCATTGTTTGGATGAAAATCATTTTTCTGCAGTGCAGTTATATCCATTCGACCTGCACAGTCCCATACTGCACAGGACTGATTTTTCTCTTCCTATTCCTGACCATGTAATTCCAAATAATCCATTAAATTTATATTTTATAGGTAGGAAGACAAGATGAGAAAGGCTCAGGTGGCCATTTGAAAACCCAGAGGCTGGCATCAGTTTTGGGATTAGGTGCTGCATGTGATTGATATTCAGGGATGAGCCAATCACCTGATTGAGCCGTCTTTTAAGAATGTACTTAAGTGATTGAGAAAGAGGAGATGAAGAAGGAGTTGGGGCCAAACCAGTCACAGGCAACATTGTGTGTTTGCACGCCAGTTAGCTGCTATCTGTGTTCCAGAGCTTTCCAGACTCATTCTACCTCAGCATTTGGGCAGGTTGGCTGGGATCCTGGAGTACCTGTGAGGTGCTCTCAGCATACTACAGAAGCTGTGATCAGGCAGGGACATCAGTGGGCGGGAGACAATGCAGTCCCTTGGTGGTGGTTTTTGAGGTGCCATCCTGACAGGCATTTATCCCCAAAGCTGTACAGCCAAGTGTCACACATGATACCAAAACTTTGCTGCTGCAGGACAGGGTAAGTTTGCCTGGATTCTCCCTGTGTGATATTTTTGCTGTTCAGGGAGGCTGTTCAAGTCTTAGGGTTGCTAATCTTTATATGCAAATCCTTTTTCATAGTTCTTATTCCCAAGGCACACCACAGAGTCAGCAGGCTATTTAAAAAGCAAAATGGCACAGCGGACAAACAAGGAAAATGCTCAGACCCTGGGTATCCCCAGTGCCAATCAGAACCAGACAGTTACACACCTTCCAAAACACACCAAATGCCTGCTGTGTGAATGCATGTGGTGGTCAATCATCTGCTCACCTCTCCAGTGCCATGAGGACCAGACTTTGCAAGAAGCCTTTGCAGACTGACATTTTGAATGAGACTGCTATGGTAGTCCTGTTGCAAGACTTTAGAGACAAAACGAGGATGCTTCAAAAAGGTAACAGAAGTTGCTAAGAGCAGATGATATCAGGCTGCAGGGTCCCCTCAGTGTTACCTGCTCAGGATTTCTTTTACACTTGCAACGGATCTTTCCCTCTTTTAACACTCCAAACACAAACACCAGGTTAACACGGGCTGTTTTTACCCACCAAAACTAACAGGAACCCAGACGTCTGCAGCCCTTTACTTTAAGTGAGGAGGTAGGCATGGAAAGGGAAGAGCATTTCCAGCTCCATTCTTTAGAGGAGGCAGGGCAGACAGGTTCTTTAAAGACCTGAAAATGCAGCAAAACCAGGCAGGCAGGTAAGGGAGCAAGCAAAGAAACCTAAAAATGTTCCTGGCCAGAAACCTAACAGCTTTGTATGACCTTGTTGCTGGCCAGAAACATAACAGCTTGTAGGACCTTTCTCCTTAAGGACTCAAAATGTCCTTTACTTGGCCAGCTATGCATACTGCTGCAGCCCACACCCTATGGTGGGGATGCACTCTGCTCAGGGGGAATCCTGAAGGATCTTCAGTTGCAAATGGACTTAGAAAAAGACACGAGCACCGTCCCTGTTCTGTAGGCCAAAAAAACCCCAAAACAATAAAATTCTGCTGACAACATATGGCTCTTTACTGGGATAAGCATAGAGGGGAAAGAGGAGAAGTAATGCTGGCTTCTGGAGGAGTACAAAGCTCTCTGCTCTAGTCCTGTTTTCCAAGAGGAAAGAAAACATTCACTTTAAAAACAACTGAGGTATGGATGTAGACAAAGTTGGAAGCAGCAGGCAGGGAGAGGCACACCATGTCTTTGAGGTTTTCCTGTGTGTGCCACTATAGGGAGGATTGGGTTGAGGGTCCAGCAAGTTTCTCCTTTGTCCTTCCTGCTTCTTATACCAGCAGCATTTATGTGTTCTCAGGGCAACCCCACCAGTGTCTCCGTGTCGGGGTATGCCTGTTTCCCCTAACAGGAGTCTATCAGAAACATCTCCAGGATAAAAATGAGTATCTGGATTCAGATATACTCCACCAAGTATGTAAGGAAGATGTCTCCCAAATCTCTAGACCCTAGGTTATTTTTAACTTTGGTAAACTATTTTTGTTCTCCTAAAGTTTGGGGCAGCCGTCAAATGCTCAGGCTGCTATTGCGGCAAGGAGACAGGGTAGAAAGCAATGATGCAGAGCACACACACAAAGAGGATAAACAGCAGCATGGGACATTGTGCTCTGCCCAAGAGGCAGCTGCAAACTAACCTTGGATGTGCCCTCACCAGTCCCCGGTGCTGCAATTTCCCGCTGTGCTGACTATGTGGCAATGTGTCCCCAGGACTCACGCTCACAGCCCCGCGGCATCACCTCTGTCCCCACACAGGTGGAGATGCACCCACAGATGCAGCGGGTATCTTGGATGTGTCAGCTGCATCTAACCCGGGCTGACACCACAGAGCATGAGACACTGTGGCACTGCCCACGCCACCTAAACTGAGTCAGAAGATCTGCCACCACGAGGTGGCATTTCTGCAGATCTCTGCTCGGCACTCCCACGGTGCTGGCAGCAGGGGATGGGGTACCTGGGAGGACGGTCGCAGCCTGAGGAGAGGCGCAGGAGGTGTGGGCTGCAGGTGTGAGAAGGAAGGCACAGAAGGCCTGGAGGAGGAGAAAGGGCAGCTGAGATGAGCAGAGAGGCTGCAACCCGAAGAAGGGAGGCTGCAGAAGTGCAGAGGTGCCGCTGCCCGGCGAGCGCAGGGTGGCAGGGTGGGGATGGGTGCTCGGCATGCGGCTCCTTGGCACCTGGCCTGCCATATCTGATGTGGGTAGAAGGACACCAGAGAGCACCAGTGCTGAAGAGAGGGTGGCAACACAAAGACTGCTGTGTTCCTCTGGTCCCCATCCCTTTCTCCCCCTCCTCTCCCAATTTATTTACCCGAGTTCAAAAGACAGCCTCACAGTCCCGAGGGGCTGGCTGAAGTGGCCAAGGGGTGGGCTGTGAGGTCATCTTCAATGAGGGCAAAAATCCAGTATCAACAATGCTGCCCATTGTATAGCCCTGTTTAGACAATACCGGCTGGGTTCTTGCTGCTGGCAGCCCGAGGACTGGAAGCAAAGCCTGTTTGGGGTAACAGGAGGGGAGGAGGGTGGGCAGGGTGTCTGGCATTGAGTCAGACCACAAGGGATGGAGCAAAGTGCAGAGATAAGCACCCTATCCCAGCCATCAGCATGTTATCAGCCTAATTCTTGATGCTGATAAGATTACCTTGATGCTTATTCTGTCATCAATGACAGGGAATTTAGCCATCCTGGTCATAGCCTGGAGCCATGGCCGTCACCTCAGTTACATCTGCATTGCCTTCTCACCCTGGAACGAGACACCGGTGATTTCTGCTACTTTATTGACTCCCTTTAACCCCACATTTTCCACTCAGTAGCAGGAGGGTGGCAAGGTAAGCATCAGCT
The DNA here is from genome assembly GCA_013400235.1 of Oriolus oriolus. Classification (NCBI taxonomy): domain Eukaryota; kingdom Metazoa; phylum Chordata; class Aves; order Passeriformes; family Corvidae; genus Oriolus; species Oriolus oriolus. The sequence goes on from VXBT01010111.1 coordinate 288,104, forward strand.
TCTTCTTCCAGCCCTTGCCCTTTCAAAGGCAGTTGGGGGTTTGACCGCTGCTATTCTTCTGGGTGGTCCCAACTGAGGAGCCCAGGTAATCCATACTGAGCTTAGCCATGCTTTAAGAGTGAGGAAGGAGCAGGGGATCTTCAGGAATTTGTGGGAACCATTGAATTTATAGAGCAATGGATGGTGTTTTAAGGTGTGTATGTGGTGGGGGGAGCATGACAGAAAGCAAGCAAGTGACCAGGATGCTGCCAGTTCCTGTAAACATAAATAGCAGTTTTGGTAAGTGCCATGATACCGGGCTCCTCAAGTCGCAGTGTCTGGAGCCAGGTGACTAAACAATTCTTAGCTTTCCATTTCAAGTATGAAAGCCATTTACTACCTCTCCTGGACAAGGAAGAATATGTGAAAATATAACACAGGGTCACCGGATTCCAAAAGAAAGCATGGGGGAGAAAGCAACATTAAACAAGGGTGGTGCTCCCACGAGCTGGCATCTGATCCCTGGCACCTGAACTCCCAAAACAGACAGCCCCGAAAGACCTGCAGCTGCCATCATCTTTCAAGCAGGCATTAACTCTGAACTCTGGTAGTCTGAGCCAGGTCCTGTCCCAGCTCATTCTGTAGCCATGGTCCCCAACCCTACTTCTCTGCAACACATAACTGTGCCCAAAAGTCAACCTGTCAAAACCAGGGACACCATTAATCTGTGAGACCACTGGCAGCAGTGGTGAATGATGCCAGTGTTCTCCTGCTCTGCAGAGTGGGCTCGATGCCTTTGACGAGCAGATTCTTTATCAGGGTAAGGAGGAGAAAAAAAGCATTGGTGAAAGGACAGAAAGCCACCCCAGCGCTTCTCTTTGGATTAAAGACCCATGGCATGATTCTCCTACCTCTAGAAAAAGCTCTAAAGCTGGAATTGCTTCATACTTCTTCAGGAAAACAATGCAAGAGATGCAGAAAATAATCTTAGGAAAATTTTTGCAAACCTTTGTTTTTGGTTTAGGGTTCAGTTCTTTCCCCAGTTTTCAGCTTATTCCCTCCTTACTTGAGCCTCCTCTTCTTGTTTCAGCTTCCAGTTGTGAAATAGAAGACAAAGTGGGAGACAGGGAATGTTGTTAAAGAAGATAAATAAACAACATGAAACAAACCTTGCAAAGCCCTTGCAGCAAGTGTTTTTATGTACATGGCTTTTTCAACAGTTTTGGAGGGGGTAACTGAGAGGATCCAATAAAATTTCCAAGATGTCAACACCAGATGAAATCCCCTTGCAAAACTTGCTGCTAAATGGGAAAGCAATTTTTTTTTTTTTTAGGGGAGAATAGCAAGGAACGTGTTATGGTAAAAGAACCGTAGCTTAGCCTTGATGTTATTATCTGCATTCTGGCACTGTGGTAGCAAAGTCATGGTGGTTAGTGCATTCCAGGACAGGAATGTGACAGTTCTTTCTCTTAAGGGGTCTGCTCACTGATACTGTCCTGTGGTAAACCTCTCTGCTGGTTTGTGCCTCGTTTTCACCAACCTTGATGAAAAAGTGTGAGACCCTCTGACAAAAAGAATTCTGCAAGAATTTTTCACTAGCCCAGTGCCTCAGCTGAGTCCTGAATCTGTGGGGAGGTCCTAGGAAGGTGGAAACAGCCTTACATTAGTATTTCTAGAGAAATCCTGTGCTGACGTTCATGACCTATGCTGCCCATGACATGGCTCTGCTCATTGCTGCCCTGCACCACGGCCCTGGCATTGCATCAGCTCATTTTTGAAAGACCATGACCCTGGGCAGCAGTCACCAGATGCAGAAGAATCAAATCAGTTTCCTGAGGACAACGGCTGAAGCCGAATCGTCGTGAAGCAGTGTAGGTGTACACCACGAGCAATGTAATTCTGCTGAAGGCTCAGCTGGGAAGTCCTCCCTGGAAGGAGGGAAAAGCCTGTCTGGAGAGATACAAACCAGACCAGGAAAAGCCCGGTTTAAGCTGTATTGCTGTGTCTATATAGACATTTCTGTTTTCCCACCTGGCCTGCCCAGTGATCCCCCTTTTGTCTCAAGCCTTGAGCAGCAGAGCTGAGACAGAAGTCCGCAGCTGGGACTCGGATGGGCAGGGCTGGGTGGTGGGGCCAGGGGTGTGCAGGGTGCAGGCCACTGGCACGGCCAGCAGCTCTCCACAGTGGGGAGCCTGGCTGGCACAGCATGGCCGAGCCTCCAGCCCACAAAGGACCAAAAAGCCTTGTGACAGTCAAGGCCAGATCTGCTGCAATCTAAACATTGGAAAAGCAAACCACTCTGCACACTCTCCACTTCCTCACCACGGTGTCAACACCTGAACATTGTGGCCACATCCAGGAGCATTGACCTGTTTCAAAGGAGATGAAAATGGCAGCTGGAGAAGATGGCCAAGGAAGAAGGGCCTTTCTCAGAGCTGTCCTTGGCACATAAGACTTGAAACCTGCCAGGTGAGCACAGCCCCAATAATGATCAAGATCCATCTCTTCCTCTATGCAACAAAAAAATGTGATGGTCACCCCCAGAAGAACTTGGCAGGGGAATATGCAGAAAACATTCCTGTTGTGAGGGAGCAGCCAAACATGATATTAATTTTAGAGGATGGTACAGTCTAGCTGCCTTGTATAATCCCTCTTAGGTGCACTCCCTGCCTGAGGAAAGAAACCCATGGAAAAGGAAAGGGCTCTGGTGGGTCTGAGTATCTGCAAAACTACAAACCTTGAATTCCCCAAAGCCTCACTGTCACCCCGTAGCATTGCCAGGTCTGCTCCTGGTTCATGACATGGAGACTATTTTCCCCATGTGTTATGAGCTGGAGATTACCTTTTTAAAATCAACAAGTAACACCTTCGTTTTTAAAAGTTTTTCTTTTCTGGTTTTCTTTTGGAAATAGCATGAGTCAGGTTTCCTTAGGGTAGTTTTTAGCTCAGTTTGTTGTTCTTTCAGCACTCACATAGAAAATAGATAGAATCTTTAATTAAAACATCCTTTCTCCTCAGTGTTGTCAACCAAACATTTAATGGAGAGTCTTAAAAGAGATGGTTGAAAGTCCCTCCCTGACTCATGTCCGCTTTCACCATCTAGGAACATCTTCTGATGTGGGCTCTCTGTTTTAATATTGTGTCTCAAAAGGCAGGCATGACTTGAGATCCTAATGTCAAATTTAAACATATACTCCTCACAGACCTCTTCATCCATCACCGTGAAATGAAAAGCAGGGACATATTTCCCCCCTTGCTGGACACCTCTAAATCTGGAGAACAAATGGGCTACTGTTATCTTTCATTGTCACCTTTCCCTTCCAGTGATTACAATGCAACTCACATTTGACAGCTGCCACTGCACCAGCCATGATATGTCTGAGCAGGATCAGCCCAGGGATGGACTCTGCAAGATCTTGGTTGTCTGTCTGCACCTCGTGTGGTCAGCTCCATCACTGCAGGAGAGCTCCGGACAGGATATATGTCACAGGATATGGGCACACTTTCGGCTTTTCACATCCCTGCTCCACTCCCGGAATGACTCATGTGTCAGCAGGGGACAGAAACTGAACACGGGACACACTGTTGAGTAGGGGAAGGAGCTACCAGAGGTCCTGGCCAGGGTGATGGCATTAGGGTACCCTAAGCCTTGGTGCTAAATGACTGAGGGTGCCTGGCACAGTGACCACACGGTGGAGTTACGAGAGCTGCCTCCGGGCTCTGCCACCGCCAAGGTTTGATTTGTAAGGGCCCTGTTTTTCACTTTTAATGGTGAAGGTCTGTATGGGATAGAGTGAATTTCGGATAGAGCTTGGATTTCAGATAGAGGCTGGATATTGCTGGCTAGTGAGGAGGTTGTTATGGAAAATAGCTGATGGCAAACTGAGTGACTACTTTTTCCTTCCATCTTCTGCTGAAGGCACTATTTTCTGGGAACAACAGACAGGATTCTTTTTAAAATGTTACAACCAACATTTTCCAGACTCTTTTGGCATATCGTGATGAACATCTACACAGACATACATTCTTATCAGACCTAAGTTGTGAGGGGCTTTTCTTGGCAGAAATCTATGGTTTCTGTACACACACATACGTGTAGAATGCTCCCCAGACAGATCCCCAATACAGACCAGATGTTTCATGCTGAATCCCCTTCTTCCTCCGCCGCAACCCACATCCAGCTAGGGAAGAGGCGCGGGGCTCCCTGCCATCCCTCACCCCTCGGGAACCCCTTACTTCATGCGGGGCAGCCCTGGCGGCGGCGGAGGGAGCTCTCGGGAGGCCGCAGCACGCCCGGCGCTCCCCGGCGGGCGCGGAGCGGGGCGCGGGGCCGCGCGCGGAGCGGGGCGCGCAGGGTGNGAGAGCCTGGCCCTCGTCATCCTCCTCTTCCTCAGCATCCTTGCTCTCTCCCGCCCCCCTGCCCGCTCCGCCCCGCCTCTCCCCCCGGATACGCCGAGAGCCGGGCCCCCGCCGCGATTCGCCGCCCTCCGCGCTGACCCCGCGCATCCCAGCCGCGGGCAGGGGGTCACCGGGAGGCCGGGGCGCGCAGAGCCCGGCCCCGCCAGCCGCCAAGCAAGCAGCCCCCCTTAAATACCTCCGCACCCGCCTCCCCGAGCTGCACAGCTCGCCGGGCGAGGAGCCGACCACAGGCAGCCTCCCGCCAGCGCCGGGGACCTGCGCGCCCGCGTACCGCCGCCGAGGAGCAGAGACAGGAACGGAACATGCCTGCGCACTTGCTGCAGGAGGAGGTAAGCGGGGCCCCTGGGTGCGAGTGCTTTGTCTTCCCCTCGCCCCTTCGTCCTTCATCTCCGCGCCTCCAGCAGCGCTGCGCTGCTGCTGTCGTGGGGAAAAAGGTGTGGGCATCCCCGCGTGTCTGTGCATGCACACACACGCACACGCACACACGTATCCACACGTGTGTGCCGGTGTCCTCTCCGCACCGCTTCGCAGCCGTCAGGCCAAGGGGTTCAGTGGTAGCTTAAGACATCACCGAAGCCTGATGGGGAGCCCATGGATGAAGCGGAGACATCCACCTCTGAGGTGATCTTCCTGGATCCTGTGCCCTCAGGTAGACTGAGCATAAAATACAGGTTTATTTTGAAAACACCCATCGAAGCGTGCTGGGTGCTTGAATAGCACTAAGGGCTGTTCAAGAAGATCTTTTGTGCCAAGAGGTCGTGGTTTTTTTTTAAATACTCATACTGGGATTTTTCTTTGTTTTCTCAATTAATTTTCTTTTTAATAAGAAGAGGGTTTCATTCACAGTGTTTTAAAATCAAATATTGCAGCAGGAAGCGTCTCTAGGACAGACGCAAGGTGAAAGCCGGCTGCCCAAATGAAATGAATGACTGTGTCTGCATTGCTTGAGCCAAGCAAACATACAACAGAGAGACTGCCCTTTTTTGGCATAACAAGGTCTGAATAACAACCCGACAGCAGTTAGATGTGTGGAGCTGTTGGATTTTTAAAGATTTTCATTTTTATTTTTGACCCTTCTGGCAGACACCCTTTGCCCAAGGGGAGGCAGGGGCTTGATTCTGGTGTTTGTGGTCTCGCCTTCTCATCCTTCCCGCCTCTCCCAATGCCTAGAAGTGAATGTAAATCATAGCCCTGCTCTTTTTCTGTCACCAGTACACAGGGTCTCCCTTGGTACTTTCGTGCAGGTGCCATGACCTTCCAGGGACGCTGTGATGTAAAGAACTTTCCTTTTCTCCCCTCCCAAAATGGCTGTCAAGGGCAGCGTGCTCAAACCATGTTTCATGGTTTTGGCATGTATTTTGGGTCATATCCTGGAAGCTGGAAAGAATCCTGTCCCTGGGTCATGCTGGGCATATTCAAATATCCTGGACCCGAGATTCAGTGCCCTGGGGCCTGTACGCTGTACCCAGCGCAGGAGCCTTTGAGCTGCAGTTGGTTGTATAAGCTGGCTGGGTGCCAGGATCACCTATGGCATATTCAGTGCTGGGGAGGTGGGGGTGTAGATGGGGAAACACATCTGTTCTGCAGATGAGAGCTGCAAAGTCATTCAGAAATGAGGGAAAGCTAATGAAAATTATTTAGCTGGCCTCCTGCCTCCCTCAGCCCCAGACCCCAGATCAATCTCCATCCCATTTTCCTTAGTAGGAGCCACTATGGTCATAAGGGGATAAAAATCCTCTTTCTTTCCTCATTTCCCCTGTTTCTACCTAAATAGCTGCTCTCCCTCCCTCTTTCCCCCATGCTCCTCCCACCAAGTCTGTAACGGTAGAGCTGTTTCACAGCTGCTTTGTAGCCCTTTTGTTTCAAGGTTAGTTTACATGTGAGAAATGACCAGTCTGATTGTATCAGTGTAATTCCAGCAGCATAGGTATGCTGGTAAAATTCCTCGTGTGGTACTACAACTCTGCAAGAAGAGATTTTTTCCTCTCTGCTGTTTTCTTTGTGCTCTCCCTCCTCCTCCTCTGCCCCTGTGTAACTTTGACAGTGACACAAGCTATCATGGAGGAGAAAAATGCAACTCCAGCCCCACATTCTTACTCTGGAAGTAGCATGTCCATATGGGGTGTGTTACCCATCTAATTATACCACCAATCACTGCTGGGAATTTTTCCTGCATAGACAAGTCTTGGGTCTTTTTGGTAGATTGTCTTGCAGCCAAGAAAGAAAATTGTACCTTTCTGCCAAAATACTAGATGAGAATATCTAACACTTGGGAAAGGGCAGGACTTCTCCTTGCCTAATCTCTGGATTAGAAGCCATTTCTCGTGGCTCTTTTGGTGTGCGGATTACCTCTAAATTCTCCAGCAGATGAGAGTATCATACCCTCAAAACATTAATTAGGAAAGCAGGCAGAGACGGCCTATAGCCAGGATGCAGAAGAGCCAGTCCCAAGCTCAGCAGCTTGCCTGCGTGCAGTGAAGGCAGCAGGATACTTTGTGTCCAGTTTTTTTCGTTTCTAACCTTTGATTCCCCAAGGAAAAACTCGAAGCGCTCCTTCTGTAGGGATCATTTTACTTCCCAAGTGTGGGGAATCTGTCAGCCTTGCCAGCTCCTCCCCATCGGAAGGTATGTCTGTAACCCTCTAGTTTTTACCCTTGGGAAAGGGAGGAGTTGGGGTGGCCACGTAAGCTGCCTGGCCTGATTTTAATGCCTCCCTCAGGAAACTAGGCCATGCCAGGATGGTGGTCTTTTATGAATCCTGAACACCTGAGTGGGAATCTGAGAGATTTCTGTTGAGGAAGGAGTTTTTCCAGCTTGACCATGCTCCCTCCTGCAGTTTCAGCTCTGCTGTTCCTGCTGGCTGACCTTTAGTGCCCCTTCACCCATGGATGTGTCCCTCGGGCAGGTTCCCAGGAGGCAGGGGATGGGGGTGATGTGTACAGGACACACCGCTTGCATCCCACATGCTTGGCACCCCCAGGGTTGGGCCGTGCTGGGCACTTGGGCTCGGGGCTGACAGAGGGCTGCGAGTACCAGCAAGCACACGGCTGTCATGATGGAGATGGAAATCGGTGATTCAGGGTTCAGTGACCTGTCTCATTAGGGTCAGTCCTGCCTGCTCCTTTCGTCATGCATGCCTCATCAGGCAGGCTGTCACTCAGCCAGGGCAAACCAGCATGTTCAGAGGGAATGTTGTGTCACAGTTACAGAAGGGAGCCAGGAGCCAAGCTGAGCCAACTTTGCTGCTTAAAACTTCCTCTCTGCGTGTTGGTGGCCATAGCTCAGAGGATTGTCCCTTGCCTCAGTTTGCCTGTGGGTGGGAAATGAGAGAGGGATAAGACTCTTAGCAGCAGGCATGGGATAAGTAGCTGTAGTTCTAACTAGAAGTACCTCACCTGACTGCTTCCATCCACTGATCTTCAAGCATGCTGGTCTTGCCACATCCCATCCTGGAAGGTGAGGCAGGGGAGATAAGGAGGCACCTCAGAGGAATCCCCCTGTGGATCTTCCTGATGTTCCCCCCGTGATCCCTGGCGAGGTGACACAAAGAAGTAGGATATCAGGAGCAGCCCATTGATTTATTATAAAACTGTGTTTCAGACCATATTTCTCTCCCACCTCTTTGTTCATTCACAAGATTTCCTTTATTGTAGTCTGCTTAGGCACAAGCCCAGATCACAAACCCACCTAAAAACGCCCACTCAAACTGAAGGAAAGTAAAAATCCTTGCGGTCTGCAAATGATCTCACCAAAGCCACTGGTGGAAAAGAGACTGGCTTTCAAGTATTTTTCTTTACTTTCAGCACCCTATCTACCATTCACCTCCTCTCCAGAAAGACCAGGTCCCTGTCCTCTCAGGCCATGACTCTATGTGGCCAGAGCAGGCTCTTCTTTGTGCCAAGGTCTCTGCTGAAAGGATGGAGCCTTCCAGGGAAACAACAGGCTGTGAATTTTTACAATGCCAGCCTAGATGCATGTGTTTCTATTTCTTGAATTGATAACCACCAACTTCTTGTTTTGTTTTCCCTTTTTTCCTTTCTTGAAAATATCCATTGCCACCTCTCCAAGGAGTTCTCCTCCACTTCCAGCACCACTGCTGTAGACACAGTCACCTCCCGGGTGACCAGGAATGGAAATGCCGTCATGAAGGATTTACTCAATCATGAAGACTTGGCAGGAGACCGGGACATGATAGATGATATCTTTGATGAGACCTACCGGGAGAAAGAGGGCCCCAAGCCCCCGCTGCGATACGTCTGGAGGAATATCATCCTCATGAGCCTGCTGCACCTAGGGGCCCTATTCGCGTTGACACTGATACCTTCTGCAAAGATCCAGACACTGGCATGGGGTAAGCACATTCCTTTGTTTCTTGGCATCTGCAACCACCAGATCTGTTGGGTGGTATTTTTTTTCCCCTCCAGGCCCACAGACTCGGGGATGAGAAAGAAAGAAAGAAGCAGGGGGCTTCTTCTAGAAGCAGCTCTTCAGCCAGATTCATAGCAAGCCGTGGAAGGGCTTGCTAGTGTTTCTTGTAAGGTCATACATGAGAGGGAAAGATTTGGCAGGGATTTGGCTTGTCTGCTCAAAGCACAAAATTGATTCACAGACATTAGGCTTGGAAATATCCTGAATGTGCCACTGCTTCTGGGGTGAAGCACAAAAGCTGTTTGATAGAGTACTGTGACAGTGCCAGAAAGTTAGGAAGAAAGATGCTAGCAAGAGCACCTTTAGAGATGGCTGGGGAGGCAAGGTACAGAGCACTATTTGGCATGAGACTGCTGCCCAGACATGAGAACCACTCCTGTCCTTACCAGGGAAGTGAAAATCCCACAAAGCCTCAATGTGCGTATGAGAGAAAAGAAACAAAATACAGTTGTGCTGAAGATAAAAGTCAAGAATTAAGTCAGTCTTTTATCATTCTTAAAAAAGCACAGATTAGCCACCATCATTCCGGAACTAAGCCTGACAACTTTCAAAAAATAAATAAGCGTCTCTCCAGGCAGCAAATTCCAGTGGAAAGCACAACCCAGCAGAAGGTAGCTAGGCAAAGCTCCACTTTCTCAGAGATCTTGCCCTGGGTAGGAACCAAACTTCTCCTCTGACTGCTTGAAAGACAGCTGGGCCCAGGGCCCACACTGCAGGAGAGCCTCGCTTTCCACGAGCCTTTGTGTGGACCCCTGGAGGAGTCCAGAAGCCAAATGGCTCCCAGTAGGGACGTCCAGAAATTGCATCCAGCCCCTGCCTCCCTGTGAAACAGAACATCCTGAAACAAAAAGCAGCAGTCTAGATTGAAGCCTGCTGGGGTGGCTTCTGGGTTCAGTAGTACTCCTGCTTCCTGGTCAGCCCGGCTATGGATGGGCCCTGGGGCGACCCACCTGGCCTGTCACAGTCTCAAAGTATGTCTTCCTGATGTCTGTGTGCAACAAGCATCACAGCTGAACTGGGAAGGAGATGGCTTCCTGCATGGCCAGGCTGACTCTTCCTCCTGAACCATATCAGCCTCTCAAAGGCAGAGGTCTGGGGGATGGACTTCACTGGAGGCCACAGTCAGAGTCTGGCTACAGCATCTGCAAAAGCAGAGGCACCGATGCGTTCCCTGTGCAGCCAGCGTGGCCTTTCAGGGGGACGTTATGAAAGAAGACTTTGCTGGGCCTTTCCCTTGTGAAAACCTGACAGGCTGTACTTTCCCCTGGCTCGTCAGGGCTGGACAGAACATGCAGCCTCAGCATGACCTCCGAGGAGCATTTTGGGGCTCTTGGTCCTGTTCTGTGTGTCCCATCCCTGGGCTGGAGGGTAGGCAAAGACTGCTGGCTTCTCTGACTCACTGAGCTGACAGCCTGGGTCCTCCAATTCCAGTCAGATATCCTCAGGGTGTTGGGGCAAGAAGGAGGAAAAAAAGTGAGTAGAATTTACTGATTTCATTTCAAGCTCTTGATATGCTCCATGATTTCCAAATCCATCCAACCCTTCTCCCTTGAGTTCCCTTGGGATACTTAAGAGGGCTTGAGCATCTTTATCCATAAGGTTAATGCTGTTTTTGCATTCTGCTAAACCACACCCTACCCCAAAATGGTCTCTGAGGCAGTGTCTTTGCAACCACACATCTCTTTGGGATGTCTGTGTGGCATCTCATGGCACTTCACAGGAATCTGCTTTGCTTTTTATCCGATGTCAATCCTTTCTGCTCTCCTTGCTCAGTCAACTCTGATGTGAAGTGCCAGTTGCTCTCCTGCCACTGTGAGGCACTGCAAGATTCCTTGGCAGATTCTGGAGTGACATGTTCTGGGAATGGGAGAAGGACATGGTGTTTAGGGGAGCTGCACTGTTTTTGACTGGCTGAAGATCAATCCTGCCTTACCAAAGCTGGAGTAGCTCCACCAAGCTCCCTGTCCTGCACTCTTGTTCCGGGAAAGGAGCACCGTTCATGGCACCTTACAGCCAAGTCAGAGTTCCCTTACAGTCCATTCTCCTCCAGCGCTGGCTGGAACTGGAATACTCTGATCCTCCACAGGTCTACCTTCTCAGCAAGGCTTCTTGCTCTTTGCACTGCCCTTTTCTCAGCTCATACTTTCATTTAGCATATACATCTGAGGCTGTCATGTCAGCGACTTGCTGTTATTTTCCCAGCACCCTCTGGCAGCAAGGAGAGGACTACAGTTCCCATTTTACAGACAAGGATAGTGCAGCAGAGACTTAGGTTGCTCCTGGCAGTACACCATGAGCTCATGGCAGGCCAGCTCTAGCAATGGTAGTTCTGGAGCTGCTGGAGGTTTTGCTTGTTTCTTTGTTTGTTTTCCAAATTATTTCTTCCTTAGGTTGTGTACATATAATACAAAATGAACATGGTCCCAGATGTTCTGTTGTGGTGCAACAGGCAGCTGTGGTGCCTAGTAGCTCATCTGTGTTCTATAATTTATCTGTTGCTTATACCCACTTAATCCAGGCCACCATCTCCTTGATGTTCCTGTCCCTTTGCAACCAGTTATATTGGTGACTGTCCTCTTTTGTTTTCATTTCTCTATGTGCTGATTTCTCTTTGTCTCTCAAGCTCTCCAGCCCTGCCTTCATCATTGTTTGCTGTTCTGTGTTGCTGTGTGCATTGTATCCCCTGATCTCTTTCTGGTACAGAGCTTCCCAGAATGAGCTCGGGTTGTTGATCAGGTGAGAGCTCACCATCACAAGAGCTCTCTGAGCCCTTCCAGTACTGGCTTTCTAGTCAGCTCCCCTGTTGCCTTGATTTTCACAGTTCTTCAATGTTTTTAATTCTGTAGATAGAGTTCTCACACACTTTCTGTAAACATAAGCCATGTTATGCTAACCGACCTGGATGTTTTCATTCTTTCTCCTAAGGCGGAGAAGTTTGATGGATTTCTCCTTTGACCTATGTGGTTGAGGGGTGGTAATTTCACCCTCCAATCCATGAGGTTTTCTAAAAGTGTATAAAATAAAGAAGCGGGCCTTTTAGCCAAGGCTTTTGGCTCTTTGCTCTTTGATCCTTGATCCTGATACTGGCCTCTGTGTGTGTTCCTTCGTGTCCGCGTGCGACACTCCCCTTTTATTTATTGTCTTCACTGCACTTCTCAAAGTCTTGCTTAGTCTTTTCAAGGATCATGGGCAGATTTTACATGATTTGCCAAATGGCGCAGAGACTGAGTCTGAAAGGGCAGGAGGCAAAGGTAATGGACAGTTTTTTCTCGAATTGCTCAGATCCTCCCTGGAAACGTGTTTTGTGGGTAGACTTTTTAGCCCTCGGATGCAGAAGACTGACAATAATTGTGTTGACTCCTGTTGGCCTGGACAGCAGTGTCTGTAAACAGGGATGGTTCCTCTCGACATGATGCTCTGTCAACACCTCAGTTCCCTGCAGTGACAGAGGCTCTAGAAGCATGGGTTGATACCGTATTTTGTTGTTGCTGTATTATCTTTGGACCAAGGTGAATCTTGATGGATAATTTAGGCGATTCCTGACAGTCTGAAAATCTCAGTCCATAGTACCCCCAGAGATATGTCAGCAAACAGCAAAGTGTTTACAGTGGTTTTTTTACATTCCCATCATGACTACACCTGGCAACACCTTCCCACTTAGAGATGCTCCAGGCTTAAGTAGCAGGTGGTGTGCTTCTCTGAGCATGGCAGGGAAGTTATGTTTCAGTGACAGCAGATCCTATTGCGCCTCCTAAACACTGTTTCCTTCATGCAGCCTGTACATTTCATTGCTCCTGCTATCTTTCTCCTGAGAGTAGCAGGACTCACCTGGCTCACAGGGACTGGGCAGCAAGGAGGGAACAGTCTTGCACTGAGCAAAAGCCCAAGGAGACCTGCTGGAGCAGGAGCACCTCTTCAGGTAAACATCCTTGGTGTTCACTGCAGGTGACAATGCTTTTAGCTCATTCCTGGTTTCTCATCATAACTTGGGGTCTGAATCTGGGCCCTGCAGAGGTAAAGCCTAATGAGTCATAGACATGACTGGATCTGGAATGTTTTCTGTTTAATTTTTGGAGCATTGAGTGCTTATTACTGCCAGTGGTCATAATTCTTTGTGTTCCAGTTGAATGGGTCACTGGGAATGTCACCGGTGAGCTGCCAATCTTTTGGATCTTGTATAGCTCAAAGCATGGTATGGAAGATGACTTTGAATCCTCAGCTGATGGAGTCCCTAAGTCCTTCAGTATGGGGCAGCATCACAGGGAAGATGTGAAAATCTGTGTACTTTATTTCACCTTCTCTACTCTCTTTCCAATTGAATTCTTAGTTGATGACCTTGGAGGAGTTTTTCTTCTTCCCTGTGAGATGCTGATTCCCTGACTGTGCAATGATCATCAATGTACCTGTTTGTGGGGGTGAACTCTCTGAATCATAAGGGTGCTGGAATCTTCTGTATTCCACAAGGATTTCAATCACTGGGCATATCCTGTCACTGTCACATCAACTCTTAGTTATGGCTGATGGATCTAATTGTCTCCAGGTAGGGTTTGGCTTTCTGTGGGGCTGGTGCCACAAATGCATAGACTTTCCCACAGAAAGTGTCTGCCCCTTAGATAAACTACAGCTTCTGTATATGGGCAAGAGGCCAGGCAGCACAGGATTATAACTGGAGAGTTATGGCCACTGTAGTGACCTGGGATGCAGCTCCAAGAGAAGTCAGCACAAGCTGCTGAAGTTCATTCATGGGCTTTGGATGAAGGCTGGGACTGTTCTATGCCAGGGCACCCAAAAGCAGTGGGTACTCTTTCAGATTTTTTACAAAAGCTTCCAGGAAAGGCTACCCAAAAGCAAGTACTGGGTTGTCTGGGCTTTGAGTCTGTTGGTGTCCCCATCACATCTCTTTTGTGATTCCCTGTGCTTGCTGATAATGTCTTTGTTGCTGGTGTCATCTTTTCCCAACAGGGATATCCACAGGCAAATTCTGAGAATTGCCTGTATAAAAGAGATACAGACGAGCTTCCTTTCCTGCAAAGCTTAAATATGACAGTCCTCAGCCAGAGTCATCTTCCTGAACTCCTCTTCTACCAAAATATTCTCAGTCAGCATGTGAGGATTCACCAGATCAGGAAAGCTGATAACTCAGGGCTATGAATCGGGCCTCTACTCATCTAACCTGGCATTTACTTTCTTGTGCTATTGAAGATCATGAAAAACCACATAGTTCATTTGTGTCCCTGGTACACCATCAGTTCATAGGGCCTGCTTGCCCTACAGTAGACAGATGGACTCCTTCTCTAGCACACATCCATTGCAAGGTGCCATTGTTTATCATGGACTCTCTGTCTTGTGTTATCTGTGGGGATAGTACTGATTTAAATGCATCTTAAAATCTAAAATTAACAGGTTGTGAGTTGGTTCATAACTTTCAAGTCAGAGTCATGAAACTGAGTAAGATCAGAGTAAGGTTTCCAGCACCAGTAAGGCCAAAAGGACACCTGAACCAAATGCCCTGTTCCATCATCCTTCGCTTCTCCCCTTCCAGGCTTGGACAGCTTTGTGAGCTTTGTTCAGCTCCGCTGTCTCTTGCAAAGGCTGGATCCTGCTGTATTTGCATGCTTGGCTCTTCCGAGAGACCGCCGAGGTGCTGGGAGACACAAGGCAGAGTTGTGCTGGTCCAAGGCTTGTGCTGCATTCAGCAGCAGGCAGAGGAACCAAGGGAGAAGGTGAAGATGGGGAGTCACGGTCAGATCAGCAGACAGGGAGGGTCACTCTTGTGCAGTGGGATGGAAGTGAGAAGAGTTCATGCAAGCTTAAGGGACCAGAAGATGATGTTAAATCAGCCAAGACAGGCTTTTAATGGATAAGAGATTAGGTTGGGAATGTTAGAAAAACAAAAAGGAGGTGACAGAAGGAAGAGGGAGCAGGGGATGACAGGAAAGAAAGCCTGTATTACTTTGAATGAAAGAACTGGGCTGCACTTGGCACATGTCTCAGATCTCTGATTCCAGACAAGTTTCTGGCAGAGTATCTAGTTTTCTGGGTTCAAGATAAGCTTGATTTAGAGCCATTTGGCTGGACTGAATGGCTGAACGTCAAGCATACCAGCAATTCCTATCCATGGACTTACGTGTAAGAATAAGGAACTCTTTTCATGATCAATGGAATTGGTTGAAATGTGCAAATTTATACCAGGAAAGTTTGCCCTGGGGGACTGGTAAGAAGGCATTGCTTCCCCCAGAGGACTAAAGGTGGATCAGTTGACCTGTTCACAGATGTGCTCCTTTCCCTCTTTGTGCAGGGCAAACCAGCTGTTGAATGCGCTCTGTCTTTCTGCCAAACTTACTGACCCTTCCTTCCTAGAGGAAGAGCTAATTTGCAGAACCAATTTTCTTCTTACCCCAGCTTCCTAGTGTAATGCTGCTATGAAACTCTCAGGGTCTTTCCTCCATTTTGGTTTTGGGATCAGACGCTGGAGCTGAGGTTAATTTCCAGAAGTCCCAGGTGGACAAACAGGCACACAGACCAGGGCAAATATGAACACATGATGTATTGGGAGAGAGATGGGTTTTTTTACTAGCTGCCAAAGGGGCAAGGAATTCCTTCTGCCCTGTGTGAAGAGGGAACATATGAAGCAGCCTCAAAGCTCAACAGAGCCCAGCAACATCTGCCTCTACCATGGGCACAACTTGTAATGAATCATTAGCCCTGGGGTTTCCTTCTGTGAAAGGTGCAGGAGTTGAGCAGAGAGAGGGATCAAAAAGACCCTAGGAACAGTAGCCTCTGGGCAGATTTTAAACCAGTGGTAGAGCTGAAGGTGAGGCCCAGGCTTCAGTGGGAGGATAGGTTAGATCTTTTTCTAGTCAGCTTCTGCTCAGAAAGGGAGCAGAAGAGAAGCCTAACCCTGGGCTTGGGCTGTCCCCCTGAAGAATGGTATTATCTACCATCTCTAGGTAAAAATAATGCAAAAGAGATTTAGTGAGGAGTGATGAGATAGGAAGGTAAGAGCCTGGATTATTTGGGGCAGGAGGAAAGGGAGAAGCTGTTCCCTGGTGGACTGCAGTGCTTTTATCAGAGTGCTTTATGGAAGCAGCCACTTTATACAATTTTGACTATTCTGCACCATGACAGATGGCACTATGCTGAAGAACCAGCCCTTGTGATAAGTCTTCTAAGGGGGAGCCTTCTTCCTTGTTAGACATAAAGAGCTGAATTGATTTGCCCCACATTGCCCAGGAGGCCTGCAGTAGCTTGGGCACTCCCACACTGAGTTTTATTGCCCCAATCTGTGCTCTCCATGGATTCTTCTCTTGCTCATACAGCTTTGGGGGAAGGCCCACCTTTGTGTTGCTCTGCCTGAAGCTTTGCTCTAATTGCTCAAACACTTCCTTTTCCTTTGTAGCTCTTCTGTGTTTCCTGGTGAGTGCTCTGGGGATCACAGCTGGATCTCACCGCCTCTGGAGTCATCGGTCCTACAAAGCCACACTGCCCCTGCGAATCTTCCTGACTATTGCAAACTCCATGGCCTTCCAGGTAAGCACTTCTAAGTGTGCCACTAGTCCTCAGAAGGAAGTGCTCCCATGAATCCGTCTCAGATAGGGGACACAATCTGATGAAGAGGTTCCTTTCTCCTACTACCTCTTGTTAGGAAAAAGACTGCCCTTTCCATCTAACACTGCAGTGCTGGAGTCTGTCTTTACCTTGTCCCATCAGAGGTTGACTCTGAGACAAACCCAATGGGGAGAGGACAACTGCCCAAGACCAGGGGTAGGAAAGCTCTCCAAAGCAGGAATGTACCTTTCCCTCAGGGTGTGGTCTCCCTGTGCTTGCACCAGATCCCATGAAAGAGGTGTGGAAGTGTTAAGTGTTCTCCTGGTGTTGCCTCACTCTCCTTTTGCTGTGTGGCTGATAAAGGAGAAGACATCTGCAAAGCCAAGGGCGTAGAATTCTACAGGATGTAGAATTTGCTGCTGCATAAAGACCAGGAACTTCTTGAGATTTAGGGGGATGTTTCTCTGGTTCAGAAGAGTGATATTTAGGAATAATCATGTTACAAATCACACCACTGGCTTCCAGAGAGTTGTCCCAGGTCAGTGATATTTTAAGGAGAGAAGGGTTGGGCCTTTAGAGTGGCACAAGTGACTGCAGGCACTGTTAAGCACCTTGGGAGATTGCTTCACCTCTCAAAGAGCACTAAGCTCAGGATATTGCCTAACTACGGTGAGAGCACTTCACAGTCCCCAAAGCAAACAAAACTGCAAATCTATAGAAGTCAGAGTGAAAACCCAGATTGGCATGGCACAGAAAAATAAATCCTGGTGGTCTCTCAGGCTTGCTGCTGTAAGTCACAACTTACAACAACTAACAACACTCCATCCTCCAACTGTACTGAAGGGTTTCTTGTCTGTGAGAAGTACTCAGGAAGGTGTCAGAATGTAGCACTTTCTGCTATAAAAAGGTGAACACAAAAGTATCAGAGCTGTGCTCTTAAGTAATTCTCCAGAGGATATCACTTTGTTTACATGTAATCAGAACAGACTAAAGTTTTTTAAGCCTTGAAAAACTTTCTAAAAACATCATTGAATTTCTACTTCTCTGTTAGTACCAAACAGAAGTCTTTCATGAGGAAGGGGAAGGACCAAGCTGCTGATTCCAGCCAGTGGTCCAGCACTCAGTAAGGCAACAGGATGGGTTGCTGTGTATTAGCTAGTCCTGTACAAAGACCATCTTTCACAGGGTTATAGGGCAGAGGGGGAAAGAATTTGCTGAGCTATTGCTGTAGGGGATAAGAATAGACAAAGATGAGAGACAGACAGATATTTCAGCTTCAATAGGAACTAATCCAAAGTTTTACTGAAAATTCGGTACTATTCCCCATGGATTTTTTAAATAGTTACTTTCAGTGAGATCAAGAGAAGTTTTATGTTGAATTTATCTCATTACTATTAGTGGCAGCAGAGGAGATCAGTAACTTTTAAGGTCAGGGAAGTTTATAGACTGTCTTATCTTAGGTCCTCCAGAAAATGCCTGTTGGCTGCTCAGAGACCTGTGACTTGTAATTTCAGAGAATTTGAGAATTCTGCCTCTAACTGGCTTTTCCACCTGCAAGACATGTCAGCTGCAGCACAAGAGAAGCTCTCACGGTTGTAGCCTGTAGCTGGAAACTCCCAAGGAAGAAGACGTTCTCCTTGGCTTTGCTTGCTCTTCTCAAAAAGTCATGATTTTCAGTCAAGGTTGCAGTTAGAGATGGTCCCAAAACAAGATCTGTAGAAAAATGAGCTAAAGTTTGGGTCAAGGTACCGATTTTTCAGGTTTGAGACTCCCGATTTCTGTTTGTAGACGGGATGAAGTGATACCGTGATCCAACTGCATTACATGGTCACTTTCCAAATCTGTGCCTCCTGCCTCCAGCAAGACAGGGAAAACCTCCCCATACATGCAAGCCCAAGTTGTCTGTCGACTTTCAGACTGGGCTTTCTCATGTTACATGGTGCTGTGTAGGGTCTGGAATGTGAAAGAGACTTTGGGTCACAGGTGACATTTTCCAGCATAGGCACTGGTTGAGTTTCTCTGCTTACTAGATAGGGAGGGCAGCTGGGCTACCCTCTTCTGGGGGAATACTGAGTGACCAAGCTCTGGCCAACATCAGCGAGGGCTGCTGATACTTGGAGATATTTGGCTGGAAGGAAGGCAGCAGTTCCCAGTATTTGGAAACAAGTGAGAGTATAATCCTGGCCCATGTCTATCATTGCCTTCTTGAACGGCCTGCAGGTAAATAATTTTATCTCATTTAAAGGAAGAGTGGTTACAATACTTGAAAGGGACTTCAGGAGCTGTGTCTCTGCTACAGGCTTCCTGTGTGGACAAGTCCCTTAGTCTTTTGAGGCAAGAAATAGGGATGGTTATGCCATTTCCCTACCTTCAAAGTGTTTTCAGGAAAAGTCTTGGATATGTAGGAGATTAAGGAGACTCTTGTGTAATACAGGTAAAAGAGCCGTGCTTAGATCTCTATTTCATGTTCTCTAGGATGGTGTAATACATGGCTTTATGCTCACTGAAATCTTGATACAAAGAACTGATCACAGGCTTATGAAAATCTATTCTTAAAACCAGTCAAAGCAATCATTTCATAATACAAATGATAAAAGCGTTGACATTTTCCAAACTGTATTGATTAGGCTGTGTAAACAGAACAGTTATGGGGCTGAAGAGAGGTATTTTTGAGAAATGTCATTGAAATGGTGTGTTTGTTCTCTTTCTAAAGAGGGGCCTTAATTTTAGGACTGTTTGATTTCCAATGAAAAAAAAAAGTTAAAAAAAGCCTCACTCCCCAAGTTAAACATCTGATTTGGCAATCCCAGGACAAGCAAGGCAGGATGACCTATGGGAAATGTCAGGTACAGGGAAGGGGCAGGTTGGTCAGTGCCAGCTGGCACTGTGCAGGGATGGGGATGGGGACAGGGATGGGGATGGGACAGGAGCCGAGCACAGGTGGGTGGGGCACCAGCCAGCCAATGAGAGTGGCTGCTGCATGGGTGGGGCACAGGCTGACCAATCAGAGCCTGCAGCACCATGGGTGTGGTGCAACCCCCAGCCCAGAGTTGGCCAAACAAAGAGCAGAGCTGAGGCACCCCTGGAGCTGCTTCCCAAAACCTGGAGAGGTACAGCCATGACCCAACCTCTGTTTTAAAGGCCAGAAACCCCAAACCGTGATGAGACATGATGCCACTGATACAAGTTCAGGTCAATAGGATTTAAGTATTTAAACATTTCAGGCCATTTTGTGATTTGAAGGGAACGTCTCCAGCCCTGACCCTAAGTTTTCACTCCTGCTGACTTGCAGAACGACATCTACGAGTGGGTCCGGGACCACCGTGTCCATCACAAGTTCTCCGAAACGGACGCGGACCCACACAATGCCATGCGGGGCTTCTTCTTCTCCCACATTGGCTGGCTGCTCGTGCGCAAGCACCCGGATGTCATAGAGAAGGGACAGAAGCTGGACCTGAGTGACATAAAGGCTGACAAAGTGGTGATGTTCCAGCGCAAGTGAGTGGTGGGGTCAACCTTCGTGGGGAGCCTTGGGGAATGGAGCAGGGACACTGCAAATGGGTTGGGAACTCCAAGTGGCTTTGATGGAGTGTGAGAGGATTGAGGGCATCATGTGAGAAATGTGACTCTTCAGCATGCCCGAGGCTTTGCTGTGAGATGAACTGTGAGAAATGAGCTGTGCCTTTCCTATAGGAAGTATTTAGAATCTAGTGCTACCTCTAGCCCTCCCACACCCCTCTCTTGCCTGCCTACCCTGCAGCATCTTGCCAGCAGCAGGCTGATCTTCCCACCACAAAGTCCCCCCATGCCTGCTCGCCCCACAACCCAGCTGCTGCTTTGGCTGGCCCAGAGCCCACACACAGCTGCCTCTGAGAAATCCTTGGAGATTGTACGCCTTCTAGGCCATGTCTGTGCCCCTCTACCCTCAGTCTTCTGGAAACAATATGGTGAAAGAAGGGTTGAAAATGGAGATGTGAGAGGGGCAGTAACTGAGAAGGACAGTCTTGATTCACTGGTGCCTCGTGGATGGGGTATCTCTCAACCATCTGGAGCTATACTGGGACTAATCCCCAGAGCAGATGAGCCTGTCACCAGGGCTGCAGGGATGTGGGACTGAGCCCATATAGTAACCAGCCTAAGTCAGAAAGTCGCTAGTTCAGTCCCAGCATGATTTTTCTTGTGGGTCACCAGAGTGGTTCACCTTCCTCTACTCCCACTCTTCTAGTGTGAGAGAGCCCACATGCTCATCTATATGCTCATCTGTGCCACTTGCTTGCACTTGTTGGTGGGGTGTATTAGTAGGCAGAGCCAAGTCTGCAAGGAGGAGTTGCAGCACTGGGCCGAAGCCAGAGAAAGGACCATCTGTGGGACTCTGGAAGCATGGGGTTGCCTTTATGGGGACCAGTGTAGCTGAGAAGCAAATGACAGATGAGGCCAAAGGCAGCAGCTGGTGTCTGGACTCATGGTGATGGGGACATTGTTTTATGCATGTGTGAGGAGAGCAGGATTTAGTCTGAGTCTCTCTCTGATGATAGGACTTGGGAGTCTCCAGGCATGGCTTCCGTGCATCCAGAGCAAAAGATACAAGGCTCGGGAGCGAGGCATTCCTGCACTTGATTTTCCCTGGATAGCTGAGCATGAATCCTCCAAATGGAGGACTGAATCAGTCCTTCCTGTCCTGCTCCTGCCACTGAACACCTTCCTCCTGGTCCCTTCCTTTCCAGATACTACAAGCCCTCAGTGGTGTTGCTGTGCTTCACACTGCCAGCTGTAGTGCCCTGGTACTTCTGGGATGAATCCATCGTCATCAGCTTCTTCATTCCAGCCATCCTGCGCTACACCATAGGGCTCAATGTCACTTGGCTAGTGAACAGTGCTGCTCACATGTTTGGCAACCGGCCGTATGACCAGAACATCAACCCGCGGGAGAACCCCCTGGTCAGCCTGGGGGCCCTAGGTATGTTCAGCATCTGTGTCTTTGCTGCAGGGGGACTCTAGCCCTCTTGGGGCTGCAACTGCTTCTAGGAATTTCTATGAATCCAGGTCTCCCTATTTCCCCTGCACCCTTTCCTTCCAGCCGTTGCATCTGGGGGTGTTTCCCATGCTGGCCAGTGAGTACATAAGGGCAGCGGGGTTATCAGCTCCCGTCAGGCTCTTTCCAGGCTGGAAAGGACTCTGCTACACTTAGCACCTTCTTATCTCAATACCAATATTTTATTTACCCTGCTTGGAGGTCTCTCTGCCATGTTCACTAGACTGAAAAACGTGTGCTGCAGTCACTGTATATCTGTCTGAGATTTGTCAACTTGAAAACCAGCAGATGCACATTTTGATGTGTTCTCAGGACAGCTGGTGATTTTGGGGGTACTTGAGGATAAGACAAGCTAAATGCTTTCATGTTTTTTACTGAAAATTTGGAGATCTAGGAAAGTACATCCCAGGACCAGCATATGCCCTTATCTGTTCTCCCAAGCCTAAATCCTCATCTGTTTTGCATTGCTGTACATCACTGGGGCTCCACTGATTTCCACCACCAAAGGATCTGCTCATAGGTTTTTAGTAGGGAGGGGTTTGAACTGCAGAGATTCAGGGGTAGGAGCAGGAGTCGAGGCAGTGTCTTTGAAGGGGTGAGCGCTGAAGCCAGTGTTGACAGTATCCAGAACAGATGGTGTCTGACTGGTGTAGGTTGTTTAGTAGAAGTGTGTGTCTGCTTTTCTCGCCATCTGGAAATGTCCTTTGGTTTTGGCATTAGGATTGCCAGTGCTGTAGGAGTATTGATTAGCCTGGTTTGTTGGGGACTTGCTGCTGGTCTTGCTGGTAGCTGAGTTAATACTAGAAGATTTCCTGTGGTGGCAGGGGAAAAACTATTAGAAATCCCTGGTGTTTTGGTGCAGCTGGGGAGCCAGGGACTTTCACCGTTCCTTGCCACGTGCTTGTTTTCCTCTAAAGCACCAAAAGTCCTCTATGATTGTCATTGCCTCATTTGGGCCAGCCCTGGCATGCTGGATCATGCCCAAATGAGATGGAGTAGATTGTAAAAGGGTGAAACTGGGCTGAGAGGAGAGAGGAGCCTGGACTCAATCCAGAGCTTGTTACAGGAATGTGGTGCTTTGTGTAAAGATAAAGGGTCTGTCACCTAGAGCTCTGCAACATCCTCTCCGTGGTCGTGTTTTTCAGGAGAAGGCTTCCACAACTACCACCACACCTTCCCCTATGACTACTCCACCAGTGAGTTTGGCTGGCACTACAACTTAACCACAGCCTTCATCGACCTCATGTGCCTCCTGGGGCTGGCCAGTGATCGCAAGAAGGTCTCCAAGGAGGTCATCCTGGCTCGGAAAATGCGGACTGGAGATGGAAGTCACAAGAGTGGCTGAGTTCCTGCTTCCTTTGACACACATATCCACACCTCTCCTTCCTCCTTTTTTCTCCCTTTCTCCCTTCCTGACCCCTCCAAACACGCTAGACAAAAGTTTAATGTTCTGTTTTACTAACTACTGAATAATGCTACCAGTTTGCTTAAGATAATGATAATGAGTTTTAACGCCCCCCTCCCACGCTGCATTTTGCGTGATGTATTTAAGATCTAGGACTCTGCCTTTATAACACAAGGCCACCCTTTCCTTCCTCTCCTTTTCCTTTCTGTTTTCCTCTCCAGCCTCTCTAACCTGTCTCCTGCTTTACATTGTCCCAGTCTGTCCCTGGAAGGGAAGCTGGTAGGAAGTGGCCTGGGGAGGCCCATTGCAGTTGGCTATGTACCATTTAGTTAAGGGAAGCCTGTACCAGCCAGATGAAGAGTTGAGCCAAAGTCAGTGACTCTCTCCCCACCACTTTTCCCCCAAAGTTTCTGCCACTGTCCCTCCTCTTTTCTCAAGGGCTGCTGACAGACATGACATGGCTAAATTGCTCTTCCTGGGAAAAGCTGCCCCATCCCTTGCTCTTGCCATCAGAAAGAAGACTTGTTTCTTTCCTAGATGTCTCTTGGGAAGTGTTCTCCCCTGCTTCTCACCACCTAGCCACTCTGGCTGGGGTGAGGAGAGTGCCCAGTCTCTCTCAGATCCCTAGCCAGGTCCACCAGTGGCTGAGGGATGAGGTAGCAGCAGTGGGCACT
Source organism: Oriolus oriolus (assembly GCA_013400235.1). Classification (NCBI taxonomy): domain Eukaryota; kingdom Metazoa; phylum Chordata; class Aves; order Passeriformes; family Corvidae; genus Oriolus; species Oriolus oriolus. The sequence continues at coordinate 311,589 of VXBT01010111.1, forward strand.
GGAGGGGGAGCGCTGGTGGCCTTAATTCCTGCTCCCTCTGGTGTCACAGCCTTCTTGCCTGCACTGCCCTCTGTGCTACGAGGGACTGAAGGCAGAGCATGGCTCTGGGCTCCACAGCTGTTTTGGAGAGCCACAGTGAGGAGGAGAACAGATGGAGGGGTGTGCCACTGGCTGCCAAGGGGCAGCACCAGCCCATAGTGAGTTTTGTTCACCTCCACTGCTGAGATTTTGCTGGCAAATGGGACTTTGCCAAAATGGAGAGGAGGAGAAGGATGTAAACCAAAGGTCCACCTCTGAGTTAAGCTGCTTTATGTGCTGGAAGAACAGGGTCCCTTCTGGGTGGCAGGCAGATACGTGTGTCTGCCCTGCAGATCCACATCCTGTGCTGAGCACAGGGACAGGACAAGGGAGCACCTGCAGGTGTAGGGAGGAGTGAGGGTGTCCACAGGAGTAGGTCTTTTCATCCTCGGGGGCTCCACTCAACAAGTGCCGGAGAAACACCAGTGTGGGGCCAGGTGGCACAGGGGGCTCGAGGAAGTTGAGACCTCAAGGTGAGACACTGCCACCAGTGTGAGCTATGTCTCGGATTTCTTGCCCAGGGTCCACTGTGTTGGTTTGCCATTCCCTGCTGCCCAGAGGGAGTGGGAAGGAGAGGCAAAAACAGCTCCTTGTTAGTCCCTTAGCTTGCCTCCCAGCCCCCTCGGCGAGCCATCTCGCCACTTCGCTCCTTTGCCAGCGAGACAGGCAGCGAGGGTGGCTGAGCCTGCAGAAAGGTCAGTTACATCACTGAGCCGATGTGGGCATGCAGCTGGAGGGTGCTGGGGGCAAAAGTCCATGTGGGTGTTGTTTCCTGCAAGTTGCAGAGACCAGCTTGAGTTCAGGCGGTTGGTTACGTTCTGGATGTTATGGCCTCACACCCCTCACTGAGCTGAACGTGCTTTTTCCCCCTTAACTCTCCTAGTTACTATTGATTTTCATTACTATTATTATTATTAGTTGTAGCAATAGTATTGTTTTTGTTGCTTCAATGCATCAATCGGAGCTGGAGGAAAGCACAAGAGGTAGCTGGAACAAAGCGATATTGGAGTGGGGTTTGCAGCATCTCCCTTATTCAGGCAGGCCAGGGAAGGCAGAGACAGAGCAGATGCCAACTTCCCCACCTCAGCTCTGCCACACTGCAGCCAGGGAAGCTTCACGGGAGCGAGTCTCTGCAGCTTTGCTTCCTCCTGCTGCAGCGAAACTCTCCAGGAGCCAGGATAGCTCTGTGATGTTCTCCTTAACAAGAACACGCTTGTCACTCAGAAAATGAGTCTGTCTCCTCACCTTCCCCTCCCTGCCACCACCATGACCTTGTTTTCGCTCAGCAATGGGACCCTTCGAGGTTTTGAGCTGTAAGGAGTGATGTGGTCTCCAGCCAAGAGGAACAAGGACAAATGCAGAAGAGAGTCCTTCAGCTCCTGGTTTCAGGAGACAGCGTCCTTACTGCTCTGAGGCTCTTGACTGCCTGGGTGCTGGCTGGAGCAAAGGGAGTTGTAGCTAGAGCAGTATCCTACCATTTGAAAAAAAAAAAAGAAAAAGCCCTCCAAAGAAAGAGAAACACTGTTAGCTCTGTAATTGTGGGCTGACGTGGTTCTAATGTAAACCCCTCTGAACTCGTGGAAGTCCCCAGAGAGGATGAATTTGCTCCAGCCAGTAATTTGAAGGGAGTGTGGGGAGGGGAGAAGGGGAGAATGACTTCCTTGCTCCTGGTGCCCTTAAGGTGTAGTGTGACATACCCTACAGTAGAGATGCATGCTGTGAAAGGCAGCAGTATTTCATATCCTCTCAGCAGAGAAGCAGGGCTTGACATCAAGGGTTCCTTTCAAATTTCAAGTGCTGATTTGGGTCCAGAATCTGGAATGAGAGTGGAAGTTGAGGAGCAGTAACCAAACAGTCCTGGTGTTTGTCCAGTCACTTTAAAGGTAGATTGGCAAATATCTCTGGGTGCCTTAAATCTTTCTTTAATATACATAGAAGTATTGACAGCTATTTGCCATCTTGATTTTTTTTTTTTCTGAGTTATGAACATTCAAGGGGTTTCTTAGTTATTTAATTGCCTACATTGAACTGTGGGTGCAGGTGATTTTGAATGTATTTGAGTTAGAATTTTTGTTAGACTAAGAAACAGATAAAACACTTTAAGTAGAACTTTGTTTGAGATATATATATATATATATACACACACCTATAAATATATATATATATTTTTGGTGGCATGTTTGTATCCTGGACGCATCGTCTGTATGTTTAGCTTAAGTCTGTGAAAGGTGGAAGCAGAAAAAGCAGCAGTGGGACCTCATGGCTAAAGCAGCTGGGACTTGTTCCCAGCTTAACAACTCACTCACTGCGAGATTTGGGACAAAGTCACTTAAAAACATTCCGTGCCTCAGTTTCCCTATCTGTAACGGGGTTACGCCCTGCCTCCCAGAGGTGTGGTGAGGCTCGCTGCCGACCAGCTGAGCGCAGGAAGGAGCCATACGAACCACACACACCGCTGCTGGCAGAAGCATGGACTGGTTTGTTTTCCAAAACTGTTCCCAGCCCTGCTGGTATTGTGAAGAGCAGAAGTCCAAGTGTTGGGTGTTCAGAGAAAGATTGGAAGGTTGAATCTGCACATTGTGTAAGCTCTGTCACTGTTGAAATGTGAGTAGGATACGATTTTTCACAGCTTAGGGATTTCGGCATAGTAGTATCTCTGTTTTGTGTACTGGAAAAGAAAAAAAATCTTTTTGAAATAATTTCTACTAATACGGAAACAGACATCTGGTTGTGCTGATCTGAAATTTTATTTGTTCATAATAAAAATGATAAATGTTACTTTAAAACTTGTTGGACTGATGACATGGTGGGCAGGGCTTGGTAAAGCAGTCGATGCTCCCTCAGGATGGGGAATGCTGTGCCTTACTGTTTCCAAACCCCTCTCCCTTCCAGGAGAACCAAGGGAAAAAAGCCTCTGGCTCTTTAAGCATCGTGAATGAGTGGATTATAATGGCTTTCATACTCCAGCGCAGGCCAGGCAGGCACACCCCGCCAAGGCTGCCCCTGCGCCTGGGGTTACTGCAGGTTAATTCCAGCCGGGGCCCCTTGCCAGAGCGCTGTGGCTGGCGGATACACATGCGGCACAACACGTAATACCGGCAGCCGCCTCCCGTCCGGCGGGTTCATCAGCCTCAGCGAGGGGAATTTTCCTCATGCAAGAGCAACCGTCCCTGCTTCTCCCCACCCCTTTTGCAGCTGGAGGGAAGTGAAAGGAAAAGGGGGAAATCCCCTGACCAAGAACCACTTTAATTGATAGTAGCTTCCCTGCACCCCCACCCAAATGCCTTTTGATCACAGTGGCGAGTAAGGCCATCTCTGCACGGCACCAGCTTGCTCCATGCACAAGCGGGCAGAGGGGATGGCCTTGTTTGTGGCATCTTTGCCACCTGCAGCACACAGGGGACCCCTGATCCAGCCCATGTTTGCTGGCACTGCCAGACCCTTGCAGCTGGGCATGCTGAATCCCTTGGAAAAACAGGCCTGTGCTTTGGTTTCCAGCTGCAGCTACTGCTGCTGGGAAGCCCTTTGGGTGGGAAGGCCAGAGCCAGCGCACTGCAAATTGGAGCAAGGGGGTGAAAACAGTTACTCAGACAGAAGGCTGAGGCTCTTCCAGCAGCTATGTTCTTCCACCTGGAGGCATGTGACCAGCCCAACCAATTTGACATGTGGCTGCTTTGAGCTGTAGAAAAAAGCAAACCAAATGTTCCTGCTCATCAGCTGGTCACAGCAGTATGTCCCTGGAAGTGACAGAGGGGTGCTGCTTCTGGTAATCTGGTGCACTTTTGATCCCAGCTATGACACCACTGCCCCTCCTAAACGAAGTGAAACAGAGAAGGCAAGTCAAGTCTTCAAAACTCCTGATTATTCAGCCAAGCCTAAAAATAAAGTTAATGATCTCTCTCTCTGGATTTCATGAGCACAACTCCAATCGCAGCCTCTCCCTCTTCGTTAAAGACTGTTATTAAATCCCCTGCCCAAAATATGTCTTCCTACACTATCAAGCCCTTCAGCAGTGCCAGCTCAGCATTTTTAGGTCATTGCCTGGAAGCATTTCATGCATGATCATTCCTGGTTTCCTGTGTAATCTACACATTTGGGTTGCAATTCCAGTGCACCCCAACTTTGCTCCTCTGAAAATCTCCCACCTACCAGAGAAGGAGAGGGAAGGGAAGAGTTAATGAACAAGCCAGCTCTGCTGGGTAGGAGAAAACAGGCAAACAAGTGCCTGCTTGTTCAGACCCAAGGGAGGGAGAGTAGGGAGGGCTGCAGGCTGTCAAGGGGGAGTTGGCTGCATCTTTTCGCTCTGAACACAACATGCAGAATACACCAATGTGATCTTTAGGGGAGACCAAGTTCCAGCTGCAATCCACTCCCCAGAGGTGGGATGCAGTGAACACAGCTGTGAGGAACCCAGTGTGTCCAGCCCAGGACCTTGGGAGCAGGACCAGGGAGGGTCCCCAAGGGAGGGTGCCCAAGAGAGAGTGCCCAAGGGAGGGCAGCAGTCCCCCCAGGGGCTGCCCAGCAGCAGGACTCGGTACCAGCTCTGCACCAAGCCATGCGCTCCAACCATAGCGAGAAAGCACCGGCTGCTGCTGACCCTCCATGAGGGCCCCACAAGCCTGCGGGGACTTTGAGAAGGACAGAGCAAAGTCCCAGAAGAGCACGTGGAGGAGATGGCACCACAGCCACCCTGCAGAGCAGACGGATGGAAGTGCCAAATGCCCAGTCCCCTCAGCCCAGTCCCTGAGGGAGCTCTTGTCCCGGGAGGGCCGTGGCCCCAGCAGGGCTGTGTGGGCAGCACGGGCCCCGGGGCAGCCGGGCGCCCTCGCAGCCGGGAAGGCCGGGCACAACCACCACCAGCTGACGGTGCAGGGCCGGGATCGGGGGGAACACCCGCAGTGGGCCGGGCTTCCCCGGGGTTACTGCCGGTCACCGGGGCCCAGAGCCGCGTGTGTGCAACAGCCCACGGCGCCTGACCGCGCCGGGCCAATCCGGCCCCGCCGCCCGCCCGGCCCGGGCCCGCCCTGCCCCAGCCCCGTTCCCAGCCCCTGTCCCAACCCTGCCCCAGCCGCGCCCGAGCCCGGCCTTGGCCTTTCTCAAAAAAAGCACCAGATGCTGGAGTCGTGGGAAATGTGAGCGCTTCAGCTTGTGTTTAGAAATGAGCTCCGCTTTTAGCTTTAAAAAGACAGTGTAAAAAATCCAGGAGGCAAAAAATTGCAGTTCAGTATGCGTGTGGATGCGTGTAGTCACACTCAAAGATGGACACATATATACATACATAAACAACACAAAAGTATCATTCATAAAGTGGAATACTCAGATTTGGGATGGAGGCTTAAAAGTACAATTTTCATACATATAAATGCTAGCTGTGTTATAATCTGGTAATTTTGTAGCTGTGTTTTGAAAGATGGCATCCCATAAAGACAATAAAATCCTCACTCACTTGGAATTCTTAACTGAAAATAACCAACCTTGTAAAACTGTGTCTTTTATTTCTTTTTAAACTGCATGGAAAGATACAGCATTTTGCAGAACAAATAGTATTTCATAATAGAGACCACAGTGACGACAGCTCTTACATGCCGTTTTGGCTTTGTAACAAACACAGCTGCTTGTTTTACAATTTTTTTTTAGTTCTCCTAAAATAGCTTTTTACAAAACTCTGGTCTTTATCACTCAAACAGAAGAAATGCTTATCCCTTTTGAAAACGCCTATGACCTTCAGGCACCTTGTATGCTGACTAAGTGAAGTTGTCATTTTGACAAAATGATCCTAAATTCTTGTTCCTTCATCGACAGGGAGGTCTAACATTCTGTCACATTTACACAGTGATATAAAATTAAAAGTTTCTGAGCTAATCACACAATTCTGGTAACTCCTGCCATTTGACTCAGAAACAGGAGGAGACTTACACAATCATAATATTGCTCTTTTTCCTTGTCTTTTTGAGTTGCCTAATTAAATACCGGTGATTCAAATATCACACATTTTACTACTATATTATCAACTAAAATAGATTTGGCCTGATCCTGAATCCCAAAGAAATTATGCTTGGACACACTGTTCCTGGGTGATCACTGGTAAGTGTATCAATAGAAAACCAAGATAATTAATTCAAAAGCCCTGAAAGACTACAACTCTGACTGAGGTCAAGATGTTTTCTCACCTCAAGCAGGTGACGGAGCATCAGCCTGCCCTGCATTCACCTGTCCACTATCCCCCTTCAGCCAAAAGCCTTTCAAGATGGCTTAGAATTCATGTGTCTCTTTTCACAGGGCAAAGATGGTGGGGACACATTCCAATTAACTTCAGCAATTTTAAACATGTGTGAAATCCACTTTGGTTAAATAAGCATCCTCTAGTCAAGGGAGACAGGGAGGCGGTGCCCACAGTGACTCACAGCAGCAATCTGAGATACCTGTTTTAGAAAAGGGTGAATCATCTGCTGGTGGTGCATCTGTAACATCTATATACGGAAACCTGGATTAGTTTTTGGATGCCTGTATTTTAGATCACAAGTTTGGTGCAATGAGTTCCATACCTGGATTTTAATGAGGAGAGCCCTCAGCTCTAAGCATGGGCTCTGAGTGAGAAATATGTCATCTGAGGCATCTTGGTGGCTTTGGCCTATGGCTAAGCTTCCTTGTTTGAAGCTAAGGAGGTTTAAAATGCCCCAAGAATTACTGGAAATTTGAAATGCACTTGACATATAACAGTACTTTTGGTTTTTTCCTACTGGGGGAGATCAGCTTCTGGAAACTGTTTCCATAGGATGTCTTGGCAGCAGACAGCATCAACAGGTTCACCAAGGCTTTAGGGATATCACAGTAAACAAGGGCCATAACCAGATGGTAAAAGCAGAGACGTGCCCTCTAACACACACAGAAGGTTTGTGGACTCAGGTCTGAGTGAAGCAGACCTGGAATAGCCTCAAACAGCTTGCAGGCTCTCCTTAAACTGCCTCTCTGGCTGCCACTGATGGAAAACATGACATGTCAGGCAGGTACAGCGGCATCAGGAGTAGTTGCCAGTAGTTGCCCTGCTCTAAATTCTGCTTTCATGACAGCCCCTGTTGCAGCATGGGGACACAGAGGGCTGGAATGACTGTGGGTCCCATGATTGCACCCAGCTTGGAGGCAGCACTCCTGTTCCTCCACATCATTCCTTCCCCAGGCTTTGTTTGAGCACTCCAAGCCTCTGAGAAGGCCAACCATCAAATTATCAAGATGTTTGATGGCACATAATAAATACTGAATATTTGGGAATGAAGCTCATAACTGAGTTTGCCACTCCTGACTAACAAGCCCCTGTCAGACTAATTAGTTCTTCGGACTAATGACCACATAACATGCTGGGATTGATGTTGTGGAAGATACTGCAGACATGAGAGTATTCAGGAAATAAGTCTCTAGAACTGCTAGTAACAATACAGTAGCTTTGTGTTAATATTTGTGTGGGATTTATTTTCTGTGCTTATGAGATTTTGTCTCTAGTCTCTCCAGTGCCAGTTAAGCTGAGTCATATGCAGGCAGAGTGTAAGAGGTTATAATAAAGAAGCATCAAAAAGGGAAACTTTTGTTTCACAACTAGCTTAAATTTGGATTCAGAAAGGTGAAAAATTGAAGGAAAAATTTACAAACTTTTTGGATTTATCTGAAAACAGACAAAAAGCCATGATCTCACAGCTTTCTTGTGTGGTTGATTGTTCATGAGGCAGTTTCAGCCTTAAGTGTTTGCCTTCCTTTGTCTTTGATTTGACTCCTTCCATTCCACATAATAGTTGTATAAGATCACCACCTTTGCACATGAATACAGCTGAAGACTCTTTTCCAAGCAACATCTAGAAGCATTTCATTTTGAAAATATCCAAACCAGGGTATTTCAAACCAGGAAATTATACCCAAACCAGGAAATTTCAAAATGTTCAGAACATCATTTTTCTCCTTCTGGTTCCAAACAATGTTTCAGTTATGATGACCACATTTTCTGCTGGCAGGTGGCCCCCTCAGTGGAATTTATCCAGTCAGAAGGATGATGCAGTTTTATATGCCTTGGGCTGGGCCAGCCTCTAGTCTGAATCACTACCAGTGAATTTGTTTGGTTCCCACTCAGCTGTTGACTTCCTATGTGATGCTATACAGGTCTCTTAATCCTCCAGTAACTGGGAAAATTCTGCTTTCCTCTTTCCCAGATTTTCTGCTGTGCTCTGTGGGCAAAAGACTTAATGTTTCACATCCAGCACAGGGAAGCCAGAGTGGAGTTAGGGATGTTTTAAGACAAAGAGCCATCATAGAAACCTTCCATCTTACCTGCTGTACTTAGAGTTCAGCCATTCCTGTTTCTCTGAAGTTCACAAGGCAGGTCCTCAGGCCATCCCACAGTCTTTGAAGAAAACCAGAGCATCCTGGTTTTCTTCATCCTTTGCTACTGCAGGAAACCCTTGCCATAACAAAACTCCTGTGCGATAAAAGACACTGAAGCACTGAAACTAAAGCACCTTCTCCCAGGAGATGCATGCACAGGTTTTTCTCTCAAGAGACTCAAATCAGTTCCGATTGCACATTTAAATACAGAATGCTTTTGAATGATTGATGGGTTAAAGCACATCTCTCCTAGCTTGTTCTGTGCCCTCACCCTTATCTAGATGCCTTGAGCTAACAGGACAGCACAAACTGATAATAAAAGCTTCTGCCATGAGAACTGGACACATTTTATTTCTTAATACCATGTTTACCATCAGCTCCTTCTTCTGTCTGAGCAGGTACAGGACATACTGCAAGGATCACTAATTGCCTGACACATCTTTGTCAGTAACCCCTTCAGCTGAGTTTTCCCTGCCCTGGTGAGTTACTTTCATTCAGCTGCAGTATGTATTGTGCTGTGATAGATTTCTGTTTGGCTGGAGAAACACTTCTGCATCTCCTGCCCAGTACTGTTCTGCCCCCCAGCAGCAGAGCCACTGAGCTGGGGCACAGGAGAACTCTAAGCTCAGCCTCTTTGCCCTTTAGTTGCACCCTAAAGATACACTTCCTTCCCACGTGGCCAGCACATGCAGACATTTCCAACCCAAATGGGCACAGTGTATGGTGTCAGTGCCAATGGCCTTCGGCCTTCTCCGGTCCCTAAGAGATACGGCAGAGAGCTTTCCTGGCCTCATGGCATCAGCTCTAGCACAAGGGTGGTACCACACACACCCTTATAAATGTGCTTCCTGTTCACTGCCAATGTTTAAACGCATAGGACTGCTCAAGGCATATCAAATAGTAAGTATTTTTAAGATCAGTCTGTGATCAGGCATTGCATCTTTAATACAACCCCCGCTTCAGAGCACATTAGCTTATTAAATGCACTCAATTCCCTTCTGTGAGGAGACTACTGGGGAGGAAGAACAGATTCCTGGTCATGAGGAGGCCACAGTGCAGCAGTAAAAGAGAACAGCGCTCTCTTAGAAAGTGAGATAGTTTAAAGATAATTACCCTCATTCTCAGCGTAAAGTACTGAGACACTCTAGATTAGCTGGCATAGATAAAGCACCTCCCAGTAAAAGCTCAGATTCATAACTACTAAAAAAGTGCCTCCTTCCTGATGTATTTGCAAATGGCTCTTCCATGGCTGAGAGGACAGGGTTAGGCAGCTATTCCTGTTGGGGGACATAGGGACACCGATACAAAACTGTTCTAGCTGCAAGAATAGTGATTCTGAGAGTGCCACTGCAGAGCAACCAGCAGCAAGGGCTGAGAAATAACCTGGCTGCCAAAGAGATGTTTGACTGAACCAGCAGGGAAAGGTGAGCGTGAGCTAATTCCAGTTAAGGGCATGAGAAATAACAAACGCTTTAGTTGCCACGGCTGGCAGGGTGTCTGTCACAGCACCAAACAAATAAAGAGAAGGCACTTGCCACTGCAAACCCCCAGTGAAGACAATGCAGAGCACGGTCTGTCAATAAGGGCTGCACATGCCTCTGATTTCCCAAATGACAGCTCTGTAGTAGGCTGGATAAGAAACTTGGCTTTGTGAAACAACCTCTAGCACTCCACTTAGCACTTAAATCCAAATTAAAAAGTGCTAGTGACTCTGCTTCACTGACATGTCAGCATGGTTTTTTCACACTTTCCTGCCGGTTTATACTTTTGATCATACGATACACAAGCTACCCCATGTTTTAAATTTATAATTCTGTGTGGGACTTCTGAATGTTGTTGAAAACTAACAGAAAATGCCAGTGATGGAAAGACATGGAATGTATGCTAACCCACACATCTGCCGACTTCACCTCCACCATCAAAGGTAATAGCTACACATTCAGCTGTCACACACAGCAGCACAACCCTCTCAGTTTTCTCCACTGTGCTATGTGGTGAACGAATTTACTAATTCAGAATGTTTCTGCATTTTGGTTCTTCCTAAAAAGCCCACTCCCCCTGTTTCCCTGGTTACATTAGTGAGATCCCCCTGTGCATCCTGGTTCCCTTGCTGCTGGCTATAACATTGATCAGAGCATCAGGCTGCTGATAGATCAGATCCACTGGGTCTGCTGCAGTTGCACTGAAAGCCAGCCCTCCAGGTAAGACAGGGAACAAGATCTGAGGGATCCTGAAGTAGGGAAGGGCCCATGGAATGGTGATCAGGAGCCCTCAAACTTCTCTATCTCAGTGCTCCTTTAACCCAACCCTTATTCCCATCCACTTTGGCTTTTCAGGACAGGAGCCTCTTCAGAGGGCCAGACTCCATGGAGGTGAAAAGGCAAGGCTGGATTTAGGAAGAATTTCAGAGCACTCACCCCTTTCCTTCACTGTGGGCACCACTCCTTTCTCCAGGCTTGCTGGCTGGCTTTACATGCAGGCTGGCCAGCTCCACACCAGCTACAGCTCAGACTTCTTTGGAGATGCTTGCTGTGCAGCCAGCAATAGGGTTTTTCCTTTCAGCAGCAGAAGACCAAGACACATCTGGGCGAGACCAAGGAAAGCCAAGCAGGAGCACTAGCAAAGGCACCAGCATGAGCCAGTGCTGCTGAAAAAGGAGCCAGACTAATTGAGACCTGCTAAAGGAGCAGACTGTCTCATTACCACATGTATAGGAAAGCCCCAAGCGAATCTGTTCACGAGTAACCAGCACTGCATGCCATATGGCTAAGATCCCACAGAGCTCCCTCCTGGTTTGAAAGCTTGGGCCATGCTGCTCTGGTAAGTTCCCATAGAGGGTAAATTGGTGTCTACTGGGTGCCACGCAGTTACACTGCTCCTCCTAACCCTTCTAGGGTCTGCAAGGAACTCTGCTCTTCACCAGCAGCTGGGCTGGGCATCACAACACAGCTGTCAGAGGAGGTCATCGCTCCACGTGTGAGAGAGCTGGATCACCAGGGGGACCACAACCGGCCTGCAAAACACGACGAGGAGCTGTGGCAGGGAGTCTTTCTATGTGTCACATACAGGCTCTTAAAACAGCTGGAGCAGGTAAATGTCAACTCCATCCACACAAAGATGACAGCATCAGTGTGCCCAAGTACTGGTATCCATCTAGCTTATTCCCAATGAATCTGAGCCCACCTCAGGCCACAATATCACACATTCTGCAGAAGACATACATCTTCCACCACCCCAGTTAAACACTACCTCCTGGTATCATAGAAGCCTGCTTTGTACATGTTTGTATGCTTCTATAGATTCAGATGGAGAAATAGTTACCAGGAAATATTTCAGGCCAAAGTCAAGGTAGATATATGCTAAGAAGATATTATGTGAAAGTTTCCTAGGGGCTGATAAGCTTCAGAGATAACTAATCCTCATGAATTTGCAAGAAATTATAAACTTAGACCACCAGTGTTTAATGCTGTAGAAGGCTGCCAGCACACATTAGCACCTGCAATGGGTTGTATAACTTGGATCACACCCAGGAGGGCAGTGGCTGCTCTATGCAGATTAAGAATGCAGAGTTATGTATACAGGTGGTGAAACAAAGTGCCCTCTGAAGGAATTTCTAAAGACTTGCCCAGAAGGCAGTGGTGTGCCAGGATGACCTTCTGCTTCCAAGCATTCACATTGGGACTGGCCTTCTAACGACTGCTCCCGCTAATGAGTGAACCTAAATGAGTGGTGTGTTGTGTGAATAGTTACCTGCTTAACTAATAACACCTTGATTCTATTAACAACAGCAGCTAATGAATAAAAAATATTTTAAGAAATAGCAGTTGTAATCTGTTTTCCCCTAAGACTACTCAATTTCAAAGAAAAAAGGACCTTATATTACCTGTTTGGGAAAAAACATGTTAAAGACAGTGTGGCTCTCATAACTCTTCATGATGGCACCTGCAGATCCAGCTGGACAGACAGTGCTAGCACAGAACAGCTTCTGTGACCAAACAAACCATGAAACAGTTTGTGGAAAGCCCAGTGAAACACATGCTACTGTTTGCCAGAGAGAACTGGTGGCTGTGGAGAACATGTTCCTCCTCCTGAAAGGTACTGTAGGAAATTCAGTCTAATTCAGTCCTGCAGAGGGACTTGACAGGAGCCACATGCATGCTTGTAAGGGCAAGATCTGTTCAAAGGGAGAAGGTTCCACGTAAGAGCCAGCTAAGTGCTTTCTGCTCTCACCCACATGTTGTCTTCTCTTCATGCTTCAATGCATGGCTGGGGACCATGAACTGGCAGACTCAACTGCCACCAAGTCACTCTGCAAACATGAGCATCGCTCGAGTCTGCTGTTTTACCAAAGCATCTCCATGGGCAACGCCTTGTGGCTTCCACAGATGTCCAGAGAATCTGTGCAAACTCAGCACTTCTAATGCAGAAAAGCAGCAAGTGTTGCAAGTCATGCTGCTGCAAATAAGTGAGACCCATGACAATTTATATTGCAAGTCTCCCTTTTAATCTTCCTCCAGATAATCTGGATTCCCATCTCTCCAGGGCTGTCAAGTTTGTACCTCCAATTAAGGAACAGCCAGATTTTTCCATCTATAAAAAGAATGTGAGGTTGTTTAAATAACTATTGCAACAAAACTAGCTTTATTGAGTCAGACCAAAGGTATCCTCTGACTAACCACAGCCAGGAGCAGATGCTTTGAGCCCTAAAGAAGAACAGCCAGATTATATCTGGACCTCTATTTTTAATAACTCCCAATAACCTCACCTTCTGTGAAGCACTCCTTCCACATAAGTGCTGAAAGGTTTGAGCAGATCACACAGTCTTGCAGCTCCTACCCCAGAGAGAGTTTATAACCCAAGAGGCAAAAGCCACATCTACAAATGCAGGCACAGAGCTGCCTTGCAAGAGGCAGCCCAGAGCATTTATGGCAAAGCTGAGAATAAAATGCAGTCTCTTGCCACTAGGTTATATTTTCAAAACTATCTGCCCAAAACATGATGGGAATGATTAAATTAAAGAAACAAAGGCTTTGACAGATGAAATTTCCTTCCAGATTTTCTGGTGCTGTTTCAGCCTGAGCACTGAAATCCCTCATGCACACCTGACCTCCAGGTGTGCATGAGCACAGTGCTAACACATGCCCAGCTGATGTAGCATTCAGGCAAAACTTTCTGCTTGGTGAGCCTGTTTCTTATTGCCTCCAGTAACTCCTTCAATACCAGCACACTGATATCAGCAACATAATGATTTATTAAGACATGGAACAGAGTTTTCCCACTGTTTCCTCTCCTCCACTATTGTCATCACTGCTGAGGTCCTGGCTTTGAGAGCTTTCTGGGTGCTGGCAGCTGGAGCTGGCAAGCTGTGGTCGGCAAACATTTGCAGTCAGCAGCTGACTTCCCACTGTCACCTGCCTGCACAGGCAGGCAATGAAATGCTTTGCTTTTGTGCCCAGCACCTCACTTTGAGGGCAAAAGAAGGCCCCCCCAGGCTGTGGGACCTCCTGAGCCTACATATTGCCTACAGCTGTTTGATTTGTTTAGTGCTCAAGTAAAGGAAGCCCAATTGTGTGTGATTGAAGAACAGGGAAAGTGAGCTGGCTCAGCTATGCTTTAATGATATTAGTCATGAATTTTTACTCACTCAGTGTTCTCAATTCTTGCTTTCCTTTTTTTCCTCTAATCTCTTTCATCTGTGTGAAATGGGTGATATCAGTCTGGAAAACTTTGCTTCGCTTTGTTACTTCCACCTCTGCCTCAGACTTTAAGGAAAGGCTTTGGGGTGTCAGCACCTGTAGAGCTAGAGGAACTAATTTCCAATCCTCTCTACCAGTGCCAAAACATTGTCAAATCCCCACACTTCAAGCAGAAGCCTCCCAAATTCAGAATGCAACATGCCTTTACCTCTCCTCGTGCACCAGCAAGTAGGGTAGCTGATGGCATTGCTCCAGTGCCCACTAAAGCTTCCACACTGCTGCTGCCAGCAACCTAAACAGATGTCGCCTCTTGTGGCATTTAGAAAGGCTTAGGGTATCAAGTGAGAGTTCTCCAAAGCTGTATTGCCAGAAATGCCAGAGGGGAGCCAGCAAGAACACTAAGATTAAATCCCATCACTTTAGGACTTAAATTAATTACAGGGTGAGGGAACCTGTATGAGGTAATTTATACACCTACTCAAGTTAAACCGCAGTTACATTCATTCCCTCCCCTCACAGAAGTGTCTCTGGTCTGGCTCTGTATGCAACAACATGAGCATATCAGCTTCTCCATCAATAGGGCAGAAATTTCCAACTCCCCTTTACCCCTGTAAAAGTCTCATAAAGATTAAAAAAATGTGTTTTTTTTCACCTGATGCATAAAACATGAACTGAACTGGAGCTCATTCCCACTCTGCCACTGATCAGCTGAGCAACCTCAGCCATGTCTTCTTGTTCCTTCTTCACAAGAAGTACTAATCCCCATTGCTCCTAGCCCTATGCAACAAACCCCTACTGCAGCCTGTGATCCTGCTGCACCCATTAAAGGAATAACTGGACCTATCCTAGATGGCCAGAGGCTTGGCAGAGCAGTTGGGTTTGAACCATCCACAGCATATTTGATTTTGCAATCTTGATTAAGAACTTTTTGCAAATGAAGGAAAAGTCAATTTCAGGCCCAAAAGCCTTTAAAAATTTCACATCATTAAGTAATAAAAAGATTTTAAACTATTTGCCTACTGATGAAAGAGCAGGGGTATAGCCACTGCCAGCCTTTCAGCTTAATACCTGCTTTTCAGATTTTAGAGGAGATATGATAGCTTTTCAGATCTAGTAGGGCTCC
Source organism: Oriolus oriolus (assembly GCA_013400235.1). Lineage (NCBI taxonomy): Eukaryota > Metazoa > Chordata > Aves > Passeriformes > Corvidae > Oriolus > Oriolus oriolus. The sequence goes on from VXBT01010111.1 coordinate 326,853, forward strand.
CCATGGACACTGTTTGAAGATCAAATTCTGTCATTTTCCCTCAGACCAGTTCCTGTCAACCACTGCAGGGACATGGTCACCCTAACACAAGTGCCAGATTTTCTGTTCGGCTACAAGCACCAGGGAGTTGCAGAATCTTTGGCTGACCACAGAAACCTGAGAACAGTAACCCCCAGATAAGAGCAGTGCCAGGCAACGGGCTGGCTGATGCACCCCGGGCACTCTGTGACACGTGAGGAGCAAGGGGTTACTTGAGTGAAATGTCCTGACAAGGCACTGCCAGCACACCAACATTATCTAACGCTGACATCACCCAACCAACACAGCAGGTCAGTGACAGACCTCATGCAAGGATGGCCTCAGTCTCCAGCACCTCTCATGGCACTTCCTGGTGCTCTGCCCCTCCACCCCAGTACATGAGAGGTCATCACGAGAAATACTCGTGGCTTGCTCAAAGAGATCCCACAGCAAACCTGCTCTGGCATAGGGAAAAGCCTACAAATCAGCTATTAAGATATTCAGAGACCTAAAAACCATAGCTTTCCTAGGAGGGCACAAAGGCACTTAAAATAGCAGCTGTGTCCCCAGAACTAATTAATAAACTTCTAGACCCTGATGATATCCCAGCAATAAGCAGAGAAATGCCACACAGGAGGTCAGATTGCCATATCATCATCAGAAGAGAGAATTTCACAAGCCTTCATTGCACATAAGGCCAGGGACAAGGGCACTGCTTTCCACACAACAGCAGGAGACCCTAAACTCTCAAAAACATTTATAGGCTCTGGGCCCTCAGGGTTACTTTAGGCTCCCAGTATCAGAGCCAAAAAGTTTCCTTTACACTGTCCAGAGCATACCTCATTACAGAAAAGAGATAGAAACAAGGGACAAATAAAAAAGGTAGGTCTCTACTCAACCAAGTATGCTTCCCTCCCTGAGAGCAGACCATGCACTGCTTTGCTCCCCTTCCCCTCCACAGTACCAGTTATAAGTAGTATTCAAATTCATCTGCTTCCCCTTTTCTCTAGCAGCTGCTTTACCAGCCTTAAACAATGGCCTAAACCACAAACAGAGTTTCTGAGAATTAATCTCCAAACCTACATTACACTTTTACTACAGCTCACCCTTTCCCTAGCACATATTATCAATACTCTACATACCCACATCTCCCCAGTCTTCCAGAAGTTCTACCTCTGTAGTCTACTTTTATAGGAAAGTCCAACTACTCAGCTGCCCTCTATTCCCTAGAAATCCCCGTGCCTGGAAGGAGGGATAAGGCACAGCTGAGGCTCAGAGGCGGGAGGGGGGGGTCAATCTATGCTTCTTCAGCAGAGTAGTTTCCACCTTGTGCTAATTTCAGCACAAACTCTAAAATGCATGGGCTGACCCCCTAACTATGCCTGAAAGAAATTTATTAACACGTGACTGACCATAAGGGAATGATCCACCATCTTAGCCTTGCATAGAGCACACCTAGCCCAAGGCTTTCATATACAGGTGATTTTGGTAATCCTATCAAAGATAGTATGAAGCACAGTTTTCAGAGGGTAGTGACTCTGTTTTTTTTCCAGAAATCAGAGATTTTATGACTGGGGGTTTTATCTCCCTTAGATGTTTTCTGAGTTTTGCCCTTGGAAACTCACTAGTAATTGCTAGTTCCTCAGGAATTCTGGCTTTTGTTCTGTCAAGATAACCCAGCAAAGTGGGAGGAAAACCAGCTCCAAATTAGCATTTAGCTGATGCTACAAACAACATATTTGGGGCCACCTTCTCCCTGTTATTACAGGGCTTAGCACATTTGTGCTTTGACTCACCTCATATGAAGCCCCAGCTGTGTCGGCTGGTGGTCCAAGCCAGAAGAGTCACTCAGCTCTCAATGAGAGGTATCACATCTAGGGCACACTGAGTCTGAGGTCACAAGAGGACATGGCAGTGGACACTGTTCCTATTTGTTGGGACATCAAGGGCAGAAATTTCGGAGGACTGAGTGGTTTTTCTGGAGGTCCTATAACCTCCCTTGAGGCACATAAGGCACTTGCTCCTTTGGTGTTTGGGGAAGATGGTGGACTTGGTAGGATGCTGCTGAATTCTCCTCCACTACATCATTAATGCAGTTGCTTTGGGAGAAAAGGGGGAAGAGACTCCCAGTTTAGTGACAGAGTCCTGATATCCAGATGCTTCCTCTGAGAGGAGAACTTTGCTACTGAGGTCAGCTTAGCAAGCAAGATGCCATTCGATTAGTCAGTTGTTTTCTGGCACTAGGGCCAGAAATGATTGCAAATCATTTGCAATCATGCTATGCCTTTGGCCAGACATTTGAGAGATTGCCACATTATGTATTTATTAAAGGAGTGAAGAAATCTGAACTGGATAAAAATAGCAAGGCTTGGATTAGAAAGTGGCTGGCAAATGAGGAACAGAGGTTTACTGTTGCTTCAGGATGCCTAGTGTTGCCAGGAAATCCTGCACAGTGTGGATATAGGTCTGTTGAGCTGGGGTGGAAGAGACACATAAGACAAAAAACTGGCCTGAGGAAGCACTACCAGGTCTTTTGGATGACTGACTGATGTCTTGGTCAAGAGAGGTTGTAATACACCAATGAAATAAACTCTCTCTGGTAAAGGCTGCACACAGATCCACCCTTTGCAGCCCAGCAAAGCTGGAAGACATACCTTCGGAGGTGAGGTACACAGTGGGGTCTGCTCTTCTGCCACACAAGATGGGAAGTTCACTCTCTTAATGACAGTGTAACAGTACTAATGGTCTTCACACTACTTATGCTGAAAACCTCCCCATTAAAATGTCCTTTGTGAGAATTCTTTTAGGCAAAAGGGAGTTTTCCTTAAGAACTGATGCTTCCTATCTCCCGTGGTGTTTCTGGTGTGTACTTAAAATGGAAAAGGGACTGGAAGGCTGGAGGGTCCGGTCTCCTCAAACCTGTGTTTTTGCTCCCTCTTCAGATGGGTCGAGTACCCCCTTGTAACAGAGGTACCAGTTCATTCTCTGGTGCCAGTGTAGTATTAGTTCAGCTCTCTAAGGAGTTGCTTCCTGCAGAGACCCACCACAATTGCTAAAAAATTGCCCTTTGGTATCCAAGACTTGGAGTTAATTTCTTGTTCCTACTCAGAAGAAAGCTTCAGCAGGCAATGGAAAAGGCACACGCATTGGGTCTGAGGTGCAGCGCTGCCACTTGGAGGGCAGTCACCTCCACTCAGAACACAGAAGTTACATCTTCAGTCACTGCAAAGACACAAAATGGTTTTATACACGCACACTTTCCTCTGTCACTTCTTATCACATGTCTGATCTGAAGTCAGTATGGCCAAAGGATTGTTCAGATAAATTGTTTCATATATAGGCTTGGATGCTTCTATTAAGATAATGAGTGAAGGCTGCCATCAAGGTCTCCATTGTTCTGAGTGCTGTACAGTACCTAGATTACATTCTGTATCTCCACACTATGAGACACCCACTGTCTCCAAAAGCTCACATTCTAAGTAGAATTTGAATAGGGAGGGAGACTGAGGCATGTGAAAAGAGGAACAATTTATCCATGATCAAAGGCTGAGCTGGAATTAGAAGAGCCTGTGTATTGGGTGGGATCTGTTATCTCCTCTTAGCATAACCACCTACCAATGACTGACACCATCTGCAAATGCTCACAATAAAAAGCATCCCAGAAACAAGACACGTGTAATTTCTTAGGACATTCTGTTCTTCCTCTGGTTACAATCCATGGGCAGGTAAGGGCTGTTCCAGCAGCTGCATGCAAGGCTTCAGACATAGCAAAAACAGACAGACGGTGGTTGTAAGAATGACTCCTGTCATATGCAATCATCTCTCAGCACACCCTGTGGTGCTAATAAAAAAATCCCTTCACAGAGTGCACAGTGTGCATAATTAGCTGGAGTAAGAGCCAAGGCAGCATCGCCATCCTGGAGTCAGACGGGGAACTGCAGGCGCAATGTGTCTGAATTACAGATTCCTCTTCGGTCACCCTGATGGCATGAGGTCTGAATTATGTTGCCATATTTCTGAAAACTGAGGAGAGGAAAGGTTGGACTCTGTCTCCAAACAGGTACTGCAATCTGACAACACAAAGTGTGGGAGTTAGCACATCTTTCACAGTGGCAATGGGTAAGGATAAAACTACATAAAGTACATTATTCCAAAAAATACCACCCTGTGATGGATAAATATGAATATGTCTATAAAGAAACTATATAAAAAGTTTCTTTTAATGTGCTGATTGGGGTTTTTTTTCCACCTAGTCTCGTGGCAATGAATGCTTTGTCCTCCACAAAGTAGGGCTCATTCCTACTTTGCATATGTTAATGTGAAACCAGTGCAAACTTTGCTGTTGATTTTCATTCTGACACCAGATAGAGGTTCTCATATAAATGCCAATGTTTGGGAGGAGCTGACTTTATACAGGATCCTCTTGTGCTCCTGAGGCAGTGGCATCCCAGTGTACTGGGGTCTCAGCCCACAGCAACCTCTGGCCAGAAGCCAGGATGTTCTTGCATCTTCTGCTATAGAGTACCTTCCTTCTGAGCAGTGATATGTTGTATGGGCACCCTCAGCTTCCTTCTTCTCCCTATTATCAGGCTATACCCTGGTCTGTTTTCAGCTCAGATGTACCATATGAGACACCATTTGGCTGCCTGAGTCTGGGCAAGTCATTATCTGTGTCATGCCTCAGTTACCAGCCCCTAGTCAACAGCTGACACTTTGTAAGTATACTGAGAGGTTGTGGTAGCTCATGTCCTGGGATGCTGCAGTGATGGAGGTGAGATAAGGATGACTTTGTAAAACATTTATACAAAGCAAGCATGACTGCTGTCAGTTGTGACAAATGAACAGAACCAGCCAAAAGCTTGTCACCATGTATTGACTCCCCTCAGCAGCACGTGACAGCACAAAGCCATCTTTCCTTTGAGTGGCACTCAAAAAAAGCTTATTACTTCTAGCCACAATTCTCTTTCCTTCACTCTCTGCATCTCTGGTCTTTAGGATGCAGGGAAAATCTTGATTAGGACACAGACCATGCTCTTAACTTGAAACCAAAATATCTGGTCCATTTAAATGGGAAAAGAAACATCTCCTTCTGAGAGCATTGTGCTTCAATAAAGCACCTCTTTGTGGTGGCCCACATCAGTGGTGAAACCTTGTCCAGGCTGGCAGTATGAAAGCCAAGGGGCTTGTTCCAAACAGGCAAACAAAAGTGATACTTTATTATTTATGCCTCTTTCTTGGGACACTTATGAAAGGGGTCAGGGTTGTCCAACAACAGTCTGTCTGCAACATTTTTCCAACAACCATCAATAAAAGTGCTTCATGTTTAAGATTGTGACAGAAAGCCAGATAATGGCTTTGTCAGCAATGGCATTTGCAAAGGATTGGTGATAGATTTTGTGGTGCCAGTTTATCCTGACCATCTTGGAGCTGTTTCTTCATCTTGGCTGCCTGATTCAGCCTCCAAGCTCATCATCATCACCATTTATTGGGACTGGCTGACTATTCTGACAAAAGAAACAGTCCTAGTCAATGCAGATGACACTGGGTAATGCTGGAGCTGGAGCCAGATCCTGCACCCTGGGTTTTATGGGGAAATGATTCAGCTTTCCTTGCAGCTCACTGGGAACCACCGCACCCCATGGGCTGATCTGATGTGCACCACTAAAATGCAGCCACTCCCAAGGTGAAGAGTAGCAACAAGTACTACATGCAAGGCCAAGAGTTCTTGGCCAAGGACAGAGCAAAAAGGGTCCAGTATTTTAACATATAAGCACTGAACGTGTGAGATCTCTCAGGCAAACAGCCAGGACCCACACTCAGCAAGTTTTGGTCAATACAGTGAGGCCCTATATGTTTGCTCAGTACCCCCATAATTTCTGGCAAGCCTTTTGACATTGGGTGTTCATTGGAAAGTCCGATTGCCTGGAGCCCAGGACTGTCAGCTTGCCTTTCATATGAGAGAACAGCATGTTCCCAGCTCTGCCATTTCCAGAGGAAACAAGCCCCAAGAGTACCTTAAAAACTTGGACACAAATAGCTCGCACTGTGTATTATTTTCAAGCTGGTCTCATGATTTTACAGGTCTGACTCATTCTGGATAAATGCAGAAGGTTAGTCATGATAGACAGCTGTAGGCAAAGAGGAAGGACCTCACCAGCCTTACCCCAGAGCAGTTTTCATTGCTGTTGTAGGGCAAAGAGCTGAGCCAGATTGCTGGCCTTGAGGTTTGTCTCAGGACCTGTTAAGGGGCACACCAGTGAGCAAGTGTGGATACAGATCTGTGCATGCCACTGACAGCCTTACATCCAAGTTGGTGAGCATCTGCTCGTCCCTGAGCTAAGGCCAGGTGTTGCTAGGCGTCTCGTGGGCTGCCACAGTGGCTGGCTGTGGGAAGTGTGCTGCAGCACATGGGTGGTGGCTGCACTGTGGCACTGCTGACCCCCACCTGTGGGCACAGCCACCTGCAGCTCCACACCACTGCTGTGACACAACCAGTCAGAATCATCTTACGGCTTCACCTACTCTGAGGCCTCAAGATACTTGTCTGGAGAAACAGGGAGGAGGAAAGGAGAACTTTTAAGCTTGGATCTTGTGCAGAGCCTGTCATCTGTGCTGGACATGGCCATGTCTAGCACAGCAGTATTTCCCTGCACCCCTGCAATCCAGGAATGCTCTTCCACAGCAGTGCTGAGCCGCAGCTCAGCCGCAGGCCAAGCTGGGAGCACCATCTGCCGGCTTCAACACGGCAGGCTGGCTCGTCAGAGGGACAAAGTACAGGGTAACCCAGAGCTGCATATGCCGCTGCACGGCCATTAGGCTGCATAGCAAATTAGTGATGAAAAAGATCACAGGGTTGGACAAATCCCTCAGTTAAACCTCCTCCTGTCAGCCTCACAAAAGGGACTCCAAACCAGTCAGTCTTTCTGCACTAGAGCCAAACAAACTGACTTGGGTGAGGGAGATCCAGCTGTAAGTTAGCCGGAGTTATTTTGGGCTCTTGCAGAGCTTGTGAATAGTTTCAGCTAAAGAAGTTTGAAGCATGTCACTGGGCAGTCTTAAGATTCAATTCTTACAGCTCGAAATGTAGTTTTGTTTACAAATATTCCTGATAATAATAATATTGAGGGGAGCACTGGGAGCCTGAAAGGGAAAAAAAAGGTATGTCTCTGGTGCAACAGTGGACCTGTTTAAGCAGCTCCCATGAACATTTTTCTTGGGTTCCTCAGGTCTGTCAAAGACCCGAACAAACAATTACTTACACCACTCTGCTGAGCCATCTTCCTGCTGTACCTGCCTCATCCTCTGGTCCACAGAGCTCCACATACCTCACAAATCTATAGCCCTTTCCTCTTCCAGCTACTAATCCTTCTGGCCAGTACAGAAGGATTCCTCTGCCTTTTTTCCTTTTTTTTTTGGTCATGCCCCAAATCCTCATGTGGAGGGCCAAGCATGTTTCCCCCTTGAGAGGCAGAGCCCTCGTGGGTGCTAAAGAGAGGCTCCTTTTGCAGAGCTGCCCACACTGATGCCTGTGACATTTATACCTCACAACCCCGATCTTGTCTGTGGTGGCCCAAGCAAGGCTCTCTGAAGGACATTGGCTGTGTCCAGGATGAGCAGTAGCCTGTGGCCTGGCCTCCTGGTCCCCAAAGGGCAGTGCTGGGGAGCACTGCAGATGCCACTCCTTATGGGACTCAGGCTTTCCTTTGAGGTGTGCGGGGACAGGAGTGAGGTGTGACTGGTGAGCTGCCAGGGTGTGTTGCTAGACCTGGAAGCTCAGTATGGTCCCTCTCACCTCCAGGGGTTATCTCACCAACTGCTAGCCAGCCAGGAAGGTGCTTTCACTTGCTCAGTCCTGCTCAGCCTAATTACACCTTCCTGGAGTGCTATACATAATTTCCCTCCCACCCCCACTGTCCTTTCTCTCCAAGCTGATCCTGCTTATCCTTTAGCGGCACACCACCTTCTCACCTTCCTTTAATTTTCAGCCCCATACCCACCTCTCAGAGCTTCTGTCCCTTTCCCTCTTGCAGCTCTCAGCTACCTAGTTTGTGAACACTGGAAAAAGATGTGCGGGACTTGTATGTGCTTTCTAAACCCTCAAAAGAAATACTTTTTTTGGCCAAGACAGCATGAGCCTGTGCAAGTCACTTTCACAGCAAGACCATTCCTCTAGTACTGTAACTGAGAATGTGTGATAAAGGAATCATTGTAGCTCATGGTAAGGATGAACCAGAGATTTTGAACTGCCCTAAACTCACTTCCTGTGGGGCACAGGCAACTTCTATGTACCATGACTAAAGAGGATGTTTCCCTAAAGATCTTTGCCTTTCCCTTGAAACTGGCTGCCTTGAATGTCAGATGGAGGCTGGGGCCAGCCTAGGATGCAGGGCACTGGATCTATCCCCTAACCACTGCCTGGCTCACTCCAGGCCTCAGTTTTTTATCCTGTAAAATGAGAAAAGTGAGGAGCTGTTTCACTGAGGTACTTTCACTGCAGGTGGAAAATTCTTTGTAGGTGTCCTTGCCTTGAACCCTGAAGCAACTCTCTATAGCCATTGCAACAATTCTGACTCTTCTGATGTGATTTTCCTTAAGTTTTCTCCAGCAAATGAAGAACAGCCTAAACCTCTGGCCCTTCTGCCTTCTCCACAGCTGGGCAGAAGTCACTTCCTATGATGTGTGATGGATGTGTCCCATCCCACAGTTCACTGCAGTGGACAAAGATCCTCCGGGCTGTCCCTGCATGAACCCTGCGGAGAACCTAAAAATGTGAGGGTACTTTCAGTAACTGGCAAAGCACAAGCAGACCTCACAGGAGGCTGCCCTGCATGCGTCACCCACGCAGAGAGCAGCGTTAGGTTACAAAATCAAGCTTACAGCAAAGAGGTCATACCACTGTTGGCGTGTTCTGGTGTCTCAATACTGTCTTTAATGGCACAATCTCAGACTGATACAGCTAAACACAAAAATAAACAGAGAGGGTACACCAGCACCTTTCCTGCCTTTTCAGAGCCAAAATGCTAAAAATCCCATGTTTGCTTCCATTGCATGTCATTCAGTCTCACGAAAGCTATTGCATTTCCCCAGCCTTTATTCGGCTTTGTTTCTGGAGCCACTTGACTGAAGAAGCAGAATAGCACAGGGCATGTTCAGCACAGGATTGTGAACAACATGTACACCTTCTTGGGGTGCTGGTGGATATTTTGACAGGCTTTAGACACTATTGAAGCTGCATTTAGCTGGTCCAAAAGGCAAAGATGCAGAGGAGTGAATTGAAATTCATTTACTGCACTGGAAGCTGGACCTTCCTGAGACTATTTCAGCCCTTTCAGGTCTGAATTCTGTGTGTTGCCTAGACAAGATTAATTCCCTTTTATTTTGATCTCATACCTTTTACATTTCCTTTAACAAAAGAAATGTCTAATTCTTTCTTGACCTTTTTAATGGCCATTTTGTTTTGACAATCTGTCCTTTGGGCACTTTGCATTGACACCAAAAAACTTTTGAGACATCTGTGAGCCAGACTTGGAATTATTACCCCCACTTCTTAACCTCTTTTTTCATATCCATCAGTTGCCTTGGTCCTGGGGTGGAAGGCAGCAGGAGTGTTAAAAGCCTTATTTTTCACTTTTTGTCTGGTTTTCATGATTACTTGTACAAGTTCTTTTATGATAGTTCAGGTTTTCTCTGTACTCTGGAAATTAAAGCTAGACATATTATATTAATATTTTGTTGTTCTTTCTTCTTTTTTTTAATGACCTGGAAACAATTATTGCAGATAGTGGCAGGTTCTCTATCTGCTGTTGTCCTCAAGCCCTGCCTGCCATTCTGGGAGATGAACAAATAGTCAAACACACATTACAGTACTCAGTGCAAAGGTCAGAAGAGATCTGTATTGGCCAGCAGGTCAAGTGGGGTGAGGTACCAGTCCCAGCCATAAAATGTATTTTACTGCTCTCTGCATCCATTTAGTAAATTTACAGAGCTTTTGTCAGTAACAATAACAAAATTTGAGGAACATTATAAAAAAAATTTGCATCCCATTTCTTTAGACAGTGCTTCATAGAATCTTTTAAACAGCTTTTGAGAACCATAATTAAATACTTTGAAACATGTTTGGGACAGTTTTGTTTCAGACTTTGCCTCCAGGTGCTTTGGTTTGAAAAACGTGCTTGTTTCCAGGAAAGTGAGTATTGCATTTAATTGGAATTAGATGTTGGCAGAGGAGGCTGATGGTTCCAAAGTTGGTGGTGCTTCTGTGAGCTTGGAGAAAGGCCTGGCTGCCTCTTGCAACAGTAAATAAAAACAATCAATTGCATTTGTTTATTTTGGATCCACCTACTATTAATTTTTTCCTACTTTTTGTAATCTTCTTACTTAATATGTCTCAGAGTAACAAAACCAGCTCACCCCAGTGAACCCAGTGGTGTCCTTCCTTTCCAGTTGGTCAAGAAATGTCTGAAGTGCTGCATGATTTCAAAATGCTGTTGCTGCCGGACCTGAGAAATGTGAAAACGCCAGTTCAAGAGCCCTGAAACAGATGGCTGGAGACTGACAAGAAACAACTGAAAATTCTTCCCCTTCCTACCATCAGAAATAGATGCCAAGTGCAGGATGGTGGCACCTCCTGCATCTCACCAGCACTGTCCCAGTGGGACTGAGCCCCTCGGCAGACCCTCAGCTCCCCTGAGGCAGCATCGGCCTCTGCAGCTGCTCCCTACACCGAGTCCAGGACGGCCTGGGAGGGGAAGCACAACCACCTCCACTACTTGAATTAGACCACCAAAACCATTAAACTGTGCTAAACATCACAGCACTGAAATTTTGTTTCAATATAATTAATAATTAAAAATAGTATTCTTAAAAAATAATTTAAGAATAAATAAAGGGCTCATTTCCCCCACCTTTCATTTTCTGGGGTTTTATCTTCTACTAGACAAGTTTTCAAGCTTTTTCTCAGCATACATAGCACCTTAGTTTTTAAAACACTCAGGGCCTCAGGAGCTGGGGCTTTAATGAGTGCAAATACCATCAGTCTTGCTGTAATAGGACACAGCTGGGGGCACAGCTGGCCCTGGGATAAATTTCTGGCACCTGCACTTTCTTCTCCTCTAGGTGCCCACAAACTGCCCAGCCACCCTTGGGGTGAGGAGGTGCCCTGGCTGGATGGGTAGTGCTCCGCTGAAGGTAGTGCTTTGCCAGCAGTGTCCTGTGTGCCGTGCCTGGCCAAGGCTCCCTGACTTGAGCATAGCTGGGCTCAGTATGAGATGGCCAAAATCCATCAGAGAGCAAATCTCTGCTGGGCAGGTTTCCTTTCCTGAGACTGTGCAACCCAGGAGGGACTTTTGTCCACCTGAAGGGTGCCAAAGCAAAGCTCAGCCTCCTGCCAGCCCTGCCTGATGGCTCAGCCACACGGTCTCAGTCCTCTTCAGATCCTGCCTGGGTCTGGCCCTTCCGCTTGGCAGCTGGCCCTGGATGAAATGAGTTTGACTGGTCTCAGCCCGTTTTGGCTGATCATGTCCACAGCACAAAATTCAATTGTATAGTGTGGAGAAGACCTTCCTATGGCTTTGGGACATGGTGATACAACTGGTCATGTTGACTTAGGGCCAGTCAGAGTATCTGTGGTGGGTGCTGTGACAGTAATTGGGATATCCCACATGGCCAGCTGCCACTGCCTGGATGCACTTCTAAGCAGCTCCAGCAGCTGTTGGCCTGGGATAAGCCCTCAGTGGGAGACTGCTAACCCTTCCAAACCAAAGACCCCCTCCCATGGACTTTATAGGAAATGCCAAAAGCAAAAAATTAAGGGGGAATAGGAAGGTTTAGTCAGAGGCCTTTTTCCTGGGGTGAGGATAGCCTGATGCAAACAGGAACTGGGAAGAAAGAGCAGGTCACCATGATGAAGGAGAAGCAGATGGAGGTAGGAACTGGCCCTGATCCTCCTTAAACTTCTGGGGGAGACTGAGGCAGAGACAATGATCATATACCTGTGACCCAAGCAGCGGGCACAGACAGTCTGAACCCAATCCCCCCATCCCAGAGCACCCAGTGCACCCCAACTCAGTGGTGTCTCCAAGGCAGGAGGAGGAGAGGACACTCCAAAAGCAGCCCTTCCAGTTGCCTTTGCCAGGAATAGAGAGCCAGGGCAGTGCTGGTGGAGATTGAATCTAGTGATTACTTTAAGGGATTTGCTGTCTCTTTCTTTATCCCTCTCTCTCTCTTTTTTTTTCTTTCTTTTTTTTTCCCCCTTTTCCCTCCCTCTTATCCCTTTCGTGGTGCATTTGTCTTCGAGGAACCTGGGGTGTTCTTTTCATCAGTTCAATCTCTCTCTGGCACTTGAGTCCTGATTGGCTGAAGGACTTAGGGAAAAAAAAAAATCTTTAATTAAGTAGATAATCTCTTCTTAGGAAGTTCTGCGGCTCCATTTCACCAGCCCCCTTTAGCTCTTACTTTAGGATTGGTTACCCTTTGCAGAAGGTGGGATTCAGGAGGCATCCGCCTCTTCATCACACCAGGACTGCCGGGTGGAAAATAACTCCATCCCTTCCCTGAATTAGTTGTGCTTCTTTTTTTTTCCTTTTCTCTGGTGGTGGTGGTACCCAAGTTTGGGTTTTTTCTAGGATCTCCTTTCTCCCTCTTTATTTGGATTTTATATTTCACATGGACCCTTATCTGGGCATCTTCTTCCTCATTCCCTTCTTCCAGTCCTGCTGTGCCTGGTGAGTATCAAGAGCACCTCAGTCTGTGTCACAGGCAGGTGCTCTTCCCAGATACCCTAAGAAAATTCCTCTTCACCTTCCTAAATGTCTCCTCTTTCTCACTCAGCTCAGTTCTGTCTTTAATGGAATCAGATATTTAACCAAATCCCTACACACTCATTGGCAGAGAGGTTAGATCTATGAAAGTCCCCCTTTTCCCCTGCACCTCCCAAAAATAACTATGGGCCAAATTGGGAGCTGGGGTAAAATAGAGGAGAGTGGATGCTGAGGACCTAGCCCCTCACTTTCAAGTGGGAAGATAACCCAATGGAAGAGCCAGGGACTTCTGTTTTTCCAAAGGCTCCCAGTTAGCTTGTCTCTTGTCTTAATTAAATCAAGTGGGGCTCCTCTCACGCTCCCTGAAGAGGACAGTCTGTGATTAAGAGCTCAGAGCCAGCAGGGGTGAGTTAGATCCACAGGAGTGTCACTCTGGATGAGCAGCCTGAGACCCAAGCTCCTTGGCACACACAGGGTCAGAATTACACGTCTGATATTCATGTATTAGGATTTCTTGGAGAGAAGCTTTTGGTACGGAGTTTGCTACAGCTTGGTTTCCAGCCACCTGAGTCCCATCAGACCAGTTCTGCTGTGCATAAATCTGTGGCCATCTCCTGTGGAACTCCTTCTCTGTCCTGAGAGCGGTGTTACATTTATTTCCCAAAAAGTTTTATAAGGGTGATCAGAAAGAGATTACGCTAGCATCAAATCTCATATCATTCCTTGTGGGATATATCAGTCCTATTCCCAAAGGGAGATGGGCTCTGCTGCTTTTCCCTATGTAATTTTTACTGAGTACCCAAACTTTATTCTCCATTGCTGTGATGCCCTGGGGAATCTGCTCAGTGGGTTACAGACTTATCTCTAATGGCAAGGAAAGTATTTTACCATTCAATTACTAAAATCCCCTGCCTTCCCCACAGCAGATCTCTAGTGTTATTACCATGGCTGGAGAAATCAAAATTACAGAAAGAGAAACTAAAGAGTAAATGGGAACTCGTTCCTGTTAGTCTGGAAGTGAAATTTATGTCCTTTCAGAGATTTTCTACTCCCTTCATTAAAAGAATGTGCAACAATTTGTATATGTGCAAATACTATAAAGCAGCAAACTCAAGATAAACGTCCCTCCTGGAACAAGGGGAATATGTATGTTCTAGAGAGAGACTAGGCATGAGCTCATGCTGATTTTATTGTTATTTTTCTGCTCTTCCTGTGTATGTGTCTTGCTTTCCTCAATAAAAACAGGTTTAGAATACATTAAAAGAAAAAAAAAATCAACAGTTTAAAGAAACAGTTCAAAGGAGAGAAATTTCAGTGCACAAGGTAGAGCTAAATATGGAAATCCAAAACATTTTTAGTCCAAAGCTGGATGTTTAAATTCCCTGTCTCTCAGCAGTTTTTATCTAAGAGAAAAGTTTATAGATCAAGACAACCCGCTTCTCTCTGCATGTTGCTCATAGGTCATGAGTTCCAGAGAGAAAGGAAAACTGCAACCTTTATTTGAAATTATCATTTTGCAGACACTATCCCTTAACTCTTGAGGAGAAAAAAGACAAGTTTGTGGGAATCATAAAATAACTCGCTTGAAATTTGTGCTGGTTTTCTTTATCTGATCCAACAGCTTAAAACACAAGTTATTTTTTTCCTGTGATTTAATCACAAGAATTGGGAGTGGGAGCATAGAGGGGAAGCAATATATAACAAAAACAAAACATTTTTTTAAATATATATATGGCCACTTCCCTTCTTTGAGTGTGGATTAGATTTTACCTTTTAATGGACCATTCAACCAGTGTAATTCTAGGTGATCAAAATGTCAGGTTTGCATTTAGGAATAAAAAAAACCAAAATAAATATACCAAAATAGAGAAAAATGAAGAAGTAAAGCTTCAAATGTTACTGAGTTACCGCCCAGTCTCCTCTCTTGTGGGAATAATATAATAATCTTTAACGCAGCAGTTTGTTTCTAAATGCATTTTTTACACTTCAGCTTTGGGACTGCCTTTGGTTTCCAGCCTCCCTGGTTTTCTAATAACATCAGGGAGCTCATATTGAGAACAAAACTCAGATCCAAAGTGAAATTCTATCCATTTTCTCTATTTACAATAATGACAGTAAAGATCTAAATACAGCTTTATCATTTTCTAAAGAGCAGAACCAGCAGCACTGTAGCCTGAGTGGGTGGTAAGGTATCAGACAAATATTGTAATGAGAGATTAGGTAAGGCTCTTTGGGCATATTAAACCGAGGAGTGTGGTGCTGTTATTGGTTAAAGTTGTAACTGAGACAGAATTATCAGAGGCTTATCAGTATTTGATATGAGTAAAATATAATGGGACAGCTGCTTGGCAGGGTTCTTTGCTTTCAGATTCAATAAAACTATGATAGAAAACTCCTGCTAAAGATATTCATTAGCTTTGAGATAATTTCCTAATATTGGATCCAGTGAAAATCTCTTGCCCTAGATTTGCTTTTTCCCTGGAGACAGAGTTGTGGTGAGGGAAGCAGTGTACCCTGGCCAGGGCCCTGCACAGCCTGGGGAGGGGGGAGAGGAACTCGGGGGTCTCCTCTCTGTACCTGCTTAGCTATGAGCCTGCTCCGCTTCAGTCTGTGTAATGCTGCCCGGGAGTGTGAAGGTGGAGGGAAAGGGGTTTACATGGATAGAAACCCCGTGAGCTTTCCCAGAGAAGAGAAATTGCTTCAAATGTCTCTTTTCATGCGCGTGATATAAAAAAACACCAAAGTCATAGGAACTGGGCTGGTTAACACCAGCTGTGAATGCGACTACTTACTTTAGTATTACATTCTGCTTTCCTTTGCAATGGAACGAAAATTTAGTAGAAATACATAATTTCTTTTTAAAAATCACACTACAGAGAATATAATGAAGAGAGATTTTGGTAGTGATTCCTATTTGCAGCACAGAGATTATTCTAGGGACACTGTCACTATTGTACTACATCTGTGTAAGTAGTGGCTTAATTGCTCTCTGCCCTTACTGGAGGCTATATACAGAATGGAGATGCATTTTTCTTAGCTAAATCATAAGAGCAAAGACAAAGAACACAGATTCTGTCTCCATTATTACCTTTCCCTCCCCCGCAACACAAGTAAGAAAGACTTCAGCCAGCCTCCAGCCATACGACAGTCCCACCTCCCCTTCTCCTGAACCCACTTGCAGTTGCAAGAGTTAAATGTTGGGGTGTCAAGTGCACCAAACACTTGAATCTTCACGAATCCTTCACTTGTCTAAGTCCTACAAACCCAGCCAGCAGCACGCCTGCCTGTTGATCTGAGAGCTCAAGGAAAATGCCCTCTGTCTCTCTGACTTTATAAAGTGTTTAGAATGTCCTGCTGGGAAATTGCTACTGTATCATTTACTCAGCTGCAGATGGAGAATTGGCATATCCTGAACTTGGCCTTCTTGTGAACCTTGAAGTTTATCCTGGAAGGAACAGATCCTCTGCTTCGATGCAGTTGTCTCAATTGAATCCTGCTAACAGGCTGCTTTGCTGTAAATGCTGAATTTGTGGATTACCGTCTTCCTCCCAAAGCCATCCTTGCAACTTCTCAGATGTTCCTAATCCAAGCGTTTGAGGCAAATCCCTCCTAAACACTATGAATTTGGTTTTTCCTACCCAGATGGGAAGCAATGCAGACAGGATATTTCTCTTGTTTTGGTGAAAAAAGCAAGATAAGAGAGGACTTGCAATCTTTTAGCTCTTGCCTATGCAGGGGCATTTTACGAAAGTTTTCTCACAGCGGCTACCAGGGGCTCAGATTCACACTGACACCATCCTGAGTGTGGTCCCCACAGCAAAGCGCTTGAGGTCAAGGCAACGGACAGAAGGGAAACCAGATGGAAAAATGGCTTGTTCATGCTGCTACCCAGTTGCGTTAGGATGGGGACCCATGGAGCTTACACAGTCTGATTAGCCCCAGGTTCATGGCCCTGTGTGATTCAGGTCACCCGATGCTCTAATCACTCGGCTACAGATGCCGTCTCTCCAAGTCCCAGGAAATATTTAATTAGCTGTACAATGCAGAAGCAGCTCCCAAAGGAAAATTCCTCTGCAAAACAACCATCGACTTCGTGCTAAAGTACCCATGGGGGGCTGGAGCACAGCCGGGTCTGAATCCCAAGCCCGGAACAAAGGGAAAGAATCTCCTGTTCTCGCAGTGCCCTGGCACAGCCCACTCCTGTTTTGACCCAGGGGACTCTTTCCCAAAGCAAGCTTCATCATTATAAACACATTTTCACCAAAAAAACCACAAAACCCAAACTAAAACAAAAGCAAGCTAGACTTGCCAGAACGAAATGTTGCAAAGTCATTCCCTCAACTCTTTCTAAACCGTAACAGCAAAGATCAGGTTTCTTGTGATTTTGACCAAGCTAAAGTAATGAGACCTCCTTTTGTGGTGTATTGGTGTACTTGCACTCTATGGGTGCAGTTCTAGTGGAGGTGAAATGGGCTTGCTAACTGCACAAGTGGTTTTCCAGGGCAGGACAGCATCCTCTCCCAACCTCTCCCGTGTCTGATGTCTGGACACCAGTCCTGCCACCCTGTCTGTCCCTGTGTCTATGGCAGGGCTGCACTTTGACCCTCAGCTTGGGACAGCAGTGCCTGCCTCTGCCTGTGCTTGAGCTCACCCTGGAATGTCCCCAGTGTCTGTGCTGGATTTGTGGCTCAAAAAGACAGTACCTTTCTCTCCCTTACGAGGCGATACTTGTGGCTCATTTGAAGCAGAACATCATCTTGATAAGAAGCTGAAGAGCCAAGTTTCTATCGGTGCATGCTGTCATTTTCCCAATCACTCACTCACTGCAAGGTCTCAATCCACTCATGCCACTTCTCTGGCCTCAGCACTCGCCCTTTTCTCTGAAGTGCTGGTTGCCAGCAGAGAAAATGCTCCAGAGACTCACCAGAAATAGTGATGAGTGTTATTTTGGGCAAACTTGGAGAGACTGAAATTAGGTATTTTTAGGACACGCTCTCTTTTCTTACTTCATTTCTGACTTGGGATATTTGGAGTTGGCTCTTGGGCTTTTTCAAAGTGTCAGTCCTTTCTGCCATGACACAGCTAATCAGGATTCACCCAGCCATTCTCCACATTCTGCAGGTGGTCACTGCACCATACGGGGGTCCTAATGCTGACTGACCATTTGCACAGAAACAGTCTTTCTCCCTGGAGAAGGACTCACACTGGACAGCATCAGTTCTGAAAGCCCATAGGGACAGTGCTGGAGACAAGCCACACTGCCTGGCCCTTGGAGATGATCGCTCCACACCTTCAGAGGGAACACCAGAAAGCTTAATTTTGTCTAGGACCTCCCACCCACTTCAAACCCCCGGGATCCCCTGCACAGTGTCCAGGAGGATGGAGAGGACATGTATTTGTGCTCAGCCATCACCATAACCTGAAAAAGAGGAGAGTGTGGGCAGTCAGAGCTGGCACCACAGGAAAACAAGGGATTGTGATGTGGAGAGATGCATCTGGACACATACTGCGAAGGAGCACTGGTGTGATGCTCTCCTTCACTCAGCATGGTCCCACAGGGAGAACAGGGCTAGCACATGGTCCCGCTCCTGGGGCCAGGGGAAATGCTAGCCTGAGTTTAGTCAAGTGAGGTTAAAAGCAAGGCTAGGGGAACAGGAAAGGACTAAAATAATGGGTGAATTGGTACAAAGGGTAGCTGAGCAGAGGAAAGCAAAAGGAGGGAGCAGTGAAGGAACTGCAGCCCAGTACAGCCTGATTGAGGGGAGCAGGGTGGGGGGAAGGAGACGGCACTGTCCTGTCCCTCAGGGAGCAGCCAGGGGACATGAGGGAGAGACTAGAGGTGCCTGCAGCAAGGAGACAGGCAGACTGGGGGTGGGGGTGAGAGGAGAGCCCTGGGATGCCTGGCATTCCCCAGGCCCCTCCGCCATCACCCCCTCCCTGCTGACACTGTCTCTGTCTTCCAGGTCAGTGAATAATTTCCTGATGACGGGCCCCAAGGTAAGAGAAATCCCTTTGATCTCTGTCCCTGATTCCACTAAACCCAGGGAGGGAAGGAGAGGGAGAGAGAGAGGCGCTCCTCCTTCCCACTCCTCTCCACCCAGCCTTGGCCAGAGTTCCCCTCACCCCCAGGTTTCCAGCAATAAGGCAGAGAAAGGCCAGGAAAGATTTGCTGTGAGCTGCAACTTGTGAGCTCCTTGGGCTGCATCAGCCCTGAGCAGTGCTGACCTGGGGTTCTTTTAAGCTGGGGCCAGATTCTGGAGATTTCTCTATTGACACCAGTCAAGGCTCCCACCTGCCATCTATTGCTTCCTGAGGATCAGGTTGGCGTGAGGGCCCACACTGATCCAGCCAGAAAGTATTTTCTGCAGCCCCGTAAAACATACTTCCTCAAGGAGCACAACTAGAACTACCAGGGGTAGTCCATATTTTGGACCCCTCACATCATTGTGCTCCTCTTTCAGAGGTCTTTTTTCTTAGCCAGGACCAGTTGTAAAATTAACCCAGTTTTTGTTCTGGCTATTCCCCAGGAGCACCTCCAGGCCCATCTAGCTCCCAATACACTGGTGGAGCAACCTTGCCCCAAAGCACTAGCTCTCCCCCTGGGGCTGTGGTGAAGAAGGTGGCAGGCTGAGGCATCTGTTGGCCTGGAGCTCCCTGATGTCTGAGCAGAAGGATCTGTTTCCTCTCACGGTGGAGAGATAAGGGGTTCCCCATGGCAGAGGCTGGCTGGCACATTTCCTAATGTGGCTAACAGCCAAGAGCTCAACCTTCTCCCCCAGGTGGCTCAGGCTCTGACCCAGCACAGCAGGAAATGGGTTTGCTGCTGCTGGTGGTGAACACCACTTCCCAGGGAAGCCAAACCTGGGAGACCTTCTCAGCTCTGTATGTGTTGCCTTTGTAAGATGGCATGCAGGTTACTTTCAGTTGAAAATATGCATTGTCCCCGTGCTGACCCCCAGCTCTGCTCCTAGGCCTATCTCATCTACTCCAGCAGTGTGGCAGCTGGGGCGCAGAGCGGCATCGAGGAGTGCAAGTTCCAGTTCGCCTGGGACCGCTGGAACTGCCCGGAGAGGGCACTGCAGCTCTCCAGCCACGGTGGGCTGCGCAGTGGTAAGGAAAGCATTGGATACCACTACTGGGACCCCCTTGCTACAGGTTAGAGCCCACGGCCCCCTCCTCTCTTCCCAAGTGCTTCCTTTCTTCCCCATCCCAACCTGGGAAGTTCCTCTCCAAGGGGGATCTCTCCAGGAGACCCCTTCACCCATCAGCTCCCAGACACACTGGGATCTAGCTCCAAGGCATCCTTGAAATGCCAGCCTCGCCTACGGACCTGCTGAACCCCAGCTGGCGCAGGACCAACCCTCACACAACTGCCTCCCCACAAGGATGCAGCCCCCTGACCTGCACATGGGCTGCTGGACACACCATGCCTAGATGGCGTCCCAGGGTTATCCCAGGGAGGCTGAGAACCAGCACAGGCTGGTTGGGTAGCAAGCAGAGGGGTAAGGCTAAAGGGAGCAGGAAAGAGTTCATCAGCGGCTGTGCTCTGGCCAAGAGGCAGGAGAAGAGTCTTCCTACATCTTCCAGATGTCAGAATCACCCTAGGCAGAAATCCTGCATCCCTAACCTGGGCCACTGTAGGGCATGAGGCTGTGGGCATTGTCACTTTACCCTATTCCTTACCTATTTGCAGGTCCCAGGAAATATTTCAGTGCATATCTGGCCCTCTAGATCCATGTTTGATGCTGGGCTGGGCTCATATCTGCTCTGTAAAGGCAGGACCTGGGTGTGGAGGAGAGCCTCAGGACTCTGGTGGGACTGGCAGCAGACAAGGGAGCAGAGCCTTGGACAGGCAGAGGTGGCCAAAGGTTTCAAAGCGGGGCCTTGAAGAGACAATTGCAGCACAAGGCCCACTCTGAGACCAGAAGCAGGTCCCTGAATAATTCCTGTCAAGGTTATCTGCTCAGATCCACACCTTGCTGGTATTAAATGAAAGCCAAAGGCTCAGTGAAGCCAGCTGATGATTCCCGAACTGATCCTGGTGGGTAGGTATGGTTACCGCTCAGAGCCCTTCCAGCAGAAGGTAAGGCTTGAGGGGGCTGTGGGGAAGGAGCTCTTTGATCCTTGGAGAGGACTCCTTCTTGCTGGGGGTGTGTTAGTGAGAAGTGGGGGACATTTGGCTGTCTGTGCTATATTGCCACTGTTGAGCTCCCACAATGACAGCCAGGTGCTCTCTTGTCCGCACCCTTTGAAATGGCATGAGTCAGTCTGGATCATATTTGGGAGCTTCTGCCTCCATGCAGTTCAAGCCCAAACTAAGCTAATCTGACATGTAGGGCCTCTTCTCCATCCCACAAAGTCTTCCCCATGGCAGATGTCCTGTGCAGACTCCTGCATGGCAGGAACAATTTCTAACACTGCCCTTGCCATGAAATCTTTAGCACATCTGCTCTCTTTGTATTCCCCCTTGACAGCAAACCGAGAAACAGCCTTTGTCCATGCCATCAGCTCTGCGGGCGTCATGTACACGCTGACCCGGAACTGCAGCCTGGGGGATTTTGACAACTGTGGCTGTGATGACTCCCGCAATGGACAGCTGGGTAAGGAGAGATGAGCTGCTGCCCTTCACTCGTCCCAGGCAGCAGGAGAAGCTCTTCTCTCCTCCACTAAGGCCTGCAGAAAAACCTCCCCTCCCTGGTCTCCACACCCAGGAATAATGCTCAGAGCAGAGCTGTCCCTGGTTCAAACCAAAGTAGCTCTCTGGAAGCTAACGGAGCAACCTCCACTTTACACCAGCCAAGCTCTTGATGCTTGCCAGTGCTTTCTAAATGAGCAGGAAAGTAGAAGGGGTTGCAGTTTCCCTGGTTCAAATCAAGAACTATTTAAGCTGCTGGAGAGAATGACTATATCATACAGGCAAAGGAATGGGTCTGTTGCCGTGCATCTAAATGGTAGATCTTGTTACAGCAGCACAGATTAGGGACATCAGGGTTACCAGGGTCTGCAGGACCAGGGAGGCCCCACAGCAGAATGACCATGAGGAGAAGCAGGGTGGTATTCATAAACCTCTCTAGCACTTGTCAGCATGGCAGGCACACAAGAGCACAACCAGGAGAACCACTGTGGCAGCACACAGCCATCACACCATCCACATGACTGTAGTATCCAGGCCCTCAGCTGCCAAGCACCCCTGGTGGGGAACTCCAGGCTGCACCACTCCAGCTCTCCGCTCAGCTTTTACAGAAAACACTGACATTTAGGGTTTTGTTTTGAATAGAAAGAGGTCAAATTTCAAATGATCAAAATCTTTTAAAAGCCATGCCCTGCCCAGCCACACTCAGCATGTGTCACTTTATGACAAACTTCTCTGGAGTATCCAGTATTTAGTAATTTACTTTACTGGCTGACAGTTTTGAAAACAGCCACTGCTGCTTAGGTGTCCAAAGTTTGGGAATTCCTGTCTCCAGCAGAGCAAGACTTCTGGGCAACAACACATCAAATTTTATCTTCTCTGGAAAACCAAGTTAGTCATGGTATATTCCTTTTCCCTCAAATACATCTGTTTTTCATGAAAATTTTCCATTGTGAACTTAAAACCTTGTAAGGCACATGAAATTTTTGGGCTTGACCAAAACAGCATGATTCAATTCAGCCACTGCACTGAATCCAAGCTGGTGAAAGGTTTTCATACTTCCTTCAGGCCCAGCTCTTGATTTGGACTGCATCATCCACTGCAATTACCCACCTCCCGTGAAGCACTCCTGTCTTTCCCTGGGAAAGGGGATCATGATGCCCTGGGGAAGTCCAGGCAAGGGCCAGGCCTTTCCAGAGAGGCACAAGGCCATTAAACCACAACTCCCAAGATGTACCAATGTGGCATGTCAGGGTCAGAATATTCCAGATTTCAAATCTTCATTAATAATTTGGCATTTTTCCCTAGGAGGAAAAAACCCAAACCGCATGACGTTTTTCCAGTCCCACTCAGCTCCCACTGAGCCAGGAAAAGTACCTTCCACATATTTTTGTGTAGTTTCACAGTTCTGTACTGACTCCCTTGTTTCTTTATGGTAACTAGAAAATCGGACCCTTCTAAGATGCCAAACATCATCTCAGAATTCTGGGTGTACCAAAACCAGGGCCTCCTTGATACACGTGTGCCAGGCTTGGGCTGTTCCAGGCACTAGGGAATCTGTTGCCTCTGACCAGGGAGCCTCCACCAGTTTGCTAATCAAAGTTAGCAAGATGCTGTCCCTGCAAGTCGCACTGAACCAGCTGAAGTCAGGGTTTGAGAGGTGATGAGAGACCCAAAGGCTTATCTGCATGTCTGCTAATGCATGATAACTGACAGCTTCTAAATCCTGCTCTGTAGAAAGTCTGGAAAGCCCTGCATTTGTAGTACAGGACATACCCCTTTGCTGCCTGCCTGAGCCACTTATTATCCAGGCCTCAGTAGAAATGCCATGAACTCAACAGGAGGGAATCTGGGAGTATTGTGAGGTGAAAGGCTGGATTTGCCCCACAGCCTCCATTCCCTCCCATCACTTCTGAAACCTCTTCTGGTTCTTTGACAGCACACATCTCATCTCCTTTCTTAGGGGGACAAGGCTGGCTGTGGGGAGGCTGCAGCGATAACGTGGGCTTTGGGGAAGCCATTTCGAAGCAGTTTGTGGATGCCCTGGAGACTGGACAAGATGCCAGAGCTGCTATGAACCTGCATAACAACGAGGCAGGTAGAAAGGTGAGCCCCTCTCTCCCTCCAGAGCTGACGGTGCCTACCAAATTGGCTCTGAACATTCACTGTGGAGAGTCACAATTTGCTATGGATAAAAACACACCTAGAAGAAACAACTTCTGGCGGGGATGGCAGCAGTACAACGGTGTCTGCTCTAAGGTAGCAAAGCTTCTGTGTTACAGTGTTAATAACTTTCTGCAGTCCTCTTTCTCCCAGTTCAAGGAGGGGAGCACACTGGAAAAGCACATCTGTGAGCTTTAGGACTACTGTGCAGGTGGAATTGATACTAAACTCCTCCACAGGCCTGGAGCCGTGTTTCTGCACACATTGCAGTACAGAAACGGTCCCTCTGGGTTTTTTTTCTTGAACCCCTCTCTCTGCTCACCCTATAGGCAGTGAAAGGAACCATGAAGCGGACTTGCAAATGCCATGGTGTGTCAGGGAGCTGCACCACCCAGACCTGCTGGCTGCAGTTGCCTGAGTTTCGGGAGGTGGGCACTTACCTCAAGGAGAGGTACCACAAAGCCCTGAAGGTGGACTTGCTGCAGGGAGCAGGGAACAGCGCTGCCAGCCGGGGTGCCATTGCTGAGACCTTCAGTTCCATCTCCAAGAAGGAACTGGTCCATTTGGAAGACTCTCCTGACTACTGCCTGGAGAACAAGACACTGGGGCTGCTGGGCACGGAGGGCAGGGAGTGCCTGAAGAGGGGCAAGGCGCTCAGCAAGTGGGAGAAGCGCAGCTGCCGGCGGCTGTGTGGGGACTGCGGGCTGGCAGTGGAGGAGAGGCGAGCTGAGATGGTGTCCAGCTGTAACTGCAAGTTCCACTGGTGCTGCGCTGTGCGCTGTGAGCAGTGCCGCAAACGCGTCACCAAGTACTTCTGCGTCCGCAAGGAGAAGCGGGAGCGGAGCGGAGGTGGCGGAGCCAGCCGCAAGCTCAAGAGAAAGCTCTAACTTGCTTCTGCTCCTCCACAGTCCCGTCTGCCCCTCTCCTCTCCTGCCCTTCCCATCAGCCCCTGGCACCATTTCCATTTGGCATAGTTTTGTCTTGTTCCCACTGCTGGGGCTTGGGCAAGGCAAGGCAAAAGAGCCCTGTATAAGTGCTCAGGCCTTGCTCATACAGGGCATCAGTGCAGTGGGTAATGTCTTCCGGGGAGACCTTCAAGTGTTGACAAAGCAAGGTGAGATTCGGTCCCTTCAACTCAGCATCACTCTATCCAGTGACTATGGCATTATCTCTGAAAACACAGGAGGTCTTGGTGGCTCCTGTGGTTTTGAGCTTGTCTGCTCCCCAGACAAGCACCTGCTCTGGGTTTTTGAGTGAGTGAGATAAAAAGTACAAGGAACCTGAGATGCTGCCAACAGTTGGGCAACTCAGATCAGTAATCCGTAAATGAGAAGAGGCTTTTAAAAAATAGAGGCACTAAAATAGTTATTGCCCCAGGCCTACACTAGGAGGAAATAGAAATGGCATGCAACTTCTTTCTCAGCAAGCCAGCCTCCAGAACCCCACAGCTTTACGTCCCATCCTTTAAGAGCTTTGCTAAGCTCTCCAGTGGGTTACTTAGCATTTGACATGGCAGCAGCAAGATCAAAGCTGCTGCTTGACCTGCCCATTACACAGCTGTCCAAAAAAGGGGTCTCATAACTTGGTTTTTACATGCTTTCTCTGTGTCTTCCGAGCTTCCAGGTCTCGTCTCCCCTTTCAGGCCAGCATTCCTGCCAAAGGCCCTGACTGATGCCCTCACTTCTCCACTCCCTCTTTCCTCCCAAATCTCTCCCAGAGAAGAGCTGCCAGCTGAGCCTACTCCCCATGTCCTGGTGTACTTGCCAAGCACTCTTACCCTGTCAGCTAACTAACTAAATACTTCTTCCTAGTCTGAGAAAATAATGTCAGTTACTATTTAATGGTGGTGTAAATAGGAAAGTGAAGCACTTTGAAGTTTAATTTATTGCACAGTTACTGTGATGTATGCATAACAGTTTTTCCTCTACCACTTATTGTATATATTCTATAGGCTAAGCAAACAGCAGGAAGATTTGGTTGATGCATCTCTGTTCCCTTGCTGAGGTTAGGGGAGGGAGGTAAGAAGCTGCCAGCTGCAGGACTTGGGGCAGCTCACTGCACCATCACAGCAATCTTCCCCGGTGCTGTGATAATACCATCTATTTTGCTGTTTGAAGTGTCTTTTAGCCAGATGAGAAGCCAGCAGAACTGTTACTGGCTTAGACCCATCTTGTAGCCAATAGTTGTAAACCAATAGCCAATGCAATAAATCAGTAGCCAAGTGCTTGCAAAATGCTATTGTGTCTAAGTGGCTGGGTGTTCTTTCATCCCATTTTGTCTGTGTGTATATATAAATTTCAGCCCATTTTGTGTGTGTATGTATAAATTTCAGAGTCCTGAAGATTAAAACACAGTGCTTACCCATCTGAGCCCAGGAACACCTAGCCAGTTCCAGCCAGCACAACCTCAGCCCCTGCCAGAAGGGGAAAGGATGTATTCTCTCCTGAGCTTGCTTGAGGGTGCGTGCAACTGCAATCCAGCTGCCAGGAGGAAATGGGGTGGGAGGGGGGCAGGCAGGGCCCAGCTGCTTACTTCATAGCTGATTCATTAAAGACACTCAGCAGCCTGTCTATTCGTTATCAACTAGCCTAGACTACCTCACAGGAAGTAAGAATTTGAACCTAGGGTCTCACCAGAGCAAGAGCATTCAAGCAATAATCTGGCCTTTCAAAAATTGCAAGAAATCTTGGCCCATTCTGAGGGAAAACTGAAACACTTCCACTTCACACACATACCACCACAGTGTGCAGAGATTATTATTGTGCACAGCAACTATTAACATGGTGACCCTGCCATAGGTCTCTCTCGCATCCCCATCAGCAGTTCCTCTATGTCCCTGTGGCTGGCCAGGAAAGGAAAGAGGTGGCAAGATCCTCTCGACCACCAGTGAAAGCTCCGGCATGGGCCTCCCTTCTCGTTGTGCGCCCTCCCCGTTCCACAGTCAGCTGGAAAAGCGGTAGAAGCCGTTTCCCTCTTCCTCCCACTCGTACTCCATCCCTCCCCTGCTGACACTGCAGCCCCACGCTGCAGCCCCGCGAGGGCCGTGGCACAGCCCGGGCTGGCGCGGTGGCGGCTGCTGGCGAAGGGGCCCTGTGGGGCACCTCAGTGCGAGCCCCGCCGCCACACGCTGCTTCCGCTGGGGAAACGGCGGCACCGCAGCTGCAGAATGTGCTGACCTCAGCAGCGGGCCCCCCCCTCCCGGCGCACCGAGCCCCCAGCGGTAAAGGCCCTGCTGCCATTGTGGGCAGGATTGGATGCTTCCATGTATTCATTTCGGTTTAATGAAGGCGCATTCCTCAGAGGAGAAATATTTACATTCAGCTTCCCAGGTGGTCACCTTCGCCCAGATGACACACAAACAGGCAGCCCCCCGCTCCCTTTTCCAATCCAAGCCTCTTTAGAGGGCTCGGGAGGAGGGGAGACAGGGGAGGGGGGGCTGCTGGGGGAGCAGAATAGAGAAGGGAACAAAATGCTAATAAATCAGCCAGCCAGCCCTTTTCCCCTCCCCTCAGTGGAGTCAATGGAAAGTGTCATTTCACATGCTAATCCCCCTCCGATCTCTTTACAACACCTTTTCCGAAAAGTGTTTGGGAAAAGTCCTTGTGGCCCGTTTACAGCTCCCCGCCGCTTCAGATTCCTTCTTGTCTAAGGCCGCGGCCCCGGTGTGGGTCTCTCCCTCCAGCAGGGCTCCTTACAAAAAACATCTCAACAAAGACTTTGGAGTTCATCAGCCTCCCACTGAAATTCACAGCTGCTGAACAAACTAATCCCCTCTCTTGGCCTTTCTTCCTTTCAATGGGTTCTTGGCTTCAAAGACACTTTGGGAAAGGACTTTGTAGGGACTCACACTGCTCCCTCAATAGAAGTTAGTGCAAGCATTATCTTCAGAGCAAGTGGCTTTACAAACAAATACTGCCTAACAATCTCTGCCCCTCCAGCTCCCCCAAACACACACAAGCCTAGCCTGCAGACATGATGTTATCTGCCACAGGGTTAGAGCTCTGTTCTCTGTGTCCAGGGATCCTTTCCTACTGCCCCCTTCCCCCCAAATTCTTTGTCAACCAAAAGGCCTTCTCACCCAACTGAAAATGCTTTCTCTAGTGCCCGGGTGCTGTGAAACCATGTGCCCACATGGGAGGGGGCAGTGCCCACCACCCGTATACCAGAAGCTGTTGCCAGCCAGCAAAGAAGGTGCTATAAATGGAGGAGCACTTTCCAGTGGGGTTTGAAGGGTAATACACCACACCAGGGCAGCAGAGACAGGGCTTCTGCCACAAGCCTCTCCAAGACTTACAAGCAAGTCACCTCACTTCCCCCTGCCCTGCTTGCTTTCACTACAAAGACCTTCAGGGATGGTGCTTACAGGGGTGAATGTGAAACAAAACAGCAACAAAGGGGCAGGTGGGAAGGACTCACATCAAAGGCAGGATAAACAGCCAGACTTTGCACAAGTCTTGGGTAGCAGCAGCTATGTGTGCTGGAGGGAACTAATGTCAAATGTATCTGAGAAATATGTGAAAAATCTGTGCTTATCCCTCAGCAGCAGAAGTGGCCTAAGTTTAGAGAGTGAAGGGCTGGACTGCACAGGGTACAATAACTGAATCCCGAAAGGCAGAATGTAAGAAATGCCAGGCTTGTTAAGTGATCTCAGAAAGCTGGGACTTCCCTTACTCACTCATTACACAAATGTATGCCACCTGGGTTACCCGTGTTGTGACCCCGTTCAGATGCTGCACAAGTGTTACCTCTGAAAATCAGCTTTGCATGTCCCTGCTAGGGGACAGCTCTTAGGCCAGGCTGTTTGCTAACTGCTCCAGCCCAAGCTGCAAAAGCTCTTCAAGATTCCTTCACACTGAGTGTTTGCCTCTGCCAGCAGCAGAAATACAAAAGGCTTGTTTTCCTTGAATGCATGTGCTGTGTCCCCAACACCCAAAACTCTTATAAACCCTGGGCCCTTCCCAGGAACAGCCCTTCAGATTTTCACCATCCAATATCCAAACAATCTTTCCAAGCCTTTGCCTCCTCCAAAGTCCTCCAACCTTGGGCCATGTAATACAGTCCATTTCAGAGTTTCATGTGTGCTGACTGGTAGGTTTGTACATACATACTAGCTAGCTGACAGAAAAAAAAATTACATCAGAATTTCCTTCTTTTATAAGAAGCAAGTTTGATTCCCCCTAACTTTATCTTAGTACTATGTTTTAGTTCAGCCTTCTTACCTCCTAATAAGATTAAATGAAATCAGCCAACAGCTTCCTAAGTTATTAACTAATGATAAGAACTGACAATTCAATGGTATGAATTTCCACACAGGTCCAATCCTTATCCTAGTTCAAAGTGCATGGCTTCAGTGGTGTAACATTTATTTCCAATGGGAGAGGATGTCATCAAGGACTCTCTGTTTACTTACTGACATACTTCCAACTCTTGATGTCAAGTGCAAAATCCCCAACACTGCTGAGATTCCCCAAGAGAACCTGAGTCTGGGGGCCTTCTTGTGTCTGATGCAGACGAAGTCACAACTGACACAGGTGATCTGGAGAAGATCAGTGCTCTGACCCTGCAGCCTAAAGGAGGGGGTAAGACCTGAGGTCTCACCACACCAGGATGGATGCTCCCATAGCAGCAGAGCCCAAAATCTGGTTTGCCCCACACAGTTCTCAGCTGCCTCTTCAGTGAGTGGCCATGCAGACTGAGGAAGTCCCCTGCAGCCAGAGGTGACAAGCCTATGAAAAAAAGCATCACAAAACACAGCTTTTATTTCACTGTTCTGTAATTTCTCAGTGCATCAAACCGCAGCAATAGAAACAACACAGCAGCAACAAGGAGGCACTTTGACCTGGAAAGGAGAGAATGAGACATGTCCTCTTCCTCCCTTCTCTGATTCTCCTCCCTCCTAGGTCTCATGGTAGACTAGGCCAATTCGTGTACGTCACTGAACCGCAGGCCCCCGATAGCATTATCACTCAAGCAGCAAGCAGAGAAAGCGGGGGCTGGCTGCATCCAGACCTTGGGAAGAAGCCTTGCTCCCAGCTGTGGATCAATGATTATGCTGCCTGGCTAATAAGAACGATGTGGAGAGAGAAGGCAAGGAGGGAGGAAGAGAGGGAAATACACACACCCAGAGATGTGCCCTAAAATCCCATCTGCCTTCCCAGACTTCTTCCTCAGAACAGATATGCTTCATTCATCTATTCCCAGAGGAATTACCACAGTGATGACAAGTCTCAGCACAATCCATATCTTCAAGTCCTGACAGCATCACCTCCTGCAGCATATTTCTATCACCATAGTGCCAAGGGGCCTTTGAGAAGCACCTTTGCATGTATCTGTAACTGTAGGCAGCATGAATGTACCATACCTGGAGCAATGAGCTGTCTCTCCCTGCTCAAGTCTGGGCTGGTCAGGGTAGCTCAAAGAAAATCTTTATGGGATTTAAACAATCCCCGGTGCTCTTAAAGTCCCTAGGCCATCTGAAAAGCCTGAAGTAGGAAGCCTTTAGATAACACCAGTGAGTAAAAGTCCAGCTGTGCTAAAATAAAAGAAGTGAAAAAGGCCAGGAGCCAGAGAGGGCAGCTTTTAGCCCCAAGACAGGATGTGACCGGCTCCGGGGAGAAGTGCCCAGAGCACAACATGCCAACATTCCTAAATGGGAGAGTCCCAGGAATGGGAAAGGGAAATCATCCCTGGACCTGAACCATTACGGGCTTGAGCCTACAGCTCATGGGCGAAAAGATATAAAAGAAGGTGGATGGGGGTAGGGATGGAGATTTGACTTTTAAAAACAAGAGAGCTGGGTGAAGAAGAAAGAGAACCAAAGCTGGCCCAGAGTAGACTAGTAGTTAGCCCCAGTTGTAGCAGGATATGGGTGCATAGGAGTGAAAAGGTGAGTCAAGGGTAAGAATGAAGAGAAAGAAGGAGCCTGGAGAGATCCTCGCTGCAGCCCAACAGAGTGAGGACACACCAGCCTAGGTTTCCAAGGCAGCCCAGCTACCACTCAGGAAGTTTACTCTGCAGCAGGGAATAGAGCCTGAGGCTCTTCTGTGGTGGTGCTGCAGGTATCTGCCCTGTTTGTTTCCTGAAAAATAAAAAGCAATGTCAGCCTAGAAGGGAAGGAGTTTCCCCTTTGGGCTGGGGATATAGGGACGAAGAAGGACCTCTGTGTAACCTGGACAGCCTGAAATTGAGATCTCTGGGCTGGAAAGCCTCAGACTAGTAAGAAAGAAGAGAGAAAGAACAGTCTTCAGGAGCTGCAGGCACCAGTGGGCTGACTGGAAAGTGGATGGGGCTAGGCATGCTGGCCTAGCACAGTTCAGGCACTGGCACAGACCTATTTCTCCAGAGTCAGAAGGAGAGTCCACAACCTGCAGCATGTCAACAGATGAGGCAGTCCACCAGCTCTTGGTGTGCACTGTTCCAGCTGCTCCACACTTTACACATTCAGCTTGCCTGCAATGGTCATGAGGACCTTCAGGATGGGCATGAAACCAGACACCTCACTGAAACTGCTGCTGCTCACCACTTGGGTGTGAACCAGGAGACCTTGTGGGTAGTTCTTAGCCTCAATGCATCGGGCAATTTCGTGGAGACCCATGAGGATGGCTGGAGAGAGCTGTGGAGAGGGAGCAGAAATGAGTCAGCATGTTCAGCAGTATGACACAGGTCTCTCTCTCTCCATACCCTTCTTTACTATTGTCCACTTCGCCTTCACCAAACAGCACCCATACTGTCAAGCACTGCCAGGAAGGATAGTCTGCTTCTTCCCTTGCTTTCCCAGACTACAACTGCCAGCTGGCATCAGCAATTGGCATCAGCAACTTCAGAGTTTTCTAAGTGAGTTACACTACACACTTAACCACCCCCAGATGCCCCATCCCATCTGGGATCTGTCTATGTGCCAGTATACTTCCTGAAGGGTAAAAGCACCTTGCAGATATCTCCTTAGCTTTTCCTTACACTATGTCTGGGCCAATGTTAAGAAAGAAGATACAAGGCTGGCTGGATTCATGGTCATTACAAGGTGTGGCACTCCCCTTGTCTTCCAAGAGAGTATGTGCTGGTTACACTGGTACAGACACCAAGACCCACAACCCAGTGAGCCCAAAGGTGGGCTCAGGGAGCCAGCTGGACTACAAGGAATGGTGGCATCTACTTACCACCTGCTCACGGAGCTTCTCATACAAACACTCCAGCCGCTGCAACGCGTCCTCCAGCTTCCTTCGCGTTTTCTGAAGCAAAACAGGTATTGCTTGTCTGCCAGAGCCACCCCTCCAGAGCTAAAGTGCTTTCATTCAGTCTCTCCCTTCCTCTGTCTTTCGACAGCACCTTACAACTCAGCTGCATCGCAGCCTCTGACAGCCAGGGACTGTGATACAGGCCAGCCATGCCCTCACTCTGCACGTGTACACATATGCATATATCTGCACATTCTCTCCTCAGGACAGAAAGATGGATTGCCCCTTTTCCCATCTCCCAGCCTAGGCATGCCTCCCTTCTGCCAGTGCTTGCAGACCACAGGATAGCGTGACTACTTCCGAAGTGTGAGAAACATCCACTAGTTGACCCATGGGGTGTTGAGACAGGCTCACCCTGACTGACCCAATAAAGAGCTTCTTCCTGGTCTCCTTAAGAAAAAGAGGGAATATCCTTCCCACTCTAGGTAAACACCAAGGAAAGTGCCTGAGTACTGAAGCTCTGATGAGACTGACCTCATTAACCCCAGCCTGAATAATCCACTCACAGGTAAGTTATTCTGTGAACACAAATGCCTGGCTCTGGGCACTGCTGGAACAGGCCTGGAAGCCTGGAATTTCAGGTGACTTGCACGGCTGTACAGAGCCAGCTATTCAACCACCACCTGAGTCAAGTGCCTAAGCCCAAACCAAAAGGCCTTTTTATCCATAGAGGGAACCTTCAGGTCATCCCCCAGAAATTGCTATGCTGCACTCTCAGGAAGCACAGAACAAACACACTGAAGATGCTGCTCTAATTGCCTGACTCTGGGATAGTAATCTGGGTTCAGTGTTCACCCTAACACCTATTAAGCAGAGGTATTCTGGAAGGCTTCTTAGTGGCCCCAAGCCCTGGGAAGACTTAGCAACCTAACACAATGTGCAAACACTGCTTTTCTGCTTCCAGACAGTCTGGCTTGACACATTCACCCAATGTGACATGTGCCAACAGCCTTCCAGGAACCAGGGTGGAGAAACTACAGTGACTTGGACACAGAGATTGTTTGGCTTTCTTTTCCAGCTGGGCTATCTCAGCCTTTCCCTCTAAGCTCTAAGGATAGCTGGTAATACCAGCTCTGCAGGAATTATCTACAGATCAAGCCAGCGAAACTGAATTAGCTGAGTAAATTCTTGTACTTTCCTTAAAAGAAAGAGCCAGGAGGACAGAATCATTGCTCTAAGAAGGCAATGAGAAGCAGTGGATAAATGCTAGAGACTGCATCTCAGTTCCCAAAGATGAACAAGCCTGTAGCCTAAAGGAAGGAGGCAGATGGAGATTAACCTGGTTATAGTGACACGACTTTTCCACTCTTTACTCAACCATAAGAAGGAAGCACCAGTCAAACATCTATAAGGGAAAATAAGTCAAAGATCAGAGAAGGGAGGACTTACTGGATCAGTGGCAACAGCCGAGCAGCGTTGCACCAACCCTTCAAACGTGGCCTTCAAAGCCTGGTGCTCAGGGGGCAGCTCCTTCCTCTCAATGCTCTCCACAGGTAGCTGGTGATACTGACAGAAAAAAAAAAGCAGCTGAATGAATGCAACAGGAGCATGAAACCTTGGAGCAGGTAGATTCCCCTCCTGAAACTATAGAACAGAAGGAATTTCACCCCTTCACAAACCCAGAGAATACTGGAAGTACAGAGTTAGGTTATCGTCCTCAGGCTGTGATACAGCTCCAGGCCTCTGTGGATTCTCAACTCGCAGCAGGCTGACAGCCTGCCTGGTTTCCCTCGCTCTCTCCCACCCGTACCCAGGCATCATTTTTCCAACCTGGCAACTCCTCCAACACTCAGGCAGAGATGCCTTGTAAGGGCGAGGGAGCAGCATAAGCCCTCTGCAGCTGCCAAGTAATAAGAACCTCAAAAGCTGAGTTGTTTTTCTACTTGACAAGATGCTGGTGGCTGGGGAATGCCCCACTTTCCCTGGTACCTGTAGGCTGCCTTCCTTGGGTGCTCCTGGGGGTGACTGGCCAGATTCTTGCAACCTGGATAGCTGAGGATGGATCCCTTGGGGTTCAGCAGGCATGCCCATTACTGGAGCTGTGATGGGGGCCAGAGGAGTAAATTTCTCAGGCAGCTGTCAGCAAAAAAAGGAAAGAAAACAAACAAACAAACAAACAAAAAATCAAGAAAACCAAGTCCAAGGACGAAGGGCTGGCTGCCTCTCCACAGAAAAATTCAACTTCCTTTCTAACTTGAAGAGTTATGCCTCCAGTTCTCAAGATGGTATGTTACACATCCCTGTTCTTTCAGCCCCCTGACTCGGAGAATGGGGCCCTTCCTCTTGCATCCTAGATGAACAGTCAAAGCGACAGCAAGAAAACCCCTCTGGAATTGTTCAATCAAACAGATCTGTTACCCCTGAAAGCACCGGTCCTCAGAAAGCCGCCTGGTCTCTGCAACGGCACGAGTCCTGAATGTAGAGATTAGCAGCAGTAAAGTGTCCAACTGAGCAAGTACTGGGGAAAATCCCACGACATGGGGGGAGATTCCTCTTGCGAACACTTCATCATGCCCCTGCTAAGCCATAGAGTCATGACAGATTCTCTCCAACAGGGCTAGATCAAAAGGAGATGGCTTTAACAAGAGGCTAATCCTGTTGTAGTGAGCACAGCCTGAAGCAGGTTCCCAGCTATGCTGCCAGAAAAAAGGGCGAGAAGTCTGTTCCAAGCTAAAGAAGAGGAGTGGGGGGTGGGAAGAATGCCAGAGAAGCTTCTCATCACACCTGCCAGCAGGCAGCAGTGATAGAAATGGGGTACTGAGAGCATTTGTTGCAGAAGAGCTCAGCTCACAGGCCCTCGAGTGCAATCATGACAAGGCAGAGAGCTGCAGGACCAACACGTCAGGCAGCTCACAGCTACACCTGTCCCAACTTCTTGCAGCACAAGTGCCTTATCATTCGGTATCAGCATCTCAGGAAAATCACTGTTGGTCCCACTGTGCTGAGGGAAAACACTACCCCCAGCTGTCAGGTGTGAAGGGAACGTGACCTCCTCAGCCACTATCAAAAAAATTGTGTAGGCAAGGGCATAAGATTAAATCTGTACTTCTAACAACAAATTACTGTAGCCAGCCTGGAAAGTACTGACAGAGGATGCAACATTAGAGCTGATAACCATGCCACAAAACAGCCACCCTGCAGAACAGCATGTGAGTTTGGATGGCAGAGTCAAGAATACTTAGACTCCAGTCCTAGCCATGCATGCAGTGCAGATGTAGACAGAGCTACAGAGACCTGCAGAGTTTGACAGTGAGCATTTATAGGAGTGTATCTGTTACATGGAACTCCCTGGCTGAAAGACAACCAACATACATTGCATCTTAAAACTTACCTTTCTCTTTTGAAGGCCTCCTCTTCCAGTAGAGGGATCACTCCAAGATTCCTGAGCTGCCAGGACAGAGGACAAGACACAAACCTTGTGAGATTGTGAGAAAGATTGTGAGAATTGGAGAAGCACAACAATTCATGGCTGCTTGCATGGTTTAGAACTTCCTTCAGGAGAAGGCGCTTTGGCTCCAATTCCCTTGTCATTGCACCTTTAGACTGTTTCAACTGAGGAATTTCAAACCCAGCCCACAGGCCCATGAGATGTTCTTGCTTCCCTTTCCCTTCCTTAATTTCATTCTTAGTATCCAAGTACGTGCACAGCCTTCATGAGGTGATGTCTGATCAGACTGAACTGGCACACACCCACTCCCACACTGAAAACTTTTTTTGGAACTACCTGAAGCTTTCTGGATCCTGTATAAGCTGCAGAAGTCAGCCTCAGAGTCAGGCCAGAACCTTGGTGGGGACCTGCATAAGTGTGCACCTCATGGTTCAGGAAATTCTTAGGGTTCCCCAGAAAATTTGGCACTGTGGTAGCACAGCAAGAGCTATTCTGCAGGTGAGAGGGCTTTTCACCAGCACTCACAGGAGTGCTCATGGTGGCAGTCCGAAGCAATACAGGCTGCTCTGATACAGGCGGAAAGATTTAGGGGTGGGTTCCCTTCCAAAATCATGTTCAGAACCAAAGCTTAGCAAAATTTGCTGACTGCCAAATAGAAGGGAATAGACTTAACCAGTAAATGCCTTGGGAGCAGAGGAGTGTCTCAGCAGATGTTTCTGTGGTACTCTAACCTCACTCCAGGTAATTTAAAATCCATCACACAACATGACATCAAAAGACTTCCGTCCATTCTTCATTATGTAGAGGTCAAATTGCAACTACCTTGTCTGCTGCTGTCCCTAAAGATACCTGCATCTTTGGACAAAACCCCAGTATTAATAACCTCAAGCCCATGAGACAGGAATAATCTGTGAGAAAACAGAATAATTCTAAGCAGCAATATCAGAATTGCTGGAGCTCAGAGCCACACTTAATGAGCTACTGATCCTGAACTGAGCTTTAAAAATCACAGGGGAAAGATGCAAAAGGTGCTTCATTACTTTAATTACCTTTATTATTAAAATTCTGGCAGCCTCTTTTCGCCCTCCCTTTTCCCATGATTTCAAGACTTGCTCTCTGATGAGTTTGGATCAGTAGTTTAATTAAGTTGGCACCTATTTCTAGCTTGGGGATTCTGTGCCCTAGAACTCTGCTGGCCCCCACTGAGCCTGTGGCCTAGCAATCCTTGGCACTATTCCAGTCCAGTGGCACTCTATGCTCACTGGAAACAGCTATTTAAATTATACTCTTTAAGCCAGGCACTTAAATCATCAGACATGAGAGACAACAGACCCTGTTGCATTTTGCTGAGGTGAAATATTATCTTCCCTATGCTATTTGTGAAATACGATTTCTCACCATCCCTGAAAGGAGTGCCCTATGGCAGCAGTCTCCAGCAATGCCTGCCCTAGAAAAAACAAGAGCATCAGAGGCTGGAATCAGGGATTATCCTGGCCAGAAAGGAGATGAGCCAACATGTTGCTGTCCTTCACTCTGTCCCTGACACTCTCAGGAACTTGGGATTTCTGCAAGTGGAGGTGTCTCTTCATTGTGCTAGTAATAATGCTCATGAGCTGTAGATACTATGTTCAGGAATTTCCAAAACAAGCCATTTTGGTCAGTCAGATTGAGTGATGTTACAGTCCCTTTTCAGATTAAGAAAAATACAAATCAAAACCAGAACAGTAATAGCAGGCAAGAAAGCACTCTCAAGGAAGCCAGTTTGCACTGCTGAACGAGGCATGCCATACACTGCCATTAAAACTGGGGGCAAATGCTGCCAAGGAGAAGGGAATTTCTCAGCAGTGAATTCCTGAAGGCCATCTTCAGCCTAAGGAAGTGCTTGAAATCCTTGTCAGGGAATCACCTCTTTAACAGAGAGAAACTGAGGTATTTTGTTTCTCCATTGAAGGGGCAACTCCCTCTCTGGAGTCCCACTTCACACAGCCACCTGCTTGGTAGTATGAGTGCCTGTAAGTTCTTGGATTTCCTAAATAAAGCTGTGAGGTTTGTGCCTGGCAGATGGTCCCTCCAAAGAACACCAATCAGTGCAGTGACAGACCACTAAGACATTGAGCTTACCCCACTGAGAATGTAGACTAGAAAACGACTACCCTCCAACACCAATGAATCCCAAGGAGCAAAATCAGTACAAAGTATCAGTCAGAAAACCCCCTGGGCCCAAATATTCCCCAATAGTTGAACTAAGATTCAAAGCCAAACCTCATCCTTTAACTAAAGCCAAAAGGGCTTTCCAGTTCCTTGTGGAAGAGAGCCTCCAATTCTGCTTGGGAAGCTCTACTCCACCACTGTTTCTGCTGAGACTCACATCTTCCAAACCACAGGGGGAAAGCACAAGCAAAACCATGCACAAGGCTGGGAGTGTAACAGGGAGAAAATGAGAGATGAGTTGAAACCACTGGCCTGTTCCTTGCCTAGAGAACCAAGACAGGAAAACTGTCTGCTTCCCTGTCCTCCTGGCCCAGCAACTGCCTGAAAAGACAGAGACTGAAAATGGTCTAATACCTCCAGAACTGGAAGAAAATAGAGAAGGAAGAAGCAGGAGACCCTGTTTTCTGTACCCAAATTCATGAGTAATAGCACAGTACTTTTATTTCACTTCCAGTATCCCCAGCTGTCACTAGTCCTCAGGACAGGTCTGTTCCCTACCCCAGCTGTACAGCTCCCCAGGCATGCAAGGAAACCACAAACAGCTGTGAGCATGCATGCATGCACACACATCAAAACATGCACACTCCACACATTTCGCCGGAAGCAGCAACACTGCCTGCCCCACAGGTCTGGAGGTTTCTCTGGGTACTACCTGCATGATCCGCGTGGGGATCTAGCCAAGGGAAGAAACCTGAAAATCAAGGCAGGGTGGAAAAGACATGATCACCAACAGCTTTCACTCAGTGAGTAATTTCACTGGACTACTATGCCAAAAAGCTTTTCAGGAAGGAATTTGTCCAGCTGTAGCTTAGAGCCTTTGTGTGTAGTCCCCACAGACTTCACACAGTGGGATTTGCTATCCTTGGTTAAACAAAGGTCAGCAAAGGATTTCAGGTGAAGGCAAACATCATAGCCTCAGTTCCTTCACTCTCAGCACACTTGGAGAAGCATCTGCTCAAAAATCTATGGATTGTCAGCCTTCTTGTTGGGGATCTCCACAGCTTGGCTAAACCTGTCCCTTGAGACAGCAAAGAATTAACAAACACCAGATACGGTGATATTCTTGGAAACAGAAAGAATGCCCATCCATGGGGAACTAGGTCCAACAATGCTCTTTCTCTTCATCATGCTAGCAAGGACTTCACATGCCAGACTGTATTCAAACTATAGACCCAGAGGCATCTAAAAAACTGCAGAGAGGAATCCAGAAGTGATTCCCAGACAAGCCCTTTATGACAACAGGAAAAAAATGGGAGCACTAGAGCACAGCAGAGAGAGGAATTTAATGCTGAAGCTAAGTAAGGGGTATCTCATGGACAGGGAAGCAGCACCCTGCTCTCCCACCATTTCAAATGAACTTCTCCTGTAAGTTGCATAAGCAAGGGTGGGATGAGCAAAGCTTCCACCAGCATTCCAAGGGAACCACCACCCTTTCCGTCAGAGCAGGTGCCTATTCAGGGTGCACTGAGGACCTGAAGAGACATCATCTTGCAACCACAGCCTGGGAGAAAGAACAACTGAACAGGCTGAATGAAACTGTTACCATTGTTGTGTTTCCCCACCACAGCAAGACTCAGCACTCCGTGCCTGTAAGGTTTGCCTCAGCACTACATCCAGCCTTTATGGGGACAGACCAGACCTCAGAAGATCCATGTCCGCTATGTACTGCAAACCCCACCTGGGCTTGTCCCGGACACACAAGTGACACAAGCAGTACTCACCTGTGGGAGGAGGAGGAATGGCTGCTGGCAAGGGTTTAGTAGATGGAGCTCCAGGACCTCCCTGAGGATAACCCATGTTCATGGGGCAGTTGAAAGGTGCTGAAGAGTAGTCTAGAGGAGACTGGCTTGCCACAGGGAGAGGACAAGCTGCAGGAAGCTGAGATGATGGGACTGAGGCTGGAGTGAAGAGGGCAGGTCTGGGTGGTGGAACACCAGGAGATGTCATGGGCAAGGGCTGTCCTGGCAGAGAGGGCTGGCTGGAGAAGGGAGCAGGACCAACAGGTCTGACTCCCAGTGGTCCAAATGGCTGAGACTGTGACACAGCTACAGACAACAAAGAGAGTGTATCAGCATCACTTGTTTCATGTGCCAACTACTCATAACACTATCCTTCTTGGTAGTAAGTCTTCCATTCTTCAAGCCATACCCTTTAATATCTGTGTCCCCCCTAGCCCAGGCTGTATCACTCAAACTGCCACCAAGCCAGCTGTGGCTTTTCTACCCTTGTGTATGTTTAGTATCATCGCACATGCAGCAAAAGTTACTACAACTACAGGTGTCAGAAGCACAGAGAAGCCTCTCAGGCAGCTGCCTTGTTCTTTGTCAGTACAACAGGCCTGTGAGGAAAAAAGTACAGCAGCCACCCATGTTGAAGGCTTTAGTCTCAGAAAACCTAGAAAATGGTCACAACTATCAGACAATTCTTACCTGAGACAGCTGCTGGATTCAAGCCGAAGTTGTACTGTGGGTATGGGTGCCCTCTGGAATAGACACTTGTTTGCGGACCTGCGCTAGCCTGGGGAGGGGCAACATGGTGAGGTGCCCCAGACATCGCTGGCACTGGCTGGGGTGTGAAGTGGGAAGGCACTGAAGGCTGAGATGGTGCTGAAGGGACAAATGATGACTGATAGTTGGGCTGCAATTAAAAAACAAAGAACTTGCAAATGGCCAACAGAGTCGTATGTACACATACTAGCAGATGAAATTTCTATCCCTGTCACTTCTCAGGCAAGAGAAGTTGCTGCTGCTGTTGGTGCCCTGGATGAACTCAATCAAAAGCCTTTCCCTCGCCACGTAACTTGCTCAACAAGATGAGCACCACACTCTTCAGAGTATTCTCCAGCTCTCAAAAGGATTAGTCCTCAGGAGCAAGTTCTCATACAGTGACTTCCTGGAAGCACAACCAGAGGAAATAACGAAGGAATGACAATGGAATAATAGAGGTTGGAAGCAAAACTTTGCAACAGTCTTCTTGTGCAAGAACTGAGATGAAGCCATACTACACTAATTTTACTACGATATGAGGCTAAGCTGAGCATAGGAAAATGACCACAGCCCCTTTCACCCTAAGATTTGAGATCTCAGTGGACCACTACACTTTTAACATTGCCTCCTAGGGACTGCATGTAGGACAGGGCTTTGTGAAAAGATGTCAGACACCTCACTTTTGGATAATCACAGAGCTTGTGTTTGCTCCAGTGAAGGACATCACTGAGGAGTTCCTCAGTGTCTGCAGCTTATGTCATCTCATATTACTTCATACGCCTTCCACAACCCAGTAGCCTTTCTCCCTCCTCCCAAGCCATGAACACCTGACTTTAAGGCCTACCTTCTCTGGATGTCTGGGACCTGCTTTGTGAGCTGCTCCTTCAAGGGTGGAACCACCCTTGGCTGCTGGGGGTTTAATGACCCCTACAGTGACACGAGTGTAGGGAAAAGGGGGTGGCTGCTGATCACCCACACTGTCTCCTTGAGCGTGAAAGAGCCGGTCTCGGAGCTGTTCAATCAGGAGCTGAAACGAACTATGCTTTAGAAGAAGCACCTTGAGAGCCCCAGATGAAAAATGTTGGGGAGGCATTTAAAGTAGACTCTGACCTAAAGCACTATGAATCAAACTGCAAAACTAACCATGTCCCCAACAGCCACCAGGAAAAAAACTTCAACAAATGGTAAATGACAATCTGGGCCATACTCCCAAGGCAGATGAAGTCTAACTGATCCTTCCTCCAGTCTTCAGAGTATTCCCTCCCCAAACCCTACCCACATTTAGGCACTAGATGGATTTGTTTCAAACTTCCAGGTGACCTCCCCATTCCCTTCCTCTACCAGCTAGTTTCAGGAAGAGAGGCAGCTTCCCTGGAGAGCTGCTTCCTAATGTTTTTCTCCATCAACCAACCACTTTACAGTTCTGTAGCTCCTTTCCTTTTTCCCGAATCAAAGGCACTACAAAGAAAATGCAAATGAAGACAAAACCCATATCCTGGAACACCTTCCCCCCTCCCCCTCTATACTCAAGTTAGCATAACTAAGGTGAAACCTTAAGTCCTGATGCATGTCAAAACTCCAGCTCTCTCACACAAAGCACCATCTCCCCCCCTATAATACTCTTTCCCACAGCAGCATGCTGCTCACTCACCTCTTTAGAGCTGCTGGGTAGGTAATTCATTGCAGCTGCCAAGCATCCTTGTGATGCCAGGAGATTGGCATATTGGGTGATTCGTTCTGCCAAGACAGGGCCTGGTGCTGGTCCTGCTGTGCCTCGGAGCAGCTCAGTGGACCTGCTCAGCACCATCACCTTCTCTATAAGATCCTGAATAAGCCAGGGGGAAGGAAGAAATAAGACTACTCAGAATCTGACTAGCTTTACTGGTCCATCTCATGCTGAGACAATACCAGATGGCCTTCTCCACTTTCAGCTGACATTGGGTCCAATGTGGACAGAAGTTACTCCACTCTGCTACTGTCACTGATGACCATTTCCTCAGGTGCACTTGGAGAAAAACAGGAACCAGGAAGCACACCCTGACATTGCTACTTTAACAGTAAGGGAAGAAAAGAAAATCAGAAGCCACAAGAACTTTCGATCAACTGTGATCTTTCTACTAGGAAGCTACCACTGTTACAAGCTATCAGCTTGAAAGAGGAAGGCTTAAAACCATACCAAGAGAAATTAAAAAAAACTACTGCTTCTGACTAAAGGACGAGAAGGTTTTTAGTTACTCAAAACTCCTTCAACTCCTAGAAATCAAAATAGTGTTTACAGCTGTAGAATGATACATGCTCATATCTGGCAACCAGGAGGAGGCCAGTTTCAAAAACAACCAGGAGTGCTGAAGATGCCTTTTTGTTGCTTTTACTCACTAGTGGGATTACAAAACCAGGGAACTCCGTAGCAGAGGGCATTATCTGCAGATATCCAAGTGGAAGACTTGTCTAGCTCATTCTAGCAAGTGACAGACACAACAGGGCTTAGTGACTTAGGTTTAAATGTAATATTACTCAGATTAACTTAGTTGGTCAGAGCATGGTGCTGGTAACACCAAGGTTGTGGGTTCAATCCTCATATGGGCCTTTCACTTAAGAGCTGGACTCAATCCTTGGGGGTCCCTTTCAACTCAGATTATTCTGTGATTCTGTGAAATAGTCAATAGGAATGAAGAGAAGTAGGTAAAAACATTGACTTAGAAGTACCGATTCACCTGCAAGATGTGATTTCCCATACGTGATCATTCAACTTGCAGTGGGAATAACATGGTCCAGACTCCATTTTATTTTGCTAAGGCTGTTCTGAAGGTACAGCCAGATAACTGGAGCATTAAGTTATACATGACAAGCACAGCAGCAAATGTACTCCCAGGCTACTACCAGTAAGAAAACTGGTACAGCTCAAACTTGCCTGACTAAAAGGAAGCTCAGAGATGTCATCAGTATGTGGGAGGCAGGTAGGCTGTAACTCCTGTCCATGGTTGGATTTATGTGCAGTGTAAACACACAAACCCTGAATGATTAAGAGTGCAGGCCTCCTTTTGAAGTAGGCCCATAATCCAGGCTAGGAGGACATACCTTGGTGAGTACAAACATATCTCCACTGCCTGCCGGAAACCAGATACTCTGATGGGATAATGCAAACAGTTCAGGGCTACCAGACTGGCCTAAAGAGGAGTCAAACCAACATTATAGCACCTGTACCTGTAGGGCAAGTGGTGACGAGGTCTCATGGTTTTTCACCCAGCATTCCACCAACCTCTCCACATTGCCTGATGAGATATAGCAGAGGCAGGCGTCATTGGACAGGGCTGCACCTCCCTCCGACTCCAGGCGGGCACCTAGCACGTCTAGGGAGGAACAGATGCAGCCAACTTTTAACACACTCCCCTTTTGAAGAGTTCATTAACCCCAGTGTTTTGCATCTGCACCTAATTAGAACCATAGAATCATTTAGAGCAGGAAAGACCATTACGATCGAGTCTAACTATAAACCTAACACTGCCAAATCCCACTAAAACAAGTTTTCAAGTGCCACAAATACATGTTTTTTAAATAACTCCAGGGATGGTGACTCCACCATTTCCCTGGGCAGCCTGTTCCAATGCTTGACAACCCATTGAGTGTTAAGTGGCTTTCCTAATGCCCAATTTAAACTTCCCCTGGTGCAACTTGAGGCTGTTTCTTCTTGTCCTATTACTTGCTATTTTGGAGACGTACAACCTCCTTTTGGGTAGTTGTATAGAGCAGTAAGGCCACTCCAAACCTCCTTTTCCCCAGGCTAAACAACCCCAGCTCCCTCAGCTTGGAATAAGACTTGGGATCTAGACCCTTCACCAGCTCCACTGCGTAACTGTTGGATAACAGAGAAATGGGCATCAGGAAGGAATCCCAAAGTCAACTTGGTTGAAAAAAAAGTACTTTGTCTACCTCTGCCAATTTTTATATGTCTGTCCAAACATATAAAAGAAAGAAATGACAGACGAATTCAGTGAAAAAATCCAACACCTTTTTTTTTTTTAATTTCCAGAACAGGTGTGGAAATCTCCAGGCAATAGT
Organism: Oriolus oriolus; assembly: GCA_013400235.1. NCBI lineage: Eukaryota > Metazoa > Chordata > Aves > Passeriformes > Corvidae > Oriolus > Oriolus oriolus. The sequence continues at coordinate 370,802 of VXBT01010111.1, forward strand.
AGGGCACTCAAACCTGTTTTAGATGGAGCGAAGCCCACTGGACCTTTCACTGGAAACGTATTTCCAGTAATGGAAATACGTTTCTCTATGGAATAAAAATCACTCTCTTTATGCCTCAGCCTAATGATAGCATCTATCCTGGTTTTTTTCATGCTACTCTTAGAGGTCATAGGAAATATACACATATGTAACTTCACACCATGATTCTCAGCTACAGTGTGCATCTATCATTCTCCTAACTCAACAGTCCACACTTATTTAAGTTCCAGGTAGCTGTAATGAGTAAGAAGTGCTTTCCTTTTTTAACTCTATCCACTTCTTTCTGTAAGCAGTCCAGAGGTACCCCCTGGAAGGGAAATTGTATCAAAACATAGTACACTGCATACCACAGAGCTGAGTGTAGTCTTCGTGCTTTGAGTACGTTAACAAGATGGCCAGTGCCTCCTTCCAGCTCTGTAGATCACACGTGCAAACAATATCTTGCCAGTTCTGCTGCACAATGGAGGAAAGCAGCTGTAAGGGAAGCAGAAGGCCTGTCAATCACTGAAGACAAAGATAAGATGACAGCCTAAGCAACAGCTCACTTTCAAACACACTTCCCACTATGCAGCGACTACCTCATTGTACGTTAAGGTCCAACAATCTCAGCATCCCTATGTTAACAGTAATCAGAACCTGATGCCTCTAAGGAAAGTAAAAAAGCCCAGCAAAGCACTTAAATGAATATGGAAACAGCCACACTAGACAAGATTAAAGATCTAACACATATCTTGTTTCAGAGCAGCTGGTATCAGTGACTGGAACACAGTGTTAAGATATCTCAAACTCTGTTACACTTCCCCATTTGTAAATTAATAAACTAGGAACTTCCTAGTTGAGCTGTAAATGGGCAGTATGCACCACAGGTTACAAGCATGAGAAGCTGAGACAGAAACCATTAAAAAAATAAAGGAACAGAGAACACAGACACTCTACGTAGACAACATAAAGTTGTCATAGAACTACCAAGATGTTACAGTAAATGTCACATCAACAGGAAATGCACAGAATCTGCTGACATTCTACTTCCTGCATTATGGAAAAAGTATTTCCACATATATTCAGAGAAACATTTGCCATGACAGTGCACACCTTCCCCTGCTCAGCATGTACACAAAACCATCACTTACCACAGAGAGATTTGTTTTCTGCTTGGCAAAGTAGCGCTTCTGGGTTTCCTTCAGGAGGCTCTCCCCACCAGCTATAGCTAAGATGATGGCATCAGCAAAGCGCTCTGCTCGCATGCACAGCTCCACTGCACCCTCAAAGTTCCCCAACAAAAGGGCTTGGCTGATGAGTCCATCTGTATCTACAGAGGTGAGAAGCAGAGTCAACCCAAAGGGTCGATGATCACTCAGATGCATTGATGATGCTTGTTTTAAGAGCAGGCAGTAAAAAGCAGTAACAGCTAAAAGCCCAGCTAAAGGAAAATTTGGAATCCCAAAAAACCCCACTGACTTGACTTTAAGTCTTCCATCATCTACAAGATTCTTCTGTACTTTTAATGGGTCTCTTATCTGGGAAAAGTATTTCTCTGCTCAATAAGATAATGCTGCATAACACTTGAAGGGGCCATATGTGTTGCCCTGATTTTCACAGTTCTTCAATGTTTTTAATTCTGTAGATAGAGTTCTCACGCACTTTCTGTAAACATAAGCCATGTTATGCTAACGGCCTGAGATGTTTTCATTCCTTCTCCTGAGGCGGAGAAGTTTGATGGATTTCTCCTTTGACCTATGTGGTTGAGGGGTGGTAATTTCACCCTCCAATCCACGGTGTTTTCTAAGAGTGTATAAAATAAAGAGTGCCGGTCCTTTCTGGGCCCTTTTGGTATCTTGTCCTGACAGCTGACCTGCGTGTGTTCCTTCGTGTCCAAGTGCGACACATATGTTTTTAAAGTATCTGTCTGCTGGAGTGAACTAGATTCTTCCTGCTCTACCTTAATTTTCTGGTTTTCCCTCTTCTCCCCTTTTCCTAAGAGGGCAGAAACACTCTTCATGTGACATACCTTCAGTGACAGGAATCTCCAATGTGCTCATATTCTGTGGGATGAGGTTATCAAAAAAGGCTGAAGAGGAAGAAACAGCAGCTACATCATCGCTGGAATTCATCAAAAGCTGTGCAAAAAGTGCAAGAGCTTATTTAATTCACTGCACACACAGATCCTACTCAGAACAGTTCAGTGGATTACAGAGTGGGACAGGGCTGCTCTCCATTTGGTTGTGCATGCTCATATAAATCTAATTTCAATTTGGAAACTCCTGTCACTGTGCTATCAATCTGCACAGTTTCACAAGGGCACTGCAACAAGAGCAGTGCTGCAATTGACAAAGCTTAGGAGATTGATGGTGCAAGACACGAAATGCCAACAGCACTGCTGGGCAGCATTCGTCAACTCAACTGTCAGCCCTTGAGCAAGCTGAACTATTTTGGGTGGAACAGAGACAAGACCAACAGGTAAAATCTGTAAATAACAGGTTGGATCACAGCCATGCCTGGTGCTTTACTGAAATGCAGGACACAATTGCTACTCCTAGAATACCTCAGAAAGTGTTTGAGGCTTGTGAAGAAGATTACTAAACAGAGGACATAAGTTTTAGATACCTCAGAGGAGAAAACTTTACAGTGAACCAGGCCTTAGAAGGCATCTAAAGATGGACATCCCAAAACTATGTGAAAATACATTTCAGAGGGTAGAGGTGAAAAGGAAAGAAATACCACAGCAGAAGCTTCCAGAGGAAATCCAGAACAGTAGCATGAAGTTAAGCTGGGGTGAGGCTAATACTACCACTGAAGAAATCAACACAGGTGAAGCAAGCCTTCTTGCAGGAATAACAGCCAAGAGTCCTTCTCCACTGTTCACTGATTAGTTTTAAAGCCAGAAGGGAAAGTTATGATCATTTAGTCTGACCCTGTGAGGGTCCGACAGGCCTGTGAATTCCCTCTGCAATGCCAGCATTGAGCCCAACAAGTTGTGGTTGGAATTAGATCTCCCAGTTCATTCCACCCTCCTCTGCTCTCCCAGGCTGGCAAGATGTACAGGACATACCTGACCTGGTGCAGCATTTGTATCATCTGCCTCAGGAAGGGGCTGTTTATCTGGGATCCCATTACTCAAACATGAGGCAATCTAGAAAAGTAACAGACAGAGTAAAGTCTCTATCAAAGTAAGCACCTGGACAGCAAAACTACCAAGAGACTGGCAAGTCCCAGACACAACTCTCCCAGCTCCTTCACCTGTTTGAAAACTTCCACCTTGCCCTATTCCTGGCTGGCTGCCTATCAGTGGTTATTTATCCCTTTCAGAGCATTATCCATCAGTGCTATGCCAGACTGTCTCCACCTGTCACCTTCTTCCCGGTTGAAGAATCCCCTGAGATGCAGAGAGCTGAATGGTAAAAGAAGCTCTCACAACTGCACTGTTGTTAAACATTTCCCAGTGCACCAACAACTGAAAGAAAGATAAAGGGGCTCAAGACCCCTTTAGTTTGATTCAGTACAGCTACAGTTACACCCTTACAAGTGCTTGCACTTGCTTTTTAGTGGGGCATACTTCACATGACCCCCAGCTGAAATTTCATACAGTTTGGTCCTTCGTGTGCTATGAAGTTCACTTGCTCAGTTCCAGCAGGGACCCTACAACTCTCCTGCAGCAGCTTTAGTCATGTAAAGGTTTCTCTCTATTGGAAATACCCCTTACCTTTTTTTGCAGATCCTCTTTACTGTAGCCCAGCAACTTGAGAAGTTTAGTCCTGGAGTCCTGCTCCAAATTCACCTGAGTCCCAATGGATATTAAAAAGACAAAAAAATATGTAAAATCATAGACATCTACACATTGACAATAGTTAGCTGCTTCTGGCAGCAGCAAAGTTTAGAGCTCAGTTTATAGATAAAGAACTCAACTATAAAAAGTCCACCTAATGACTATGTGGGAAGATTTATGGAATTTAAGTTATAATCATAATAAAAGGGCAAAACTCAAGTTTGCCACAGTTACAACTGAGATACAACTGTGTATCAAGACCATGACTGTACACCTACCTAGTGTACTTGGTCATTAATTCCCTGGATAGTTTAGGAATTGCCAAGATAATCTCTTCATTGAGAGAATTGACTGATTTGAGTCTGGATGAAACTGAGACAAGGTGGTTGCCTGAATTGCTAGCTGGATCACGAGAACTAGTTAACTGTTACAGAAGTTCCCTGGATGAAGATTTCAGACAATCCCAAAAATTCCCACAGGCTGCACACAGCCTAATTGATAGGCATTATTTATATGCTTTAATGCATGATTAGCATTCTGCAAGGAGAATCTGTCTGTCTCAGTTAAGTCCCATGCTGCTCCTAGTACACAAATGATCACACTGTACATGGATAAGATACTTGTGAACAGTCCATTTCAGAAACTGCTCCTGCAGAGGAAGGAATGGTGCTGCAGGACACTTTCATACAGAAGCCCGGTTTGCAGTTTAAGACAATCAATTGTAATGCATCCTTTATGTGCTGGAGTTGTCTCTCAGGACCACACACCAGATGGATTATAAAAAGTGACAAAAAATGACAGTTTGATGTATCTCATTTGATGCAACTGAAGACATTGTTGCAATGGAGACCACTGTCACCACCTAGATTAACAGTTGGCCATCCTATCAGAGATTCCCCATGCAATATAATACCATGGAAAAGATCCCAATATTTTGCCCTCCACACAGTCTGCTATGAGTGTCTGTAAACCCCTGCCAAGACTAAGCCCTGCCTCTTCAGAAGGACGACCACCTCTTATTACCAAACTCTCATGTTACCAAATTGTCCATGAAGGCTAGTCAGTCCTCATGCCACCACAGCTCTCTCTCTTGTTCGGGGGTATCTCATTGTCCATTTGGACTTCACCTTGAAAAATAATAATGTACAGCTCCACAGGTAGCAGGCAGATATAGCTTGGCACTGTGTTGAGCTGAAAAACTCCTGCTTCAGGAAGCCCAAACAAGTTCACTGAAAAGACCACTCCTAATGAAAACCAAGACAACCTCCAAGACCTCAACTTTCTTTAGACAAGTAATGAGTCTATTCACTCAATTCCATTTTATATTTTGAAGAACAGGAATGTAAATGGCTAGAGAGGATCATATTCCACCCCAGGACCATAAAAGAACTGACCTCTGTATTTCACCACAGCCATCCTACCTTCAAGAAGTTCCAAAGGTTCTCATCAAATGGCAGCTTGGCTGTCTGGATCTTGCCCTGGCAGTAATCAAGGAGGTTCCCTGACTGCAAGGCCATCTGCAGTTCTTTGGATCGGAGTAGGAATTCAGTTTCAGTAGTGACTTGACTGATGAATACCTGGTGTGGGTAAGTCTGCTGCATTTGCTGTCCAGGAGCTTTTGTAAGACCAAAGGTAATCAGCTTTCCTCCAAACTGAGAATAACAGAGAGAGACACAGTAAGTATTCTTATAAACAAAGGTAAAAGCTACTCAGTTCTTCATTTAGCAAGGCAGACCCAAGCTCCAGCAGTAATCACAAGGAACCCAAGAGTTTGGTGTGTATGGATGGTATGAACATTGAGGGAGTTCACATTAAGAGCCCTTCAACTGAACACTGGTAAGTTTGACACTTGTGCATATCCGATCAGGCCTAGCAAACTGCGAGTGCCAGAGAGGCACAGAGGAAAAAGTACCATTTGGAACTGTTAGTTCTTCTGTTACATGGAGAGGCAGACTGCAATGATAGAAACTATCAGATGAAGAGCAGGCACCAGACAGACAGAGAAGTCAAGCAACAGGCTAAAAGAACAATTCGGCCTTACAATTTAGGAGCAAAGATGTGAAGAAAATTAAATGCCTGGATAGGAAAGATACAGAGAGAGAATAGGAATGCATGCGAACCTGCAAGGACAGCTTTTACCAATTTTTCTTAGATTTGTTAACTCCTACTTATAATCTCCCATTCTCTACTACAGGACTCTTTCTTGTTGGAAATGTACCTGAATGTAGAGAGTAAACAAACTTCACTTAATGGAACACCACAATGCACCTTAAACAGGCATTATAACAACTAGCAACAGGTTTCTCCAGTGAAAGAAAAGGATTGTGTCACAAGGCAACACATCTATTGCATTTTCAGTTAAGGATGCTCCATTCACTTACAGCAAATGAAACCCCCACAGGTCTGCGAATCCACTTGGGTGGCTTTTTTAATGGTGGAATCAAGGTGGTCTGAGTTACTTGCTCTGGCACCTGCAGAGGAGGAAGGCTCTGTCCTGTGCCAAAGGGATCCAGGTTGTTGAAGGAGGAAGAGATCTAGAATCCGACAGAAATAGCAGAAATAGGAAGAAATATAATGCAATTCCTCTCTGTATGGAGTAAGCACAAAAAACTATTGCTTAGGAATCAGTTACTTTCCACCCTGATGAAGAATGAGGCTAGTACAGCACCTCCTTCTGGAATACCACCAAGCCCCTATGCAAGAGAAATGGCATTTCAAAACAGTTCCAGAAATCATTTCTCAAGGAATTTTTACCCTCAGAGATTTTCAAGTAGTTTTTCTTTAGCAAGATGCAATTTCCTAACAAACACTGCTAGGCCTAGCACCCAGCTCAAACATAGGAGTTGCAAAATTACTTGTTTTATGCAAGATAATGACAACATATGGTCAAAAGTTGTCCAACTTATTTCTTGTTTTCCTCACAAAGGAATTCTGACTCCCTTTTTGTTGCTGGAGTCTTTCAAATGGGTTAGTTTTAAGGACTGTCTCAAGCTTTTATAGCTTAGATGAGACTGATGAAATAAAATTTTCTTGTCTAGACAAGAGTCAAAAGTGGTCCCTGAGCCAGATTTCTGACATATAGGGAGTCAGCGAACATACACACAATGCTGTTCACAAGCACTTTACACCTTTTTAACACTGTTCACATGGATTTGTTGTTTGCTAAAGATAATCCTGTTCAAGTTTGACTGGACCACAGGGAATAGCTTTAAAATTCAGCTAACTAGCATACCCAAAGGAAGCAACATCAGGCTGATCAAGCTAAGGTTGCCAAACCTTAGAATCACAGGCAATGTTTTGTGTTTCTTCAGGGGAAAGCAATTCCAAAGAAAGAATATTTCTTGAGGAACAGCTTATAACCAACAAATCAAACACCCTAAACCTTAAAGAAATAAATATACACAACCAGGTCTGCAACAGAGTTTCTGTCCTGAGACTACTGAATTCCTAAGAGAGAGACCTCTTGGTCACAAACTCCCTGCCACCGTAACTGTCATTATCTCCATCTGCTTGTGTTCTTACTTGTTACTCAATTTATGCAGGAATTATTTGACACTACTGTTCCTCAGTTTTGAACGGTGGAAGTGTGGCACATGCACATGAAGAACGCAGAGAAAGAAAATTCTCCATGGGTTAAATAAATCCTTAATCTCCCGCAGCTGTTGCTTGATAAAGTATTTTCTGTCTATTGCAAATCCTATGAAACTAAACTCAGTCAGCTGTAAATGACAATATAAATAACACTTAAGCCAGCTCATACGTATTCTCTTAAAACCTGTACTGTAAGGCATTTGTTGGCTGGGACAGAGGGAGGGAATTAAAAGACTAGACACCAGATTAAAACTAAAATTTTAGACAGTAGTGACATTTAATCTGTTCGGAGTTTGCTCATCTATTCATTGGCTAAGCAATGGGTTTCAGTATCAAAAATATTAACATGCTCCAAGTTGTAGTCAACAGACTTGAGGAAAATTGCTAACAGTGGTTTGCAAGCCACTTTATAAAATTATCTTCTAAACTAATGAAGAATAAAGTATCCTATTAATTAGTATCAATGTACTTAATATTAACCTAATGACAAGAAAAGCTTGTGTGCTGCTTTATTTTTAGTCTAATAGTAATAAAAATAAAATACATCTTAACATCACAACTGTGCTTGATCTTGGTTCTCTTTACACACTTTGTCAGAGGCCATGTGCTTCCCCTCTGGGATTGGGTGGGATTATTAAACCCCCACACAGGTAACTTCTGGTTCCCACACCATAGAACCATAGTTCCTGGTGCATGGGACAGATTGCATCGCTTAAAAATCACACTGTTACACACGTGTGCTTCTACCACACGTGTGAACAGTCACGGGAGAACCTGCCAGTCTGTCAAGGTGTAACACGGTCACAGGACTTTACCTTGTCAGCCTGCGTCTTCTGCTGAGCTTCTAAGTTCCCACCCATAACAGAATAAACGTTGATCCACCCATCAAAAGTGGCAGCAGAGAAGACTGAAGGATTCCTAGGACACCACTGGACATCAAAGCACCACTGACTGTGAATGGGCAACTCATACACCACCTATCATAGAAAGAGAGAAGACAGAAGCACAACACAAATAGCCTCCTGCTTTCCCCAAATTACTTGCCCACAGCAAGCTTGTCACTTTATTCACACATCACCATTGCATACAACTCTCTTATTTTTGCTTCTTGAAGGGTGCATTGGCAACCAAATTATAGCACATTGAGTCCAAACAGCTGCAAGTCACAGAAAGCTCACATAAAACTGGATTCTGACTGCAGAACAAAATCCAAAAGCAAGAAGTCACTTTTGCTCTGCTTCCCAAGTACTACTGTATCAGAGTACTATGGCATTGTCACATTTGCTGTTAACCAAGGGAGTGACACCAGAAAACAACACAATAAAACCAGACCTCAAGAGGCAAGAATGTGTCACGAGCAAGAATATATAAACAGAAAGAATAGTGTGGAGTAACAAATGTGACACGGAAAATAAAGAGCCTAAAGAAAAAAAACTAGAACAAGAAGAGAGGACTGTAATAGCTGCAGATGAACTATGAAGGACATTGCAGCCAACAAGTTTATGGTTCAGCACTCAAAACCCCAAAGTTCAATTCATGGCCCAGTCAAAGACTTCCTGCCTGATGCTGGGCAACTCACTAACATAGCCTTGACTTTAAACCTCCAGTTCATAAAATGAATGTATTTCCTTTATGGTTTACAGGAACAAAGCATAGACAATCACAACTTTGTTTTCTGTGGGAACATGATCTGTGTTTTCTGTTCCAGGTATAAGCAAATTAATGTAATTTGCTTATATTAAGATCTAGATTGCCAAATAGAAAAACTAACAAACAAATACTAAAAACCCAAACATCCCCCAAACCCAAAGAAACCAATACTTCCCTCAAACTTATGAGATCAGTCATTCTGTATAACTGTATTAATCCTTAATGCTGCAAACCTTCCCAACTTTTTCACCTGAAAATTTGCTGTTCATTGGTACCAAGCCAAAAAGAGCCCCCTAACAATAGTTTATACATGAAAGTCTAATTTGAATTTGGACTCTGCAAATCTACAGCAGCATGCATAAACATAAGTCAGCCACTAATTTTTTTTTTAACTTTTCCACTAAAAGACAGTGAAAATACTTTTGTAAAAATTAGACATCAGGAACATTCAGAGTCTGATTGTCTTCTAACCACTAGAGATCGGGACAAAGTGAGCATCAAATCCCATGAAACTACAACAGCAGCATTTCATGCATTTTAGGAAAATTGATTCATTTTTTTCCTTGCCTCCAAGGCAAAAGTGGTCAGCTGAGTGATATTGTCCCATTAAATGAATCTAGCCTAGGGCTCCCAGCTGGACTTTGTTCAGTATTGCTAGAGCACTTTCCCCGTGCTATCATCAACATCAGCTGCATTGTCCAAAGTTCAGTTTTATCCAGGAACTCAGCACTGAATGAATGAGTGTGAATAAAAAAATTTCTAAAAGCCCAGTTTAATTGAGGTGATACCTAAATATACCAAGTATGGTAATTCTGAGATACCTGACTAGATAAGATCAAACACGTGAAACCATTTTACTGTGAATGAAGTTTACACACATTATTTAACTACACTGTTATCTTCTCAGTGACCCTCTCTAACTTGTTCTCCTTCAAATTTCCTCCCAAAAGAACTTACTACTCTAGGAGAAGAAAAAAGAAGAAACACATGGAAACAGAGAACACTGAAGTGTGAGCACAGCAAGAGTAATCATAAATAGTTGAAACTAAATTTTAATTAAAGTTTTCTTCCCTCTACGACCTCTGGACAAAGATGTATCAATGCAAATCTATTTCAGTCTGGGTATGGATAACACTCATTCACTCCAGACAGAAAGAGTGCAGAAGACATGCTTGAGGGAATTACATTGGCACTCCACAAGAATACAGGGAAGGACACACACACAGCAAAGCACACAACTCTCTGTAATAAAGTAGACCATGTGTACTGATAGCTGTGGTTACGTACCTCCCCCATACTCGGGTTCCAGCACAAGATCCGGTTGTCTTTGGCACTACTCAACAGCAGTTCAGGGTCAGCCTGGCACCAAGAAACAGAGAGAACTCCCCTAAAACAGATCAGAAAGAAATCAGTCATATTTCCTGTACAGTCCACTCTGTCACCCAGTCACTAAGAAAGCACCATGCACCAGCACTTGGGCTCAGAAATGCTAGTTCTCGTCTCTACCTTCAACCAGATTCATCTGGGAAAGAAAGCATGCCCAGGAGAAAATCATAGTCCCCCAAAGTCCAGTCTCCCAGATGTCTGACTTGAAAAGATGCAACACAACATACAAGTCCTCACCTGGTGTGCCCTTCCAGCTGGCTAAGAGGAGAGGTAGCAAAGCGTAAGTCCCATATTTGGATCACTGGCAAACGGTCATCCTCAGAGGAAAGGACTAGCTGGGTTGCAACTTCTGGATGCCAAGCCATTCCTGAGCAATGCATCTAGGGACAAAAATAGCACAGGCTGAAAATTCAGAAAAGCAAGCTGGCAATAGCACAAATGGCCCAGAGCCATGTCATTCTGTACTGAACTTGCCTTGAATGCTTTACATAAACCAAGTCTAGCAATGTCTTGCTCCAGGCAGCAAGTATTTCTGCCTTCTCTACACAGCAAAACCACCCCCCCTAGAAGCAGAAGTCCAAAGCTGACCTAGGAAGAAAGCTGAGAGGCTTCTCATACATGAGTTGTGAACACTGAAACTGAATGCAAGAGTGCCTGAATTTTAGGAACAGTAAGGGGTCTTGTTTTCCCATTCCATTAGAGAAAGAATAAAAAGAGATGCTTTCATGCTACAGCTCCAAGAGAACTAGTTCCAACAGCTCCTAGAACAAAACCCCTTATCCCAAGAGTCTGTGCCATTGCTTTGTAGTCACACGTGGCACGTTGTAAGCTAGTTAGAAATGCAGCCTTTTCTCCACTCACTCTGTTGCTGTGGTCACTAACTTTGATGATGGGTTCATTCTTCCTGAGGTCCCAAACCACAGCCTTACCGCTGGGGTGAGCGGAGGACAGGATGTGCTGCACCTGCCGATTCCAGGACACCACACTGATGTCTTCATGAGGCTGCCAAGACAGGAAAGGCCACACATCCATTATTCCCAAGCTGAGGGAACACCAATCACAGGAGTCTGCCACTAGTTTAACTAAGGGATTAGGGATTTGATGATACATAGATTCCTCTCTTCAATTTCTGATCAACTAACTGGAAATACCAGCAGCACTGACCAGAAAGACTAGGGAAAGGCCTTTACTCAGAGTACAGTGGACAGTAAAATTCTATGGGGGAATGTCACCTGGAAAAGTACCTTTGCATTTTAGAAACAGGTACTGAATTCTACGTTGGCCAAATGTGTTATAAATCACTCCAGAGAGAACTGCAGCTGAGCACACATACATGTTTCTACCCCAACTTCTCAGATGAACTTAAATAGAAAGATGACCTTGTGCAATATTTCAGGAGTGCAGTGAGATGGAAAACGATGAAGTACTCATGGCTAATTGCTGTTATTGTATCTACTGCAATGCAGGAGACAGGCAAGGAAACAAACAGGAGGCTTACTGGAGGAAAAGCCTGGCCTGCTTTTAGCAAAGTTTACTATGATTTTTCTACTTTCAGGACTTGATTGCCCTGAATAATACAATAAGCATCAGAAGATCAGAAACTTCTTCCTCTTCAAACTTAGGAAACATTATCTGGGAGCAATAGCCAAGATGCATTTAATGGCTCACTGGCTCTGCTAGGAATATGACTTTCAAGAGATATGAAAAGCCTCAGCTGAAGCCTGAAATAAATTCATTCCTCAGAGAAGGTCCAATAAACCTTCTTAATCCATCACACATGCCCCAGCTGGATCACAAGATAAACTGGTCAGCTACTTGATTCAAATCCACAAAGAGCTTACCCATCCATGCAAAGTGTATCCTTCCAGAGCTTGCCAGCCTACCTCCCCTCCCTCTACAGCACTTCTTCCACCCCCAAGAATGAAACCAATCAGTCTCTTCTGATTCATCTTTCTCCTGACAGACATCAAAGTCATTCCCCTTTCACAGACTGACTAGGCTAGGATGGCTCCACACACATCTTTTTGTCGCGCCTACTGAGATACAAAACTGCAGGAGTATTGCCCAGAGGAAAACTCGTTTACCTGTGATTTAGTCCCCGGAGTCATAGGCACACTGAAATTATTCAAGTCCCAGATGAAAATTTCAGAATCATTGGCTCCAGAAGCCAAGAGATTACTCTGTAGAAAAAAAAAAGGAAAAGCTCAGCTGAGATTCCTGCTCACAGGGAAAGAGGACAGATTCTTAAAAATAAACGGAAGCAAAAACCCAAAAATCTTCCAAAGTGAGATGAGAGCTGTATTTCACAGCCACTGGCAAGCATAAAGATACTAACTGGATTATAAACCAAGCACATCTCTGGCTTGCATGCCTTCCACTGTGGCATAGTACGGACACATTTAAATTTTGTCTGTTTTGTGCAGGTGGCTGATGTTAATCATGACGAAATTCTGCCACACGCCTGGAAGCCACTGTCTCTGGCCAGCTGAGCCTTTGCCCTGCATCCTGGCACCAAGGACATTTCTTCTGAGAAGATGCAGGTTTCTCACAACCGACTGCAGACAACTTTCCATTTGCCTTTGTGCTACCACAAGAACCATGCTCTGTTCATTCCTTGTTTATGTTGCAAACCCTTCGAGTGTGATCAGAGACCCACTGAATTAAACACCAACTGAACAAATGAAAAAAATAGAAGCTCTAATTTCGAAAGAACCATGGTTTAACATATAACAATATTACAAGACATGTTTTTATAGAGAGGTAAGAGATTTGAATGAGATCACAGGGGAAAGCAGTGGCAAAGCTGTGAACAGAACCCAAATCTGAGTATCAAACCAGCCTTGCGTCACAACTACCGTGTCTCTTAAGTTAAAAATTGTTTCCTCACTTTATAAATCTCTATACACAAAGGAACCTAATTTTCCAACATGGAGGTTAACTTTCCTTTGGTATCGTAATGTTACACACCTGGAAAGGATTGAAGTCAAGGGCTCGAACAGGACCCGAATGCTTCTCTGTCTGCCCAATGACAGGGTCGCTCTTTGAAGTCAAGATGCGGTGCACACTGTACATTGTCAGGACTCCGTTATCCCCTCCACCAATGATCACCCCGGAGGACTCCGGAGACCCATTTCCAAAGTTCCCCCAGATCAGCTTATGAAACCTAAAAAAAGAAGAAAATAAAGCTGGCATAGGCCACGAGGTTTGTCTTGAAATCAAGACACTCCCTTCATTACCAAAACTCACATCCATGTTTCAACCTATCAAACATATCCATCAGCCTGCAATTTAAACAATCATCTCCCTTTTATAAGGACTGTGGCTCTTGCATGAAAAAAAGGAAATAAGCTTCCTTCCAATGACTTTTAAAGGGAACTTAAAAAGGAAGAGCTTGTCTCTATTTTTTTGGCTGTTTTGTTGTTTGTTTAAAACTTTAAGGACCTCACATGGGATTTGGTGGGTGAAATCCTCTAGCCTACACTTTATTGAAAATTAGTTAGGAGATCTATGTGCCTTCATTTCCAGAGCTGTTACTTGAAAAATACGTTTACACCTTTTAAAATCTGCTAGTTAGAAACCAAGGTTGTGTTTTACACTGGGTGCAGATGTCACCCACACTGATGAGCCTAAGAAATCATCTTGTCTTTAAAAGCTGGAAGGTTTCACTCTCTCTATAGCCTCTTCAGCGCAAATTGTTAGTCCTAGCAACTTCACATTATACATAATGTCCCTGCTGACTGACTACCATACAAGTCATTTCAGATTTCTCTACTAGTCCAACTGCTCTACTTTTATACCCAATATGATCTGTATCAACAAAAATTTTTGAAGATAGGTCAACTGATTCAAAAGATCACTTTATATGCTGTAACCATTACCTCCTCCTCTCCTTTCTTGCACCAGAAAATCCCTTCCAGTTTCATTGATTGATACATCAGTATGAGCCTCTAGTACCTGTTTGAGGCAGGAAGTGTCCCTTTCTGCTTCATGTCCAGGGAGGGATCCCTGAAGTCAACCTCAAATATTTCCAAGGTGGCATTTGTACTGAAGGATGCATCCAGTTGTTGGGCAGATGTTCCTAGCAGAAGTACAAGGGCAACACAAGTGGGCATTTTTATCAAAAGCACAAGATACAAAAAGAGCAAGGCACTGAAAACCTATTCTTCATAGTCACACAACCTTAGTGTTTTAACTGTTCAAAACAGGACACGTCTGAACACCTCAGTAAAAGGAATCAACAATTATGACAACAACGTTGAAAGAAATTAAAAGTTTTTCAGGAGATTCTGGGCACCAAGGTTACTGTTGCACAGATATCTTTCTTTCTTGGGATAGATGTAACTTGTGTACCCTCCTCCAAGCAACTATGGCTTTTGATATTAAGTTCTTCTCTAAATTACAACTGCAGTGACATCATAAAATCCAGCTACAATTATGATACCAAGTACTTCTGCACACTATTCCTCAACCATGACTACACATCTTAATCAGACCTTCTAGACCTACTCTACAGCCTAAGTTCAACCTTAACCAACTAAACACGCCTCAACAACGCACAGACAGCTAGCAGTCACAAATTGGTGGCTTCCTTCCTTCTCCTTGCTCTCACAGAATAAAAGCTAAAAGTTGATTTAACATTGCCTAGTGGGACACTGCCAGGCAAGCAGTCCCCCAGTTACGACAGGGATGCTTACAGCATGGAAAGTGCCCAAAGGACCATTAAAAAGCAGTACAAATTATGAAACAACACAGCTTCGGATCTAAAGCAAACTGAAGCCAAGACCTTTGGTTCAACCAAAACTCTGGCCTTGTTGTCTACAAACTTCCCCAGTGCGAATCCTTCCCAGAGTCTGCAGTTCTTCACACACTGCTCCAATGTGGGTTCCCTCCATGGGGTGGTCTTTCAGAACAGATTGCTCCAGCCTCAGTCCCCCATAGGGTCACAAGTCCTGCCAGCAAACCTGTTCCAGTGTGGGCTCCTCTCTCCATGGGGCCACAGGACCTTCCAGGAGCCTGCTCCAGCGTGGGCCTTCCCCAGGGCCACAGCATCCTTTGGCATCCACCTGCACCAGCATGCTGGATTGTAGCTGGGTAGCTGTTCCACCATGGACCTCCATGGGCTGTGGGGGTGACAGCCTGCCTCACTAAAGTCTTCACCAGGGGCTGCAGGGGGATCTCTGCTCTGGCACCTGAAGCACCTCCAGCCCATCCTTCTGCATGGACCTCGGTGACTGCGGCATTGTTTCTCTCACATACTCTCAATCCTCTCTTGTGCTTCAGTTGCACAGGGCATTTTTTCTCCCTCTTATTACCTGTGTTATCCCAGAGGTGCTCCCCCTGCCGCTGAGGGGCTCAGACAGCGGTGGGTCCACCTGGAAGCTGGCTGGCACTGGCTCCAGCGAACACAGCGGGAGCCTCTAGCAGCTTCTTACAGAAGCCACCCCAGCTACCAAGCCCTACCATGCAAACCCAACAAAACCACCACAGCTGTCAGCTCCACGCAGACAAACATGCCTGCTGCCAACTCAGTGAACAGGCTTACTTTCTGCTTCAGGAAATAAAATTACTGTGAGAATAGCGATTAATTAATAAAAGCAACAAAACTTTAATAAATAAATAAATCAAAATTTAAGGTTTTGCAAAAGTATTGAAAATGGAATGTTAACCAAAACAGGCAACTTTAGGGAGAAGAGGTTTATGGTATCAAATTGTCAAGCCACATGATAATGACTGAAGACAGACAAGTAAAAGTGACCTTAAATGAACATTATTTGAATTAACTTTTCTTTTCCCCACTGGCATAGCAAGTATGTAATGCAGAATAGCAAGCAGCATTGGAGTCCATACAGTCATAACTACAAACTAGAAAACAAAAAATCATCTATTCAACCTTTGAAAAATCACTCACCTTTAAAATGTCAAAGTTGGGCATAGAAGTAATCCTCTACCAGTTACTTTAAAAAACATAAAAGCTGTAATGTTTTTGGCATATTGCTTGTAAGTTTTCTAGAGACTGTGAAGGTGGAAACTGTTGAAAGCTAAAACTCATACAACTCTACATAAAATTTCTCTGTAATTCACACTCTAATATTCACAAATTGTGAAGAACTTTACCTGTTGCTAGGTAAATAGGGTGGTTGTTTGCTGGACTCCATGCCTGCACAGCTGTTCGCTCAATTTCTTTTAGCTTCATTTTCTAGACTCTGAAAGAAATTTCACACAGAGTTTAGAACAGAGGGATACAGCTGACGTGAAAACAGTCACATCAGAAACAAAATATTCCTCTTATCAAGATGAGAACACATTGCTCTCAGAAGAGTGAAGTTAATTGCTACTTCCTGAGGTAGTGAATACAGTTTTACTGGAATGAATCAGGATATTTAAGAATTCATTAAAAAACAGCCCCCACAATCCCACTGTCTGACCCCAGATTTTCTTTCCTATATAGCTCTCTTTTTTGTATGTCCCAGTTACCAGAGACTTTCAGAAAAAGGAAGGGGATCTAAATTAAACAACATACTCAAGTCTTCAGTCCAGCCTGGTTTAAATCAGCTGTAGAAATTAATTTAAACAAATATATTTTGCTCTAGCACTAGCTGTTTTCTCTGAACAAGCTAATCTCAGTATATACATAAGCAAAAAGGGAGCAGAAGGAATCTCAGGGCAGGCTAAATTCCAAGCAGAAAAGTGACGTGGCAACAGAAAACAAAGTGCAATGCTATAATGTGCCAATTCAGTTAATGTACTTTGTTCTTACTCCCGTGAAAAGCAAAAGGAAAAAAAATCATTTGACTTTCTCTTTGAGCCAGCAAATGGTAGAAGGTGAGAAGAAGTAAACCACAAGTAACTACTGGGTTTCAATCTCAGCACTGACAGCAATTCTTCTTATTTACTCAGTATAGATCAAGTGACAGGTGTAAAACGGGAACAAAATTTCCCCATGTCTCCGGAGAGAGATTAGTTGGGCAGCAATGTAGCAGGTTAATTGAAAATCAAACATCAAGAGCAGGCAGCTTGGAGGCTGCAAAACTGAATATAAATAAAACTGAATACTATACAAATAGTTATTGTTCCGTGTAGGATCCCGTTCTTGCTGAGGAGAAAGCACCCAGCACCTCTCCATCACTGACCACAAACAGACCTTCTAAGCAGCATAAATGATGTGTGGACATAGCATTTACAGGCTAGTGGTGTCACTCTCATGAGCAGTTCCTAAACTTTTCAAGCTTGGCTACACTGCAGTCTTTTAACTCTAGCTAAACAGAACTGTACGCTCAGATGGTATATTGCTGAATAAAGTAGAACTGTCAGCAGGCAGCATAGCAAAACCCTCTGCATTCTGTCAGCTTGCTGTGATTAACCTCTCCTGGTTACTTGACACTGTTTGTGTAAACCACAACCTGCATCACATGGCCCTTTGTTCAGATGCAGGGCTTATAAGAAACGATGGTCCACACAAGGGGGAAGTTTGGTCAGCATTACGTCTTGAGCTTGCACCTCCCAGCTAATAATTCTACACCTTTTTTTGGGATTCTTCTCCCTCACCAGTCAGAAGTTAAGGACATACTCTCTCTCTCCCCCATGTATTACTAGGATATGCTGATTGACTAGAATCTATTTAATGCTTTTTAGCATTAGTCTGCAGCAGTATCTCCCAAAGCTCAAACTGCCAACTGCTATTGTCACATTAAGCTTATCCCAACTTAGTTAAGGCCCAACAGAATCTGAACAGAATTCCTGTACAATTTAAAAAGCACAACTATTTCTTCATGGCCCATAGGAACAGAGGTGGAAAGGTCATCTCCTCATCACCAGAACAAATCTCTAAAGCTTACTTTCCAATCTTCCAGTAGACATTTTGTGGGGTACTCAATGAGGGGTCCACTGCACTCTATCTGCGGTGCATCTCTCAAGATTTTCCAGCACCTACTCATGTCTCCTGTACTACTGCAGGAACCCTGTCCAGGTCTTCTCCCTTCACTGGCAGAGGGGAATGAAAATATTCCCAGAAGTCAGGTGAACCTGCTAGCAACAGTCTGTTGCACAAGGCTCTACCTGACTCCACCAATGTAGGGGGCAGGACAGCTGGTATGTTCCTTACCAGTCCCTTTCTTGCCTCCTCCTCCTCCAGTTACAATCCATCAGTTGTAGGAACTGGCTGTACACTCAGACCTCACTGTTTCTTGGCTTTTGAGAGGGCAAATTCTCTGTGAACATTAACAGACAATGGTCAAGAGACCTCTTCCCTAGAGGAAATTAACTGGTAAGGAATCAGTGAAGAGAGCAACTATCACAAACTTAGTTGATTAAATGGTACAAGCTCCCCCTCCTTACCTCTGTGCTGGACTGACTGCATGGCTGAAATAATTTACATTTAATGTGCAAATAAAGATAAGCTGCAAAAATTGTGCAGAACAGTATTGATCAATTGTTTGGCTTTTCTTGTCAATAGAGTGTTTTACATAAGAAAGTCAATTACTGCATCATTACTGTTCTCTTTTCACAAACTTAAGTCAGGACAGAATGTGAAGCTAAAGTGTCTTGGTCACGGCAACCCACCCAAATGGAGGAAAACAAACAACACTCCATTTAGAGTGGCTCAATATCAACAGAACAACGGTAGAAGTGCTGGATCATAGGTATTGAACAGGTTCATTGTGTCCCTGGCCCTAAAGGCAAACCAGCAGTGGTTCCAACACACTTGAGAAGGCCCACAGAGGATGCATAAGAAGCCAAGAGATCAGAGTATCACACTCTCTCTTAAGAACGTCCGAGCAGTTCAGGTCCACGGCAGACGAGGATCTGCAGAGATACAGCAGCACCTCCTTCTTAAGTCAGTGAGCTCTGAGTTTCAAAGGGAAAAAAAAAAGCCTGATTTGAGTCTTACTTTTAGAGAAGTGATCCTTCTACACGCTGTGCATGTCTGTATCCAGGAGAGGACTCACAATCCTTAAAGCAGGAAAAAGCCCTTCTGTAGCAAACTCTTGCAGCTGCCTGAGAAAAATTTGCAAGTATTGAACTCTTCCACACCAGAATTTTTAGGGAGAGGTTGCCACCTGCTGTCGTCTCTCAAAATAGCATCTCAGACTTCCAGGAAAGCTCATGCTTTTCTCAGGACCTTTAATTAATTAATCATGACAATTCCTCACCCTTCTTCTACAGACATCCATCCGATTACAGATCCAATATATTAATGAATCTCAGCCCCAAAGGGAGTGGACAGAAACAGCAATTCCCCACAGCTTTCCCCAGCCATGGCTTCCTGCACAGACATTAAAGGGTAACAGTGGCTGCAAAGCAAAAACCTGACAGGTCAGAGAGCACACCTCACTACTGAGAAATGGAGAGCACGCAGATAAACAGTGAAAATTCCCAAATTACAACAGACCACGCAAACAATGCTGTCAGAGGCAAAAGTTCCTCACCTTTGCTAACCTGAAATAGTTACGGCTTTACAGTACATTATAATAAGACCACGGTTGTTGTATGAGCTAACTGACCCTCAAAGCTGTCATGATAATTATCCCTGATAGCACTCTAGTGAGGCCTTCTCTCTCTTGCACCACCCCAATACTGTCAATCAGAAATCCCCTCCCACTGACTTTCCCAGTCCTCCTCCTGCCACTCGACACCCAACCATTCCTCTCTGAACAGTTCCTGCTGATACTGGACTTCCAGCACTGCACACAAAGGACCTGCTAGGCTGACCTCCCCCCAGTTAGCTAAAAGTGGAACTTAGGCAGAACAAAAAGATTTGTCCAAGGTCATCCGGGTGACAAGCAGCCACCTTAAGACCTGAAAAACACCCCTCAGCCAGGACACAATGGTTAAGACACAAACTGCCCCTACAGTTTCCACATCCCAGCGTCGATTTAAAATCTCTGTACTGCCCCTTCCGTTTGTACTGCTCTGACACCCTCCTTCCGCAGCTCCCCAACACCCTATAGCCAAGATGTTCTCCTACGTGCTTATTATAAACCCCGATTACAGAAAGCACAGAGACACTCAGCTAATCTCAGCTAATCACTGGTGTGTGCAAGGTGGGGTTGTTGCAGGGCAGGGCTCAGCACATTCCTCCATGACAGCTCCCGTGGTATATAAGGAAACTTCTTGTGGTCTGCGCAGTTTCAGAAGCTGGTGCCCATTGCACAGCGCTGCTCAGATGGCAGTGCACACACGTCTCAAGTGTGCTTGTCTGCACAAGAGCATTATCCCATGGGATGGTGAAAAAGAGCATGGGTCTAGGAGGAAAGCATTGACCTCGGACACGGGGTGTCAGACACAGGCTCTGGGCTACGCCAGAGGCCTCTCCGCGGCCCAGGTCACACAGCCGAGCTCCCTCGGCCGTTCCCCGCCCGCTGCCAGCCGGCCGGCGGAGGGGAGACGGGAGCCCGGGCTGCCGGGGCAAGGACGGTGCCACGGGACCTGGGAGCGGAGTCTCGACAGGGAGACGGGCAGGGCAGCACAGCAGCCCTGTGCTGGGGGGACAGGGGCGTGGCAGGGCAGGGGCAGCTCCCGGCCCCTGCCCTGGCTCGGTGTCCGGGGGCCGGGCCGNGCCGCTCGCTCCCGCAGCCCGGCGCTCCGACGGTGGCCGCGGGGAGCCCAGAGCGCCGCCCGGCCCTCCGCACCGCGCCTGCGCGGGAGCGGCCCCGGAACCCGGCCCCGCGCCTCTGCCCGACCCGCCCCGCTGCCCCTCAGCAGCGGCCGCGGTTGGGCCCGGCGTTCCCAGGCAGCTTCGCCCTCTTTGTGATACCTGAATCGGCTCCGTCCACCGGTCCCGGATGGTTCACGCCGGAGGCCAAGGATACCACAGCTGGAGCCGGACTCTACTGCGGCTGCCGTCACCTCCCTCAGAAGAACTTTGCCACAGCTACAAATTTAATGCAGCCCGAAGGCGTGAAGAAGGGAATGTATTTTTCTAAAAGTATTTTAACTGCCAGGAAAAAATAGGCAGAAGGACCCAGGCCTTCTTCCCTTACATCCCTCCTGCTTTAAGAAAAAATTGCCTACATTGCAAACCCCATTTTTAAGGATTTGTGAGCCATATTATCTGCCCAACTCATTACACCTTCCCCATGAAGAAAACCATAATTAAGTTACCGTTTAGAACAAACTGGGATTGAAAGTCCTCAAAGGGGGAAGCAGCAGACAGCACTGGCTGCACAATGTGCTGGATGGGCCTAGCCCTGCCTCAGTGCTGCACTATCACACACACCAAGGCACGGTTCCTATCACTGCGCTGATCACGTTCATTTTACTTGAAGACTCTTAAAACTCTCGTAACATTGTACATACCGCTGTCACGTAAGTGCTGTGTAATGGTTAACTCTCGACTCAAGTATCCCTAAGGAGTGTTTACCTCTGTAAAGCAGAATCCAGTTTTAAGGTCCCCATAGCTCAAAAAAAACCACTTAAAAACCGTTCCGGGATAAAACATCATTGACTATAATTTAAAAGGAAGCATTTCTGTAACGAGAAGAGAAGGTGACAGCTTTCAAAAGCTATGACGAATGTTGATTGCTGAGCACCTCCAAACAAGTTCAAAATATTTAGGTGCAAGTAAAACTATGTCCTAGCATTCAATCCCTTAACTCTCTTGAACATACATCCTTATAGAAACCCCTACACAAAAATCAAGCTAACAGTCCCTTCAGAATTTGGGGTTTAAAATCTTTACAGATGGAAAAACCATGAATCAGTGTCTTTATATACCTGCTTCTCTTAAAGTACAAAACTATGAGCGGTGACAGGGTGCTGAGAGCAGAGCACAGCATCCAGTTTATAGGAAGCACGTAGATTGCTCCAAGCTCTCAGCCTTCTGTGATCACACACACCTGGAACTGAACAGTGGGGCATAGCACTTAGGGAGAGGTTGCCAGTAAAGTAAAGCACAGTTTAAAAAGTGAAGCACAGTTAAAAAGTGTTGAGAGAACATTCACTATGAATCCGTGCTAAAGGCACTGTCTCCTCCAGTAACAAGAGGGAAAAAACCTTACGTTAGAGTGGTGCTGGACAAATCTAGGAGCTTAATATAACTGCATCTGTAACTTCCCCAAGCAAACTGGTGCTGAAGCTGTAGGAGGTCCAAGACCAGCGGTTTGCAGCAACACATGCAGACTTCATGGGTCAGATGTAACTCCAGGCCAAGTGGATGAACTCAGGCCATAAAGGAATGATTATGGGCACCTGTGCACCTGGATCAAAGCAGGTCTGGCCAAAGCTGAACTTGCTCATTAGCCTTTTCATACTGCTGCTGTCTACACAGCTCTGCTGTCAGCTTCAAGCTACACACTGCAAGGCTCTGCCTCACAAGTGCTTCCTACTGGTTGTGCAAACTTCACTTGAGAGGGCATCTAGACCAGGAAGACATCAAAGCCAACTCACAGTAAGGGCAGACAGTTACCCACACAGAGCAAGACTCCCAAGGACTGGTACTTGCCAATCTGTTTCTGCCTGTCATTTCACAGTTTACAGTGACACTCCAGTTCAACTCCCAGCAGCACCTGCGTTAAACACCTTGGTAACAGGCAGTATTGTCTACATAAACAGGCACAGCTGAGGAATGTTTGTGCATAAGGTACATAAATGACCATAAGTCCTAGGTCTGCACTCATAACTTTGCCCCACAGATACTATCCCATTTAGAAAAATGGCAAAGGTCACTCAATTTCATTAGCTATAATTCAGCCTTCTCAAACCAACAGAAGACAACTGGCACAGTAGGTGTCACTGGTATATTTCACTGCAGTTAGCAGTCGAACACTGAAGAGCAAGTGTTAACATCTGCCAGTGAACACTAGAGAAGATTCCTTCCCCAGCGGAACTGACGGAAATGTAGCACTTGAACAACTTTCAAATTTCATAGTGTATCACCGCTGGTGGCTTCTTATTGGGGTCTCCTCCTTTCTCCAGATACAGGTCATTGAAGGGATATTGCTTCGGTCCCTACAAGGAGATACGAAGAGTGGTAAATTAACCACATCCATCAAATTAAGGAGTAAGAGGAAAATGTCTCATCCCATCCCACCCCCACCAAAATGAAGGCCTGTCATTTATGACCTAAATTTCTATTTCCTAAGTGCTTCAGCTAGAATATTAGTGTGAGGGAAGTAAATTCAGAAATAGGGGGTTCCTTGCACAAATTATTTTCTGTAACAGAAACATCAAGGCAGTCTTGCTTTTAATCTTAATCAGCAGTTTATCTCACAGCACGAGGATAATATATTGCAAAAGCTGTTTGTGTATTCAGATGCATTTTCCAAATGATACAGCTCATGAGATACAACTAAAAACATAGGGCAAGAGAAGAGTTAAAGCATCTCACTTGAGTAGCTGCACACACAGGGAAGGAGAGTAGCTAAACCAAAAATGGGATACTGTAAGAAGCACAGTTAAAATTAGTTCCCCTGTAAACAGGGACTGCTCACTATGAAGCAGAATCTGTGAGCTGAGCCAGGCCAGTCAAGAGAGCAGCTCAGGCCACAGGACATCCCTTGGCCCATCCACTGCCAGAAGCAGAGTTTTGCATTCACACCCATCACTCATCTTCAGCAAAACCACTCTTACGGGCATTGGCAATGAGAAACACAGCTACTTTTCCTCCCTTTACCCTTAGGTTTCACTCACCACAGGCCTGTAGGATGGGTAGATCGATCCAAGACCAAACATGATCAGCATTGTGCTCAAAAAGATAAAGAAGTGTTTGCTCATGGTGTGCCAGGGAACAGCAGTGGGGGATGTATCAGCCCGGTTCCGAATGTACATGTCGAAGTCCCAGTGCATCTAAAGAATAAACGAAAACAACTGCACATTTACCAACAGTGGTCAAGCTGCTTTTCTCAAGGGAAGCAGCACATTACAGCATTCACAAACTGCCAGAAGCTGTTTCATCTCCACCTCAAACGTGGAGATAAAGCCACAGAGGAGGTACATGGCTTACCTACAGTCACAACAAATGGTTGCTTACAGTAAAGCTCAAAAGACTCTACATTTCATCCTATGCTTATAGCAGGCAACATGCTTAAATATAGGATAGCAGCAGTTTTTATTTCTATGCATAATCATTCCACCTCAGCTTTGCTCCCCAGGACCATTGGAAAGGCATGGTATAAACTGGAACCCTCATTAATGGAAGCTCAGCCACATACCCAAACAGAAGTAGTGCTATTTCAAACAAAGAAGCAACTACCTGACACTTGGAAGCTGGTCCCTCAAAACAAGTAGAGGACCTGCTGCTATTACTCCAGGACAAGAGCAAGGCTGGTAGCAAGCTAATGCCCTTCCTGATGGAAGCAGAAGGCCTTCTGCCCTGAAGTGTAAATAGGGAAGTCTCAAGCATGTTCTGCCTACAGTCTCCTTTCACATTAATAAATGCAGAGAACTTATTAATTTCCAGCTCAAGTACTGCCTCCAGATTCCCAGCTCTAGCTCCCCCAGAGCCAGCTGCTATCAAACCCAGAGCCAGACTGAGAAGAAATCAAAGCTGCCTAAACAGAGGCATCTGCTGACACCTGCAATACACCAGTATGTTCCTCTTGGTTCCTGACTGCCAACGCCATGTGCAAGGGCTTGTACACAAGCCTTACTGCAGCAAGCACTGCAACAACACAGATTTAACATGGGTTTTTTTCACGTGCTTTTATAGTCATTACAACATGCACTTTGCTGTGGTACATGTTGAAATGCTCTGGCATGGTTTTACTAAGATATATTAAGCACACATACTTACGTGAACTCTTGCTTTTAGTAAAGACATCGCAAGCCAATTACCAAGCTCAGTAACTGCAGTCACATTGCAGTCATTCACAAAAAGACCACGCACTAAGAGAAGAGCTACTCCTGAATGGAATTTGAGGAACTTAGATTTTCAAAGTTAACAAAGATGACCTATTCACATTTGTCTTAAAGACATATTGCAAACTTCCTTTAGAGAGAACATCCTTATTTGCAGTACCTCAAAAAAGCCCTGGAGTAATAAAGCAACAGTGGCTATTTCCATTGCACTAAAAGGACTTTATTCAAACGGTGGCTTCTTGGCTAAACAATTCTGAACCACGGTCTCCTACTGAGTCTGATCAGGCAAATAAAATTACTCCTGCAGGGAAAGTTAAGTTTGTAAAGTCTCCCTTCTTGTATGTTATGAGTTAACTGTCCTCAGCATGTTCACAGTATTTACCCAGATGACCATAGCATAACTTTGCCTTGAGCTGACTGCCCCTGCTTGCACAGGCAATACACACCTGCACTGGTGATGAAATTACACAAAGGATTCAACAGAAAGCACTAACGACATGTGCATGTTAGAATTTAGTAACAGAAGCATTGGTGAGCAACTTGAGAAGTGGTAGTAGCATTCCTACCGGCTCTCCCCAATTATGCCTCATGTCTGGCTGGTCCCACTGGTACCAGGGGTCTCTCTCATATTGAGACTTATTAGGAAGCATGGGATAGTCACCATACCTATGAGAAACAAACAAAACACCAAACATAAAGAAATCTGTACTAATTTAGATACAATTTGTAGGAGGCAGTATATGACAGGCCTATGGAAATAAAACAATTAAACATTACTTTGTTTTTATAGCTTTTAAGCATGTATATTTTTGAAATGCATTAAAACAATTAGCACGACAACAATCACCTTGATACCAATCACCATAACAAACGGCATTCCCCAAACTGGCCTTTTTGGGCTACACTAGGATGAACGAAAATGCAAGCTTAACTAAAATATGGACCCCTAGTTATCTTGACACATGTCGAAGTATTCCCCAGCATTTAAGCATCTCCTGAAACATTTATTCTAGAGATGGCCTTCAGTTCATCCCACTTAGCCTTGCACTACAACAGCATATGCAGTCTCTCATATTTTTCTCATTAAGTCTCTCGTGTTTTATTCACACAGGCTTCTAACTCATTCCATTAGTTCCTATGTTAAAACACTGAAGTGCCTTCAAAACTCTAAGCTCATAGTACAGCAAAGCCAGGCATTCATCAGGCACTGGCAGCCTACAGCACCTCCCCACAAAGCCAGGAGCTGCTGGCCCCGGCCCGCTCCCGGCTGCGGAACAACGGCACCACCCAGCTCACCCGAGGCCGTCGTTGGGGTAGGGCTGATAGTCTTCCACCCGCATGTTGTACTTCTTCGCAGCGGCTGCCCGCTCCTCCGGAGTCCGCGGATACGGCCCGGGCATCATGTCCTTGGACATCTCCGAGGCTGCGGGAGAGGAACGCGGCAGGGTGGGCGCGGGCCCGGTCGGCAGCTCAGCCAGGCCGGGGAGGTCGCGCCGCCCTCTCGCCCCGACCCCGCAGCCACCGGCCCGCCACCCCAGACACTCCCGCCCCGCCGCCGGCCTCTCCCTCCAGCCTCTGCCCCCTGCTCACCCGCC
>VXBT01010111.1:397698-535198 GCA_013400235.1 Oriolus oriolus
GGGGCCGGGGCCGGCCCGGGGCTGTCTCTGCAGCCGGCAGCGGCCCCCGCCGGGGCATGGATTCTGCGGCCGCTGTTCTGCAATGCTGACTCCAGCTTAATGGACGGAACAGGCATCGGTGCTCTGTCTGTCATCGTCTGAAGCGGGGCTATGGGAATTTATGGCAGGTACTGCCTTCCAGACGCGGGGAGCCTCCTGCGGAGCAGCCGGATCGATGCTCAATCGGATCGATGCCGTGCCCGGCGGCGTTATGCAAATCGCCTTCTTTGTATCGGTATCAATATTACTAAAGTCAATACCCAGATGGAATCGTCTTATCTCCATGGAGCCAGGGGAAGGTGGACAGCAGAAATGGCTTGTTAATTTAGCAATGTGATTCTTCAAATGTAAGCAATGTATTATTGTAAATAAAATCAATATGAGCATTAAAGGATTTTGCAGTTTACTTCATTATGTAAACTCTGTGGTAGTTGAACTCATTTTCCTTCAGTTATTCACATCAGCCATAATGGGTAATGTCTTTATAACGATTTACGTTACAAACCTTTGCAGCTCAAAAACTATCACAGATGATTTGACATTAAAGCCATTCCTTCTAATAACAACATTAATTGTAAGCGTAATAATTGAATGAAGATAGTGATGAACCACAAAAATATATCTGAGATACAGCATGCCTGAGATGGGGGCTTAGTTGCAGACAAAGAACAGGATCCTTTCACTTATCCCAAAGAAAGGTCTACTGATGTCATTTTAGGGATGGTATCTTAATTCAGCCAACTCCCTTACAAACGAGTATGCAGTGAAGTTACTCCATTATCTAATAAAGTTATTAACTCAGAGCCCAACCTTCCAGTGGAGATGCTGCTGCTGCTTTCCATGGAGCAGCATTTGGTGCCTGTCCCACCTCTGCAGCCCACAGTGCTGTGGGGACAGCAGTGTGGACAGCACTGGAACTGGGGACTTTTGGTTCCCATTGCCTTGGGCTCAGGCCTCACTACAGGATTGGACTGTGGTCAGCTGCTTCTTACATCAGCTCTTCACCACTGGGTATTTATTTTCTGAATGATGTTTGAGTTTTCCACAGCTGTGTTTCAAGTTTTATAAGCACCCAAATATATTTGCAAATATACTGGAAAATTTTTTGTTAACCTGTACAGCAGAAGTGCTGTAGATTTAAAAGGTGAGAGGGCATTTATTTTCCTAGAAACAAAGTATATTAATAAATCTTGGAAGGACAAAGTGAAATTGCATAATTCTCATGAATGCAAAGTTCTGTGCAGGCAGAAGAACAAATCCCAGCAACTGTACGATGAAAACCACTGAATGCCGGGGACCAAAATTTTCTCCAGAGCTGATGCCTAATGTGGCATGAATTCTTCAGAAATAGCGATCATCATTCTCGATGTTTGCAGATTAAAAGCCAAATGTAGACTTCGTCTCACATAATAAACAAAGAATAGGAAAATAATTCAACAGCTCCAGCTTCAGTCACACAGTTCATGAAATCCTGCTGAAATGATGTATTCGCCATCACAAGCTGGGTGCTAGTTGCACCAGGCAGTGCTACACATATTTTTTTTTGTAGCAAGTGTTAATTAAAGTTGTCGTTTTCAGGAGCAGAGCTGAGCAGTACATTTCCCGCAGGCAGAGGGAAGCAGCGGGCAGCGCTGTTTCCATCAGGGCAATGGATGCCCGAGGGGCAGCTGAAGGCACGCGGGGCGGCACGGGGCCGGACAACGAGGCTGCCCAGACGGTCCTTTCTGTTTGCTGCAGTGGATCTTCCCCGCCTGTGCTCCAAGCTCCCAGGGATGTCCGAGAGCCTGGGAAAGGGACAGGAGGCGGAGGGGAGCGGAGCTCCCTGCAGCCTCCGCCCGCGCGGGGGCGCTGCCGCCACCGCCGCTCCCTCCCTCCCTCTCCATGGTCCTCTGCCCTCCGCCTTCGCCCTCCGCTTCCGGCGTTGCCGTGGGTGCGCAGCTTCCGCTTCCGGCTTCCTTGGTCCGGGTTCTCCGGCGGAGGCGGCGATGGCGGCGGCCTCGTCCTCCTCCTCCTCCTCCTCTTCTTCTTCTTCTTCTTCTTCTTCTTCTTCGTCATCATCCTCTTCCTCCTCCTCCTCCTCCTCCTGCTCCTCGGCGGCGGCCGCGGGCTGCCGCGAGGGCCCGGCGGTGGCGTCAGGGCCCGGCTGGAGCGACTCCCAGTTCCGCCGCTACTCCTTCGAGACGCGGCCCATCCCACGGCTCAGCCACAGCGACCCCCGCGCCGAGGAGCTCATCGAGAACGAGGTGAGGGGGATCCCGGGCGCAGTCACCTCCTCATCCCGGCCCTGTCCCTCCGGGGTACCGTGTGGGCTCCGTTGTAGCCGCTGTCCCACTCCTCTTTGCTGTAGTGGATATTTTTCTTCGATGCTACAGCGTTGAGTTGTGAAATTTGCAGGAAGCGTTTGTTTTAAGCCCTTTGTTGTCGGGACTGAAGTCGTTGGAACGTTGTGTAAAACCATGGGCACGTATTGGTTGTTTTTTAAGTGCGAGCGACCGCAGGTGTAAAGGTTTCTTTGCAGTGGTGGCTCTTGTATTGCTTCTGTAGCAGCTCAGTCTCGCTTTGGTAGGTTTGGTAGTTGGTTTTTTAAGGAAAGTCTGCAAGAAGGGAAGTTGTGTATGCACAGCTTGAGAACACAGCACTGCCATCCTTGCTTAGGTTGTTTACTACTGGTAGATGAGGAGGTAGGCGATGTCCTTTGTCCTCCTTTCGTAATGGTTCTTTTTAGAAGAGATGGTCAAGTTTCTGATGGCTGGTTATTTGCAGTCCTCTGAGAAAATAGATGAGTTCTGTTTCTGGATTCAGAGGTATCTTTTTGCTGGTATTTACCCCTTCACAGCTGAGGCTGGAAGTGACTGGCCAGAATCTCCTGTGTCTCCTGGCTACGTGGCAGGACCAAGCAGGCCCAGAAGTGTTGCCAGCTCGTGTTTGTCTAACCTCGCTGATAGAGACTGGCTGGGTAGATAGTGCAGTCTGTCCCACTGCTACCAGGAGCTTACTGTAACCCCAGACCACCACTTTCTTAAAACTTCCTATCATATCTTGCTCGGTTTTTCTCCCCAGAACAAGGTATCTGATTACTTCAAATGCCTTTTCCAATTCCCCATTTTGAAAGGGAGTTTGTGTGGGTATAATAATGAATGTGTTCCTTCTTAAGTTCAAGAGGTCCTTGAATCAATAAACTTCCTGTTTCTCTCCAGGAGCCGGTGGTGCTGACAGATACAAATCTGGTTTATCCTGCTCTGAAATGGGACCTGGACTACCTCCAGGAAAACATTGGCAATGGGGACTTCTCAGTGTATAGTGCCAGCACACACAAGTTTTTGTACTATGATGAGAAGAAAATGGCCAATTTTAAGAACTTCAAACCCAAGTCAAGCAGGGAAGAGATGAAGTTTGCCGAGTTTGTGGACAGACTCAAAGAAATACAACAAAAAGGGAGTGCTGAGAGGTAAGTGATATATGGAGTGTGGAGGTCTCTCTGTTTCTTCAGGCCTCAGTAGGGACTAAATTTCTCTTCAGTGAGTGTTGATCATTAAAGTGTCTTGAACTTTTTAAACTTTTTGCCTGTTTCATTTTAATGGCCCTGCTTTTCCTGCAGGGCTTCTAGTTGACAGCAGCCTTGTTACCTGATTTAAAAAGTCATGCCAAACTGTTCACACTGGCTGCAGGAAGTTATTTATTTTTTTCCTCCTCTGTGTGAGGCAGGGTTTGCATAGAGACAGAATTAAGCCTCACTTTCTTTTGGCAGACTGTGGTATTGGTAGAGGAGCTTGCTATCTGATGAAAAGGTACAGGCTATGGCATTCAGGCTTTCCCACAGAATCCCAAGACAGCTGGAGCTAACCCTCTTTGTGAAATATGAGGCCAGGTTGTGCATGTGCTGTGTATTAGTGGTGATGGCCTGTGCCGCTAACAGAGCTGTAAGTTGCTGAGAGTAACTTCAAGTGGACATGGAATATAACTACCAGCAGCTGTACTTAAACCCTTAGTGTTTTCAGTCACAGCCCTCTAAAAAGACTTACAGATGCTCAATTGTGTCTTAATTGGAACCCATGCCCACTTGTCATCTGTGCCTTTCTCTTCTTTCTCAGCTTTGGGTGTGCTTTTTCCAAGAGAGAAGGCAGTCCTTGCTCTTAAAAATGCATTTTCTTCCAGCATTGCAGACAGCAGTCTGTAATACTGTGATTGTTGGTACAGATGCTTGATTCCTCTGATCCTCTATGTCTAAATGTAAACATGGCTTTAAGTAACTTGATACTGAAAAGTGCAAGCTCTCCTGAGCCCTCTTTTTCCCTCTGTACTTCTGCTGGAAGAGGTAACTGATACTTCAGGTGAGTTAGAGGGGTGGCGTTCATCTAGGGATTAGACATGAACACAATTTGGTATTTGATGATGGCCAGTCCGTTTAGAGTTTCCTCCTCCTGCCCTGCAAGAGGGTTGTTCTTGCTTAAAATTATCTTTTTCTCTGTAATTGTTCAAGCTGAGCAGATTTCTGTTCTCTTCTTTACTAGGAACCTTTCTGCAAAGTTTGTGGACTTTTTGAAACTCTTTCCTTCCGCAGGTATTTAAGGTGTGTAGTGATAGAGCAGAATCTCTAGGACGTACATCTCTGTTTTGGAATCTTTCTGAAGAGACAGAGGTATGTATGTCTGTGTTCATGACAAAGCTTAATACTTGATTTCTGCTTGTCTCTTGGACAATTCAGGCTATATCTACAGCAAACACTAAATGACACAGTTGGAAGGAAGATTGTGGTAGATTTCCTTGGCTTCAACTGGAACTGGATTAACAAGCAGCAAGGGAAACGTGGCTGGGGTCAACTGACTTCTAACTTGCTTCTTATTGGCATGGAAGGTAAATAGCTTTCTCAGACTGGAGGAGAAGGGGAGAAGATTGGGTCAGCAGTTCTGTATTTCAGTTCTAGAAGGTCTTTCAAGTGGATTTTCCCCTGGTTTCTGTGTGTTCCTTCAGAGGAGGTAGTTTAAAGCTTTGGGTTGGGAGGGGACTTATGTCACAACTTAACTTGGGTTATAAAGAGGCAACAAGGAAAGGAATAGCCTGTATTTTGCCAGGGATGTACTGTGAATGCCTGAATGTAATGTGCTCATGGAAAGGCTCTGTGTGATGCTGGTGGGACTGTTTCCAGTAACTGCTAATCATATCCTGGGACCTCTTTACCATTTGCATGCTTCAGGTGCTGTAGATTTAAAAAACTTGGAGTCTGCAGATTCAAAATGCAGAAAGGTTTGCAAGCTGACCAGTGTTAATCTTCTGGGCTCTTCTGAGTATATCCAATGTCTGGCCAGGAGGAAATCTGATTATTTTGTGAAGCCTTTTTTCTTATTTGAGGTAGTCCACTGTGAGGAGGAATTCTCTTTTGATTAAGACCTGATGTTTTTGTCTTGAAAGGCTAGAGGACAGTGGGAAACTTGAAGATAGGTAAATTCTAAAAGTATCTGGATAGAACAGAATTCCAAATCCTTGTGGAGTCTGACTTAGAGGCAGGTGCCTTAGAGGACAGAGATATCACTAGGCTGTTGACAAGGGGAACATTCTTTTAGAAAGCAATCTCAATAACTGGGCAAGAAATGTACACCATTTTGTGAAGTGGGAGGGCCTATAATCAATGTGGCCAACATATCCAATTATAATTGTTCAATTACACAACTTGGATGTTTTTTTCATCTTTGCAACAAGTCATACTCAATCTACAGTAGTTTGTCTTTGCCACTTGTTTAACTAGCTGAGAGAACTTACTATAAAAACAGTGGACCGTCACTTCCTTACAGGCCATATAATCACTAAAATCCTGTTAATAGGTTATGCACAAGAACCAAGGAATTGTCTTGAACCACATGTGCTAGGAAAAGGAACGTCTTTACAGCAGCATGTGATTGTATGATCTGTTTAATGAAGTTTTGGGGTTAACTGTTATCTTAATTCTTGCAAGCCAAGAGAGTAATATCTGAATTGGCAAACAGCCTGAAAAACAGTTGTGAGGGGTACAAAATGCCCCACTGTATTTAAAGATTTGATTAAATTTAAGATCTAGTGGCAGCAGTCAAGCATTGTTAATCAGACTTGAGGGGGTGCTATTGGAGTTCTGGTGACAGAGATTGTTTACTTGTTTTCTTGCAAAACTTCTAGGACTTTTTTTCAAATGCGACTGTTAAGCTCCTTTTCTCTAGACTAATAATTTTTGATAGTCCATTCCACAACTTGTCATTTAAACAAAGTGTTTTATGAAAAAGCTTCTTGTCAACATTCACCATCTGCTGTTCACTGAAACAAGCTGGAAATCCTAATCCTATAGAGCATAAATTGCTGAATGTGGATTTAGAATGGAAATTAAGTGGAGTAGCAACTGCTCAATAAAGGCTGACTGATAGAGTGATCAGTTTGTAACATTCCTGTAGTCATTTTCCTTGTTTAGTTTCTGAATATGTGGGAGTGTATTTTCTGCCTTTAGCAAGGAATATAACTTGCTTCTCTCTTTCATACCTGTACACGAGAGTGTCTTGATTATCTTTTCTCTCTGTGTAGGGAATGTGACACCAGCTCATTATGATGAGCAACAGAACTTCTTTGCTCAGATTAAGGGTTACAAGAGGTGTATCCTGTTTCCTCCTGATCAGTTTGAATGCCTCTACCCTTATCCTGTGCACCATCCGTGCGACAGACAGAGCCAGGTGAGAGTAGCAGATCTGTTCTCTGCTCCATGCCAGAAATGGGCATTTGTAAAGATGCTAGGTGGGAGGAAGCTGCACTGGAGTTAAAGCTGCAAAACACTTGCCGAGCTTTTGCAAAGCCTCTGTTCAGATGTGTTAAGGGGTGACTGCATTGGTGGATGGACTGGTGGTTTTCTGTTTGTGTCTGGTCCCGACTTGCAAGTGCTAGAGCCATAAAAACCTTCTTGCTGATAGCACAGTGGGGCTGTAGTTGCTACCTTCTCTGTTCTGTTTTGTTGATCACTTGGTCAAACACAGATTTGCTGACAGACAAATTGCAAGACTCCTACCTAAATAGTACTTGGAGGGTTCTGCAGGACCTCGCAATGAAGTTAAGATACAAATGGGAATGTAAAAGCCCTGTAGGGAAGACCAGGATGATTTGACACAGAGCCAGTAATGAGGACTGTCATTGCAGGAAGTTCTTCTGAGTTTCTTAATGTTTTCTTCTATTAGGTGGACTTTGACAATCCTGACTATGAGAAATTTCCGAACTTCCGGAATGTGGTTGGCTATGAGACGGTGGTGGGTCCTGGGGACGTGCTGTACATACCTATGTACTGGTAAGAACGATGGCAGGATTGCATCATGATAAAAAACAGGTTTAAAAGGTTTTCTACTTAGTGTTGGGTTGGCTCTTAGAGTATTTTGTTTTGACTTCTCCAGCAACTATGATATTTTCTGTGATATCTTGGGCCAGTATGCTTCTAATTCCTGTCTGTTGGATGGGAATAGTAATTCTCCCTGACACCACGTTAATTGTACACGTATTCACTAACATGTGTGAGAAAAAGATCTGTATTTAAATAAGGAGAGCTTTCCAGAAGTTTTGAGGTCTTGATGAGGGAGGTATAGGGCAAGGCTTGTCTAGTGCTAATGAGTTTGAACTCATTATCCAAGGTATAGCAGTAGTTTCTTTTCTTTTTTCTTTGTGTGATTTCCATGCAGGTGGCACCACATTGAGTCTCTCCTGAATGGAGGGATTACCATCACTGTGAACTTCTGGTACAAGGTGAGTATAAGCACCTTCCAGCGCAGCTTGAATAGCTCCATCCCAGAGGATTTTTTCAGGTAGAGATGTATTGGCACACTTTGTCAATATGAGAACTTCATGGCACCAAGTCCTTTGCTTCTGGAAGCTACTTCTTCCTCTTTTGAGTTGTGTGTGTGAAGAACTGGGTGACTGGGAGAAGGTGGAGTAAGCTGCCAAGACAGGAAGCATGCAAATGAGCTAATTTTGGTATTTCAGGGTGCCCCAACCCCGAAGAGAATTGAGTATCCATTAAAGGCTCATCAGAAAGTGGCGATAATGAGGAACATTGAGAAGATGCTGGGAGAAGCCTTAGGAAATCCACAAGAGGTATGGAAAAGAACCATGTGGTCACTACTGTTGAAATCATTAAGGCATAATGCAAAACTTGAGATGACAGCTACTTGGCTCTGCAGGTGCCACAGTGAGGGTGGGAGAAAGCAGGATTGCTCTTTTGCTGTGCATGGTTCTTTCTGCAGTCTTCAGAAGGTCATTTGCTTACAAAAAGGCAAGCTCTTAAAATTATAATTCTGGAAAGGACCACTACAGTGAAGTAGTTGTTCTTGAATGTGGGAAAAGTGTACTTTGACTTTGTGCACTGCCAGGAAAGTGTTGTTCCCAAACACTCCTTAGCTGCCTGTGCAGCAATGACACCCATTATTTGCAATCAAGAGGAAACTGTTTTACCTGTTGAATCCAAGTCTCTTAAACAAAAGAAATCTCCTCTATTAAGTCATGTGATTCTTCAACATATGTTTTGCTCATCTCTGAATTCTCTGCGATCTTAACCAACTGGTACATCAAAAAAAACCCTGAAGTATTAAGTCTAAAACGACTGAGGTACTAAGAGTATGCCTTTGAAGATCTGATCATCTGAAAGTGGAAATGTAGGTTGAGGATAGAAATGTTTTCATGGTCTGTAATCCTTACCACTGTGCAGAAACTCCTCTTTAGCCTCTCCCCTGAGATTATTTTACTGCCATAGCATGCTGGACTTCCCTCTGTGATTAGGCAGTGCTGGGATGTGGGAGTGGTCTTGACTGAAAAAGAAACCGTAGCAAAATCATCAGTCCTAGCCCCGCTTCTTACCGACCCCAAGGACCAGAGAGGATTCAGTGAGTGAGAATGTTCGTTGAAAAAAACAACTGCCCTGGAAAAAGCAACTCCTGATGACTATTGACTCCCTTTAACAGCATCTACTTAGAAGTCACAAATGTTGGGTGGGAAGTGAAAATGTTTCAAGTGTGCTTCCACCCTGGATGGATTGTTTTGGTGTCACTTGAAGTTGGGTGTTGACAGAGAACCCTGCAATTTTGATAGGGTATTATAAGAATGTGTTTGTGGGTGCCCCAGTGTTTTATCACTACTTTGAAAGTGATTAGGTGATGCTGAGGGAGTAGGCTCTGCATCTGCCATTTCTGTGTAACTGTCCTGGCTAATGACTTGTTTTTGCTTTGAACAGGTGGGTCCCTTGTTGAATATGATGATTAAGGGCCGGTATGACTAATGCCTGGTGCCCGTGGCTGATGTTGGAGCTGCTTTGTTCACAAGCAATGGAAGATACTGAGCGCTAGTATTGCACGCAGCACTTAACAGACTGATGGGTTTCCTGGCCTATCCCGGCCCCACTACAATAAAGGGGCTACTGGAACTGCAAAACCATTAGTACCCTATTCATCCTCCACTCTCATCTAACTGAACCTCCCAAGAAAGAGTCTGCACTTATTGGAAGCTGGATTCATGCTCACTAACTTGTTTGTTTTCTTCCCTCTGCCCTGTTTGCCACAACAAGGAGCATGGCTTCTGGCACTCGGATGTGTTACTTCAGGATTTTCAGGCATATGAAGAAGAGCTTGGAGGATAACCAGGAGCAATATTGTTTCCTCAGCCTCATGGGGCTTGGATCTCCTGGCTGGGTTTGTGTGTTGGTGCCCGCAGTGGATATAAGGTGCGAAATGTTAGGTTTCACAGTCCTCTGTTGTTAGAGGACCTGTCCCTACTCAACTCTGGCACCTTTTTGTATTAATGGAAACGAACATGTGAGATGGCCTGTGTGTGTTGAGCAACTGGGCAAATGATTCAGTTACTTCAACCTAAGACACCTATGCTTTAGATGTAGTACAGGGTAGAGATCAGAATGAATTTATCTAGTGTGTGAGCACCAAATCCTATGCTCTCCAAATGGCATCTGTCTTGTATGAGTCTAGATAAATCTCCTTTCTGACAGCTTTTTCTGGGGAGTGAAGGCTTCTCTCCTGCTCTTCTGAAGCTGCAGTGTGGTTAAAAGGGGATGTAGCATTATGAAGGGAGATGCATAAATGCCTGGGCACTCTCCAAGTCTTGAATGATTAAGCCACATTTTTAAATTAAATTTCCAACGGATGCTGAGCTCAACTGTCAAAACACAGTGTCAGATAGGTACAGAGCCTCACTTCTCCCCACCAGGGGTGCTGGCTCCTCAGACTAACAAAGGAAAGTGCCCTTTTTACTGAAACTGCAAGAACTCAAGTGTGTGTGGCTGCGCACAGGTGCGCGTGTTTGTGTGATTTTGTGTGGCTCCTGTCCATCAGTTAAATCCATGCCAGTGTGTGGTTCTCTTCCTTGTACAGTTACGTGAAAGAGTTCAGGGCTTTTTGTTTAAATGTGATTAATTTTATCTTGATCCTTTTTGTGTTCCGGGACTTGACATGGCAGACTGGGAAGTGACAAGACCAGAGCACAGGAACCAGATAAGCCTCTGTTTGAGTCCTCAGTAATCACTCTGAAAAATAATTTTGCTTTCCTCCTTCTCCTCTTCCATGCAGAAGCCTTAGGCTCATGTGGAAGCTGGCTTTTTATTCCCTGAGGTGTGCTGCACTGCTGTCCCTGGTTTGGGGGGTGGTGCAAAGGTCTTGTATTTTTGATGCGGTTGTAATGGGTCTCAAGAGCTAGAGGTGGGAGAAGCTGTTTCACAGCCCACGTATCTTATCCCAGACAGTGGAGAATTTGTTTTGTTGAGACTTCCCAGTGTTTTCCGTGTTGTGCTGGGCTTGTTCTGATGTGGGTTCTGACAAAAGTGTAACATGCTACTTGAGAAGTGCTCCATCTTTGGCCTCAGATCCCATCTTTTGCTGGGACAGCTCATGCACCACTTTCAGTGGGCTTGTCTTTCACAAAGGTGAAAGGCTTCTCAAACAGGAGGTCCTGAGGCAAGTTTTCTGGCTGCTTTACTGGTCAGAATAAATGAAGTGTAATTGGCAGCTACAGGGTCCTTGTTCAAGAAATACGTGTCACTGAGTAGTCTGATTGCCATGTTGCAGACTCTCCAGAGCTGTGCTTAGATCCAGACGAAGGTCACTCAGCTGGATGCTTATCAATGCTCAGCCTTTGGACAGCTGGGGAAGAAGGCTAAGCTCCTGACTGGCCAAAAGCAAGGCCTTCCCAGGAATTTTGGGCACATGCCCTTTGTTGAAAGATGCTCAAATTAAATCCCATTTCTGTGCTATTTATTCAGCACATGGTAGTCCTCAGTACTGCTTGTTAGACACCATCAACTCTTGAAGCTCAGGGTGGGAGTTCATATCCCATGTGGAGAGAGAATGGTACTTACAGAACTTTTAGGATCCTTTTTTTTTTCTTTTATTTGCCAAAGGTCTAACTTTTAAAGTGTCTGAACAGGTTTTGCTGCACTTGACTTTGTGAAAGCTCATTTACAATGCACTGATGGACTGACTCCCCCCCCTTCCCTTTTCACCTTGTGCTTTCAATGCCCCTTGCCATGGTATTGGGAAGCTGTGTGTTCTCTGCTAGGGGTGTGTGTGCAGGGAGTGGGGTGTGACAAACACATGGTACCTTCCGAAGTGTAGTTCTTAAATACAACCAATGTTGAACAACAGAATGGTGTGGCTTTTATTTTGTGAGTGGCTGTATAGAAGAGCTCCATACGGACATGTGCGTATAAAGCTACCTTTCAGCCTTTCTAACAACTCCACTTGTGTTCCTTGCTGGTGAAAGCTGTTGATCTCCAGAACTGCCTTCAAAACAGCAATACCAATTGCATTATTGTGTGTCTTCACAACTTTCTCCTTACTGCTTCCATGAGCCTGAAAGGAAAGCTGGTTGGAAGGGAAAAATTCCTCTCCCTGCTGACCTGAATGGTGTCACCATACTCTGGTCACTGACTGGGTGACGGAGCAAACTACGCAACCAGGCCTAATGAACTCATTTAATTGTCAAGGAGATTTTGGGAGGAAGCTTCCTGTGTGTATCTGTGCTGTATGTTGGCAGCCTTGGGAGATGGAGTCCTCTCTACCTGGTAGACACAGGTTGTTTTATGGTAATATTAACTCTGCAGCAATCTTGGAATCTTACCATTGGGGAAATGTTGACTAATTCTGAACAAATGTCTAAGATGTAGTAAAATAGGGAAGAGTTGAATAGTAGGTGAGGGATGTTGGGGTGGTGGGAGAGAGAGAGAGATGTCTCAGCCTGGGCTACCCCAAATGGCATTCTCTCCTCACACCCTTGGGGGACAGGATGAATGTGAAGGGAGTATGAAAGCCAGGTGCAGAAAGTCTGACTATGGTTGCTCACCCTTCTGTGCTGTGCCTGCTGGGATCATCATCTGAACATCCTTGCTTCTGTTCCACTGAGCTTTGTGATCTGCTATATCTGATCCTGTAGTCTTCCTGCTCTGCACTTGCCTCTTGAGCTGGCCTCACAAAGCTCAGAAATGTTTCAGGTTGTGCAAAGAGCAGAGGAAACTGAGGGATGAGAACTGTGTAATTTGAAAACTAGGTCAGAGTCCAAGATTTTTCACTTGTACTTTTAGTCTTTTTCTTGTTTCCTTTTATTAACTTAGGTCCCTTAATACCTTTCTTCTC
Organism: Oriolus oriolus; assembly: GCA_013400235.1. NCBI lineage: Eukaryota > Metazoa > Chordata > Aves > Passeriformes > Corvidae > Oriolus > Oriolus oriolus. The sequence goes on from VXBT01010111.1 coordinate 410,358, forward strand.
TTTTTTTTTTAATCTCCTCATTTCCCTTTTCCTTAAAAAGTGGGAATCTTCTAAGGAGAAGTCTTAATCTTTGTAAATCATGGCTGCAGGATCTTTCCTGTGTAAAGAGAAGTGCATGGGTTTTTGAACTGACGCACTTGTTCACCCCCTTATTGATCAGGGTCATGCTCAGCATAGAGAAATTTGGAGTGATAAATCAGGTCTAAGGTGAAGCCAAGAGGTGAGGATCAGGCCAGGGTTGAGGAGGTATCAGACACAGCTGCAGTGCAGGGGCAGTCTAACTCTGGGGGGAAGGGGGACACCCTTGGCATCAAAGCAGCTCTTGAGAGAGAGGGGCAGGCCTGGGCTGAGACTTCTTTTGTTTGCAACAGTTCTCATCAATGACCAAGCTGACCTTGAACACAGCCAACTGTGCTTTAAAGCCCTAGAATGGGGGTAGTGCACTCAGGGTCTCAGCAATCTCCTGGCTGGCCTTTGTTGATGCATGGTTTCAGCCATGGAAGCAGAGCAACTGCAGCAGAGGTACTGCCTTTGCTCATGTGTTTTTATGCTTGGAGAAATGCATTCCTGCCACCTCTGTGTGAGGAGCTTCCTTGCACTCTTGCTTATGGTCTTCATCTTCTGTTCCTGTTTCGGAACAGAAAGCACCTCTCCCATCAATGTCCTTGGAAGCCCTGAAGCCACCATCTTCCCTGGGCACTTCTCCGCATTGGTGCTGCCTAGAAGGAAAGGGAAAGATGCTGTTACTGTGACAAACACGTACAAAGTAAGTTCTAATTACTGCCTTGAAAAGTCAAATATTTGTTGCAAGCAGAGGACTAATTGTGGGGGGAGGGAGCGGAAGTCGAGGCTCTTGGAGTGTAAGTGGAACAGATGCCCGGACGCCTTGGGGAAACGCAGCTTTCCTCTACAAATCAGAGCTTTAAATTACAAGGCTTTTACCAACGAGAACAGTTGTGGGAAGTCGTCTGCTCTCATTTGCGTAATGGCTTCTGTCACTGGTGATTAGACACAGGATGAAGGAAAAGAAATCTGACAATTAGGAATGAGCGATCATTAATCAGAATCTTTGTTAGAAGGAGGGAAGGGGGGGAGAATATCCCACAAACAATGGAGTCAGCCACTAGAGCCACAGTGAAGTCCACAAGATGCATAACTAAGTGCTCCTGTTGCTCCACAGAGCCCTCTCTGCGTAGGTACAGAGCAGCAAAAAGGGTTTTGGCTGGGTTGGAAAGCTTGGGGAGGACGGCAGCGAGGCAAAATCCTTCCAGTCCTGTTCAGTGATTCTCAGATACCTACTTAGTAAGGGAGAGAGCATATCTGGGAGAGCAGTCCTTCCCCCACTGACACCTTGCTCTTCCATCTCAGTGCCTGGCCACAAACTGACAGCAAAAACCACAGAAACGATGTCTTAAATTTTCTGTCTCCTTTCTCCACATCTTGCATACAGTTTCTGGTGTGGAATAGAGCAGGCAGGGGCCTTGACTGGCATACAGAAAGCTTAGGATGGGCAACATGAAAGCAGTTTCAGGCTCTTTTCCTGACAATGTCATTTTCTACAAGAGCAAGGAGGAACCTGATGGACTGCATGACAGGTAAAGAAAAGAAGGCAGTGGTGGCTTCTCTGCGTCTGTCATTTGCTGTCTTACCTCATCATCCAGTGATGCACAATCCAGTATGTGCATTTGTTTGGGTTTTGTGGGCTTTGATCAAATTACCAGTACATATCAAATCTATGTTACCTGTTTTTCCTACAACTGTCATTCATGGTCTTGTCAGGCTAAACAGTATTTTGGTATAGTTTGCATGAAGAGGCATTGCCTCTGATTAAATCAACAGCTCTAGCTTGGGAGGGGGCATGACAGACCATTTGTGGGGCATACAGTATTGGTTGGTTCATCTGAAGACTTAAGCTTACTGGATCCATTGATTTCAGTGGCAATTCCTGTCTTTGCAAGGCTGGGTCATTTACTTGAGGTGAAGGTCTCCATCAGGGTGATTATTCTTTCTGTGACCGGAAATCAAAGCAGATACAAAGGGGAGAGCTGAAGCCATGTTGCCTCATTCCCAGCTGGCTCTGAGCTCAGAAAAATGACAGCAGCTTCAATTTTCAGCCTCTTCCCATGGCTGGTGTTCACCACAGGAACTCAAATGAAAGAAAAAACAGTGGGTCTCAGGACAGGATCTAACAGGGCTTTTCATCCAGAGCTCCTCATGACAGAAGTTAGGAGAATCACTGGTCACATTGCTTAGGATGGGGAGATATGTCAGGTAGTGACTTCTATCCCCTCTTGAACATAAGAGGAGGGCTGGTTCTTATTCACAGCAACATTTTAAATGTGTGTTTACATTTGGAGGAGTGCACCTCCTGCTCTTTGTAGAGGGGAAGGTAGGTTGTGGTGTAGTGGGGTCAGAATTCACTTCACAAACTTGCAGCAAACCCTGAGCACTCCCAGACTTTGACATGGCAGGGCACTGCCCTTGCTGTAGGAAATGTCACTGCACTGGATGGCAGGAGCACAAGTGCGACTTTCATCTCAGTGTCAGCTGTGGGGGTTTTTTTTCCTGAATAGTCAGGATTTGCCACTGAATGCTTTGATGGGGAGGACCTTTGGATGTGACTTAACCTCCTGGGAAGCCAGGAAGGGAGGCAAGTGTGTGCTCTCCTGGGTGAAGGTAATCTGTGTTACAAGATCTGCTGCATGCTCTGTGCTCCCTGAGCTGCTTAAGCACCGCTGGCCTCATGCAGTGAGCTGTGTGAGGGCTCGAGCTGAGCTGAAAGCAGCTAAAGGGGTGAGGTCAAATAATTTGCTTCTATAAAAGGACAGTCCCTATGCCCACAGAGAGGGCACATGGGGTTATAATAGCATCCAAGGGGGTAGTTTCTGTGGAAGAGATTAGTACCACAGGCAGTGGGCTGATTCTGCTGCAAGTTCCCCTGCCAGGACCTCTGACATTCAGAAGCTGCTCCTAACCATCTGTGTTTCATTGGGTTAAAATCCTTGTGGCAGCAAAGAATTACTGCTGCTGGTGGGTATTTGGGTTAAATGCCAGCCACTACAGGCTGTGGAGCTGGAGGCAAGGCCTTGCTTGGCATTTGAGGTAATAAGCTTCTGGTCTGTCAGTTCATGGGAACTGCGGAGATTTGTAGAACTGAGGCGTCATAGGGCCATGTTACTTGGGCTGTCAGGTCTGACACTGCTCTGGTGGAGCAGACCTTAGTGCTCTTTGAACCTGGGTTTGGGAGTGGTGCACACCTGAGGAAGGAATCTCCAAGTGGAACTGGGGGCTGTGAAGGACCCATTCATCTGCCACCAGTTCACTCCAAGCACAGCCTGGGGCCTCTTGCTTCTAATTCCTCCCCAGCACAGAGGCAGTCCTGTGTCTCCTGCTTTTGCTGTTTGTTTATAGCTCTCCTCATCCCATCTGTCTTTCTCTTCTCCTTCCTCCCCTTCCTTTTCCCTCCCTTTCCCTCCTCCCCCTCATTCCCTGTAAGCTATTAATCATTTTGACAGGCTCAGCGATGGCCTTTATTTCCTTGAGGCAGCCAAGAAATGTCTGTGAGCACCTTCTCTGACACCCCTCGTGTTCCCTCGCCAATCAGATCAGCCACTTCGCTTGGAGTGACACCATCAGAAATGTGGGGAGGGGAGCAGGGGGGAAACTCCAGCAGAGTCAGCTGGGAAATGGGCAGTGGGGCAGCACCCAGTTGGGGTGCCATGTGAGCCCCCATTAGCTGTGATGAATATGTCATTTCACTATAGCTCGAATGTGTCATACCTTGCTCCCTTCTCCCGAGGCTCCCCTTCAAATCTTGGTTTCAGTGCAAAGGCAGTTGAGAAGATATCAGGCTTCTCAGGAAAATATCAGCCTCCAACAGAGTGGCTGGAGGGAAGAGCTGTCAGAGGAGAAAGAAGAGCAGGCTGAGATCATCAAGGGAAAAAGAATGGGGATGATTTCGCAGACGGATGTGAAAGTCTTCCTGGGAAACTCCCTTTTGTCATGTGCAGGAAGGAAGTGGCTTCTGAGCCTCTGTCATGATTCACCTGGACTTGTCACGTTGTCATGAGGATGCCTTCCATTCACCTGCAGCCTGAGAAGCTCTCGGGCCACAGTACCTGCTCTTGCAAATGCCCTGTTACCCAACTAGAATGAAAGTGGGGTACATCAGGGTGTATGATGTTCCCAAAAGGATTCTATCATCTGCTGTAATCAAGCTTTACAGTACGCACTGTCCCCTCAGCATGGAACCACGGAATGCTGTACACATAGAATTACTCTTTTCCCTCTTAAGAATGAAAGCTTATATCCTCCACAGTGGGAATGAGAGGTAATAATAACCATTCTGCTGAGGGGCTCTGGGGATGTCTAGGGACCCTTTGTGCAGGGCAATGGATTGTAACTAACACTTACAGAGAAGAGATTGTGAAGAAGAGAAAGAAGTTGTAGGTCATGCACTAGAAGTCAGATGGAATATGAGGTGAAGATCATGGACAAGGTGGTTAAGTATCGTAAGGCAGGAGACTGAATACAGTGACTCAAGGGGTCCTCTCTAGTCCTGTGTATTAAACAAGTAAATAAGCCCTGAGTGTAGCCTAGAAGACAGTTAATAGGCTCATCCCAGATAAAAGGCCCTAGCATGAGACTGTTCCAACTCTTTATTAGACCAAGGAGCGTGATGGACAGAATGAGCTGTGCTTTGAAGTCGCCATATCTTGCTATGGGATGGAGGCAGCAATGCAGGGCCAAACCTCAAAGCTCAATGAGGCGATAGCTCCCAGCTGAGTCTAGGAAGCTCACACCCTCTTACTAGTTGCCATGTGAGCTTGAGTTCTTGCCCTACATGAAAGGCATGAAAGTTTTAGCAGCAGACTGAATGAGTTCAGTGAAGCAGCCAAGGAAAAAACCACAATCTCACTCCTACATCTCCCTGTTGTTCGTTTTCTCCTCAAAAAGGTTGCCTTTCAGGTACAGACCTAAAAACTGATACAGCCTGAGTCCCAAGGGAGGGCAATGAACTCATCTGGAATAAACACCTTTGCCTCTTGAGGGCTGACTGCATCAGATGTCTGGAAGGTAGGAAGTCTCAAACAAAAGAGGAGTTAACAGGCACTTTCCAGCAGGCAGTGTGTGCTCCCTCTGACAGACATGCTGCCCCATGTCTTGGGAGTGGCCTCTGCCAAGGTCACTGCTGGGTTTCTCCCAACCAGCATTTCTCTCAAGTAAATATTGATTTTGTGCTGGTGGTGCTAATCAGTGTTGTTGAAAGAGAGGCTGTAAATGCTTGGCAGAACAGTGGTGGCCCTTCTTGGCAGCTAGGCTCACTCATCTGCCTCGTTTTCTGCAGAGTTGTGCTCATGGGTCCAGGGCGAGGAACACTGGCTTTGGGCTGCCTGACTGGTAACCACTAACAGCTTTAGTGCCTCTTCTCCAGTGTAGGGTGGTTATGTTTGCTCCCATGAGTTTGGTCAAGGAGGGAAGATGCTCATTAGCAGCAGAAAATGGCCTGTACCTGGACAGTTTATACCCGGTAAAAGGTAGTAACATTTCTTTCTTGGATATAACACAAGAAACAAACATACCAGAGGTCTTAAACAGTTTATCTCAGATTTCAGAGAGAATGTATGAAATTAAGTCCAACCAATGCACTTAATGCTGGCTATCCGAAAAGCCTGTTTAAAATCATCAACAGACACAGTGAAATCTAGGTCATTAAGGGTCCCTGCCTGTTATGTGCACTCAAGGCTTTGAATCATGTTGCATTGCAGTGACAAAATTTGTGTCTTTGCCCTCCCAAGCCATGAGCAGCAAGCCAAACTCAATGCTGTCTGCTTTCCTTTTCTCTTTACAAGGCGAAACCATGGAAAGAAGAACCTGGGGGTAAGCAGCAGTAGCTTCTTACCATTGGTTTCTTGTGTTAAATTCAATTTTGCTTGCCCAGAAAGGTTGTGGTGTCTTTATCCTTAGAAATATTGATTGACTTGAGCAACATAATGTAATTTTATTACTTTAAGCAGGAGTTTGAACTAGATGATCTCGAGGCCTCTTCCAACTATGTTCCTATGGGCTTGCCCAAGAGAACTCATCAGCTGAAGTGCTGTATTTCATAAAGTGGTTATAGAGCCCGGATAACCCAGGATGTAAAGGAAGCATCAGGTTATTCTATTTCTCAGTGTAGAATCCTTTGTGGCAGGATGTTGTAGGCTACTTTCTTTGACCTCCAGGGTTATGAAGAGCTTTCTCACCAAACTAGCCCCATGTCTGTCAGCAGAGCCCGTCAGCAATGCAGGCTTGGGTGGATGGTAATGGATTGAGAGCTCTTGATCATTACATGGCAGATGTTTGTCAATTCCCCCCAGTGAGCGTCCACATCAGGCAGTGGAGACCGTGGGACATTGTAGGGCAAGGACTGTAGAAGCAAAAGCAGCATTGCCACATCAGCGCAGCACTGAGGCTTGGCTCACTGCTGCAGCTGAGCCAGCACTCTCTGCTCTGTGCTGTGCTGAACTGCTGAAAAGAATGCGCTCATATGGGGATGCCAGTGTTGCTGTGTAGATCATGTTGCCTCTCCTCTCCTGGAAGACTGTGACCTGGTTACACCAGCACTGTTGTGGCCCTGAGCCAGCTACAGTTAAGGGGACCCCTGTCCCCAGGCAGGGGCTGACCTTCTGGCCAGGATGCTTTGTGCTGTTTGAGGTGACGAGGTGGCTTGTCTAGTTGCAAATGGGAAGGTGTAGCCATTGGGAACTGAAATCCCCCACAAGGGACAAGCTGGACTATGTCCAGTTAGTTGAAGACTGAATGAGAACTTGCCTCCACTTTTTGGGGTTCAGGATCTAATTTCAGAACTTGTCTTTGCTGCATGCTGCACTGTTGCTGTCCCGATGGATTTTTTTTCAGGTTCAGGTGCTAGGCATCCTGGTAGCAGTCTGGGTCATCCCCTGTCTCCTGGAAAATCTGAGATATCCTTGGTTATTGGCAAGCATATCCATGTTGTGTAGCTGTTCCAGACTTACAAGCAGCACCTGGTGCTTAATGGGAAAGCTGGAGCATGAAGTTAACTTTGCACATTCTGTTAGGTGACTGAGGTGTTTGTGCCCTTGGAGACTTCAGAATTGGAGGCTGGGTCAGTTGGTTTAAAGAATCTCACATTTTGCAGTGCCCATCCAGTGCAGACATTTGTGTCTGAGCTCTGTCTGTCTGGGCTGCTCTGAACATTATGGATGTGTTGCTGCTGTCTTTGCGGAGTGGATGAAAGTGTTTGTGGTAAAATGTAATCAAGTGGAAAATTGCAGTGCATATAAACACATATGGCACTCAATGACTGGGCATTAGGCACAGTGACTGCAGGCAAAAAAAAAATTATCTGTAAACGTTTCGCAGCAAGTTTCAAAATCTTAAAGAACAATAAGATATTAGCAATTTAATGGGGTGATTCAGCGAGGCAGCGATCCTTAGGTTGGGAGAACAAGGATGCATGCAGCTGCAGTGACGGGAGTGGCTGGGATTACTCAGCCAAGCTCAACAAGCCCTGTCTCCCAGCACAAGACAGCTGCCAAAGGTTTCCTCCACATGGCAGTGTGGCTGTGCTTGGAGAGGAGAGAGCCAGGAGGTGGCCCATGAACCTTACCAGTGCCACCTTCCAGCCTCCTCCAAGAGCCTGCTGTTTACAGCAGCATTTGGAAGAGGTTGTGTGTGGTCAATGAGGCAGAACTGATGGGCGAGGTGGATCAAGCCTGGCTCAGGTTGGGAGCTGCGGAGGCACCGCAGGTCAGTGGCTGCCTTGGCCTCCCAGAAAGCGAGAGCCGGGTCTTGTTCATCTCCTGTGCCTTCGGGCTCCATCTGCTTATGCTGCCCAGGATAGCACCTTTCCAGCTACTGCAGAACACGCAGCAGTCAAATCCTTCCTCAGGGCAACTATTTTGCACCTTGCCAAGGAGCTCTGTCATCTACTGGAACTGCACTTGGATCTTTCACATCTAAAACCATGGGACTCACTGCCTGAGCAAGTTGTCTGTCTCCAAACCTCTCACTTTGATCCCACCACTTACAGGGAACATGCCAGCATGTGAAAGTGATTTTTTCCTGAGTGACAGAAGTACCAGAAAGATGTTTTTCTTCTCTTGCTGTGCTGACTGCCCTTTTTCTGACAGGAAAATGTTACCTGTGAGTGGGGGGAGGAAAGCACCTTGCCTGTGTCACCTGGCTGTACCTTTCCCAAAGGACACAGGAAAGTGGCTTGAATACTAGGAGGAATATAGCTTTGGTGGCTTTACTGACTGCGCTGAGGTCCTGGATCTGGGAGACAAAATTGCAGAGCAGTTAATGGGAGAACAGATTCTGAAGGAGTAAAGAGGGCACCAAATGGGGAAAGCAAAGATATCGGCAGTTTGGCTCAGCAAAGCCTGGCTGATTCCAATCCTCTCTGGAGAGAAATCTTCTCAAACTAACCTGTGAGTAAGGTCTGCCCAAGTGAAATAAAAATAAACAAAATCAGTGTTTCTGGGCCATAAGAGGCCGCTTTCCAGGAACGCAAGGATCACAGTGCGGCCCTGAGCTGATGCAAGCAGAGCAGTAGGTTCTCGTCAGCTCTCTGCACGGGATCTTTAATTTTCACACTGGCTCATACACAACCATGAGAACACACTTCTTCTTGTATTTGGTCCTGGAAATGGAGACCCAAGTACCTGAATCATTAACAAAGTGTAACTTTGGTGAGATTACAGGCAGGCATGTGATGGTGTCCTTGGCTGCATCTAGCAGACTGCCTAGGGCTGGACTTTGGTAAGACAACATACCTGCCTCACTTGCAGATTCAACTCTGAATGAAATTGGTGAAAATAATGGTGGGAGAAACTTTTAATTAACTGTTATTTTCCATATATGTTTTATCCATTTAAGATATTCTTGCTTTTAATCTTATCTCTTTAAATGTGGTGTATTAGAAAGAAAGCTTGTATTTCTTGCCTTGTGTCACCTGCTGGTTTAGGCACTCGCGGTGTTTACATTTATAAGTGTTCTTGCTCTTTCTGATACATAAGCACCATAGGGAAGTTGTCATCCAACTAGGAAATCAAGCTGATGAGGCATGTCTAACACTACTGAGTACAGATTCATTTACCTACAGAATTCCCCATGCTTTACAACAATCAGAAAAAGTCAGCCCTCCAAGGATTGTCCAGAAAACTCCCAAAACTCTCTGCTGTGGTCAATTTTGAATGTGAAGTTCTTCTCAAGACTTGTCCCTTTTAAAGGCCTCTGCATTTGCTTGAACTAGCTCCCTGCCTGTTCTACTCTCTGCTTTACTACCTATGGACTGCAGCTTGTTGCCAGCATCCTATTTTCTCTGGGTATTTCCATGCTCTTGCAGCACTAAACCCAGTGGGTTTGGGTCTCCTCCCTCAGATAGAAGAAGAGGTTACTCATCCCTGTCCTTTGCCTGCCTGATGTCATCAGTCTGCACATAGATCTGGAGGCAGAGTTCTCCTAGACCATGTACCTGTGGTGTCCAGAGCAACAATGTCTTTACCTACCTACCTCAGCTTTCTGCTGAGAACATCAATTCTTACCACCTGCCAGCTGAGAGAGAGAATCATGCCTGCTGGGGTTTGGGTGGAGGTGCAATGCCCAATTCCCATGGGGAAGTGCAGGACTAAAGAACAGTAAGGCTTTCTGGGTACACGACTATTATCAGTCCCTGCTACTCTCTGCCCTCTTCTCTGTCCATCCATAATCCTCTTGTGAGCCTTGCATGCATGGTGCTAGATGAAAACTCATCCTGAGGACCTATGGACTACTCAAAGCTCCCCACTGTGATTTGTGTTTGCTTCAAGTTCCCTGGATTTCTGATGCATCAGAGATACATTCATTCATCCTGCCCTAGAGCTGGGGTCAGATCAGGCATGAAGCCTCTGGGTGAAGGGAACAGAGCTGTGGTCCAGGGTTGAGGGGATTCAAGTGCAGATGGAAGTAAATGCGTGATGGCTGGATTTTCTTGGAAGTATTTATTATGGTGTGTTTGCCTGAGGCATGCCTTGGCCTAGATAGAAGTCTCTGGCATCAGAGGGGGCTTCTGTGTGAGCTCTCAGTCATGGAACTGCCCTTCAGCATGAGCAAATGAACTACAGGCTGAGGCAGGACCCTGCACTTGTGAGCTCAGTTTCCCCAGGGAATTGCTGGGAAATTGTCAGCTTAGTGGGAGAGCCTTTGCTGAGCTGCTTACGAGCGTGAGGTGCTTCTGAGGAAGACTAAGAAAGGGAAGGCTTTATGGTTCCCAGTGGACAACTGTTATCTGCCCCTGGCCCTGAAGGTCCTACCTGTGCTGGCAGCTGCTTCTGTGCCCAGGGAATACAGTACAGCTGTTGTCACTCTGGTGAAGGTCCTTTGAAGGATGACACATGGATCTGCCTTCTGTCTTATGACCAGAGGAGGGGAGAAAGTCCATGAGCAATTGTGTGAGAGACTTTGTAATCAGCTGCTGAACCAGAAGACTGCTCTCTTTGAGTAGGTACAGTCACTTCCTCTGCTCCTGTGACTCAAACACTTCTCTGAGACAGGGAACTGATGGTAGTGCCCTTTACGCAGGTCAAGAACAGGCAAATGCTCCTCTTGCTTGCTGTAGCAGGTGGTTTGATGCTCAATAGGCAAGCTAGAGATAGTAGGGTTGATAGAGTGCATGTGCTGGCTGTTGCTGTGACAGATTATGAAACCACCTGAGTCACTTGTCCCATTGTCCCCACCCACATGGAGGCTATGGTACTTTAGGCAGGTCTGCTTGTCACACCTGAAAGAGCTCTGCAGCTCAAGCACAGCCAGGGAGAGATTTTAAGTCAAAAAGCAGCTGTTTAGTCACTAGGTGTAAGCTTGTGGGTAACTGAGGGAATTCTCCTTGTTTCTTTTGTGTAAACCCCTCCTTCCCAAAGGGCCTCCTGTCAGGGTTTGAAGGCACTGGGACAGAAAATCTACTGCTGCTCTGAAGAATTTGCTCCAGAGGTGAAAGGCTTCCATCACTTCATATAAAACCCATCACTGAATCCCATTTTTGACTGAAATTTGTCTGCGTTTACTGTAGGTTCTTTTCTTTCTCTGTCAGCATCTGAAACTTGTATGGAAAGGGTCACACTCCCCTAGCCCCCAATACTCAAGCTGCCTTTGACCTCTGGGTGCTGCTCCAGCTGCTGTGGTGATTTTTGGTTTATTTGGGCTGCAGCTGCACTTGCTGAACAGCAGCCAGACCTTGCTGATTGGCCTGGCCCATCTTACAGGAGGATTTGCCATCAGGCTGGCTGCTGCCTCTTCTGTCCCTGCAGTCTCTGGTGCTGTGATGACAACCTGCCTTTCCCAAAGTGACCCTCCAGGTCTGTAGGGGAGGACTCTGCTCCTCAGGCACAGCTGTGATGAGGTGTCTCTTGGTGCAGTGGCCAAGGCATTGCTGTCACCTCTGGCAGTTGCTGTACAGCTGTCAGACTCTCTCGCTCCTTCCCCAGCAGGACAGAGCTGATGCTGATGCCTGCTGATGCTGGGATTGCCTCCCGCATCCAAGAGACTGGATTGTTGTTGCTGGTTTATTAGATGTTGCCCTGGAAAGGCTCTGTCAAATACTGGACTCGCACCCACGGCACAACCAGACAATCAGTGCCCAGTTGTTTCCAGGCACTGGACAAAGTCAATCTCCCTGATGCTGGATGTGTCTGCAAATGCCCATTCACACCTGGACAACAAAAGAGCAGGGGTGGATGGGCAAATTCGCATGCTTCAGCCCCGCATGAGGGTTGCAGTGAAAGGGGGGGCTGTGGTGGAAAATGAAAGCCCCAGGATGTGAGAGTGGCAGTGCTTTCCAAGTGCTTTAAGGCAGACGAATAATCGGTTAGTGAACAAATTGAGAGCCATCCTCTGGGTCCAAAAGAGGAGAGCTCAGACCCAAAGGGGCCAGACTTTGAAGTGTCTGGAATGTGAGCAAACTGGGGACAACGGTGTTGATGAAGGTGCCTGAGGTAAGTGGAGGGGGAGAGCAATGGAAAAGCCCGGCTAAAAGGAAGGCAGACAGGACTAACCCCTTCCCTTGTCGGAAAGACGGCGAGGGCAGGGATCGGAACGGGCAGCTCTAGGGGTATGTGGTAGTGCCCCGCGGTGCGGTCAGCGTGGGCACAGCCGCAGGTGCCCGCCGGGGCGGGCGGGCAGTGCCCCGGCGCTGCCGTGCGCTGCCGCGGGATGGCCACGGCGTGGAGCCCGCGCTCCGTGCGGCGCTCCCGGGGCTGCCGCGGGGACCGCGCCGTGCCAGCCGCGCAGCGCGGATGCTCTCCGCCTGCGGACGGGCGCCAGAAGCTGCAGGGGCTTCAGGCTGAGCTATCAGGAGGGCCAAAATCCTAACTCTGAACTGAGATACCTTAAGGAGCATCTTCCCCACGAAAATCTTCTCCGCTGGTACACAGCCCTCATGTGTCAGATACACCAGGCATGAATCTGAATCCAGTTTCAGCCTCAGTTTGGAACCCATCTGCTAGACCTGGATTGGACTTGCCTCTTCTAGACCATGCCCAGAGTTTCTGGGGCTGTACGTGAGACCAGGTACCTGAACACTGGCATTAGGAAGGATGCTGTCTGCTGTGCTAGATGCTGGACAAGTACAAGCATATGGTGCAAGTCATATTTTCATTGTGCCACATATGTTGTCATACACCAACACAAACCAAACCTGCTGAGGTCTCTGTGTACTCTAGTGACATTGCCAGGAGATCTTGTATATGTGAACTCTAACTTTGGTTACTCCCATTTCCCTTACTACCCCCCTCCATCATAAAACAAAAGAAAAATTCTCCCTTTTAATCTGATTCTCTAGCAGGTAAATCAAGTCCAGGCCTGTTTTCCTTGGCTTGCATTGCTTTGTTTCTTTGCACCACTGGCTACTTTTCTATCTTTCCCTGCACTAGAAATAACACTGGGGTGTACCTCACCTCAGCTTGGAAGGAGCTTGCAGTACCTCTCTGTACTCACAGCTATGGAAGAGCGCCAGCAGGCCGTGGACACACTGGCCTCAGCTGTGATGTCCGCCTGTCCACAGGAAAGGAGGAGGGAAAGATGATATGCGATGCCCCTTCCCAAGAGGTGAGGCTTTTACTCCTGTGGTCACTGTTTCTGGTGCAGGGGGTTCTTGTTCTGCACCCTCTTTTACACCACCAGCAGGGCTGGGGCTGGGTCCTGGGGCCCCTCTGAGTGCTCCCCGCCCACTTCCCTCGGTCCAGACCCAAAAGAGGGAGCTGCCTGCCCTTTTCGCCTTGCTCTTCCTCCCGGCAGGGAAGGGAACAACCTGTGCTTTGGCTCTCTGCAGGGAAGGTGCGGCGAGGGAGCCGCGGGCCCGGTGCGGGTGCGGGGCTGCAGTGAGCGCTCTGGACCCACGAGGGCAGCAGAACACTGCGGGAGAAGCGGGCTCAGCCCGAGGTGGCCGCGGGCTGGTGACAAAAGGAACCCCGACTCGGGGCTCCTCACAGGCAGGGGGGTCCGGGACTGCTGCCTGGGGAGGCTGAGAAGATGCTGTGGAAGAGGTCAGGCACACTGCCTGCCTAGGGAAGGAAGGACCCATCTCCGTCCCCTCTTGGGACCAGGGCTCGCCCCAGGCTTGCCCAGGGTCTGAGACTTCGGGTCATGGGAATGGGGCTGTGCCCCAGGCAGATGCCAAGGGGACGGATCTAGAAAACCGGCATCACACTGCTATGTCCTTGCCCTGGTGCCTGCTGGAGCACTTCTGGGTCTGCCCTGTGCTTGGCCATCACCCCCTTTGCAGAGGAGGTCTGTCCTGGGAAACACATTGGAAGGGAATCTGTTTTGGTGGTTTTCTCTGCATCTGCATGCCAGGGCTCTGTACGTGGCTCTCAAAACACTCACCAAGCATCACCTGTATTTCTCATGGCTCAGAGAAGCCTGAATGCTGTTTTCAGTGCACCTAATATGGAGAGCATCCTGACTCTGGCCAGGTGGCATGGTCAGTGGCTGAACATAGGCCTTCCTCCTCTCCCAAGCAGAGGCAAAGCCCCTCAGGTGGAAACAAGGGAGTCAAGGATCTGTTAAATTCCCCAGTAGAGCCACACAGCTCTGGTTCCCCAATGCTGCTGAGACCTGGGCATGCCAGTGGCTAAGGTGAGCTCTGACCTAGGCTGCAAATGCAAAGCCCAAATAAAGCAAAGCAGTGCTGTGAAGAGCTCATACCTTTTTCCCTGCTAGTAATGTACCTACCCCTGCAACCAAGCCATAGAGTGGCCGCAGCAAGTGGCTCAGAGACCCAGAGAGCACAGCCAGACACTGCCATCCCAGACCTCTGCTCACCAGGTCTGTGCTCCTAGCCCTTCTCTGCAGCCCCCTCCCTTTCCCTTCCTTCCAATCCTCTTGTACTGTATTCTTGGCAAGGGTGCTGGCTCTCAGCCCCTGCACCTCATGTGCCCTATTGATAGCTGGTAATTTATGTAAATCTCCTAATATATGGATTCTGGGATCAGGACGGAGGGTTTGTGTGTGAGATGAGATTAATATGTTTGCAGATTCTCTCTGCAGAGAATGAGAGAGGCAGGCAGGGCTGGGACTCTCGCCCTAGGTCTCTATTAGCACTCTGCGTGCACTCACCGTGCCCAGTCTCTGCCTCCACGTGGCCGGCGGTGCCGGGGACTCTCCCTGCTTTGGCCACCCCGATGACCCACAGCCAGCCTTGCGGGCCAGCTGCCCAGGACTGCCCATTTCTGGGAGCCCACAGTGCGCCTGGTAGCGGTTTCTGTCTCTGTCCTGTCTGCTCCACCGAAGTTTCAGCATCTCCGGAAGGTGGCCAGGCTGAGCCGTGACAGGGACTGCTGCTGCTGCGGGATTGTGTGGCCCCCTGAAAGTGCTGGAAAACTGTGGCTCAGCTTTATTCTCCCTGTGACAGTTCAGGACAAGGGAGGTTGCTTGTAGCCACTGGCCTCATGGTGCAGCTGGGGCTCAGCCCCTCCTGGTCCAGGTGAAACTCAGGGATGGGGTGGTGCGAGCGGCAGGGCATGGGCTGGGGGGACCAGCATACAGAGGGGTGGCAGGGTACAGGGCCCCGGGCAGCGGGAAGATGGTGATCCCAGGTTTGATGCCCACACACTGGGCTGGCATGCTGTGCCCAGGCTGAAGGATTCAGCAGGGGGCTGCCCTGTGCCCTGTCCTGTCTCTCCTGAGGACTGCAGTCTCTCAGGTGAGAGGTGCTGCATGTGCACCCAGCCCTGTTCAGGGTGTGTGCCTTATCTGTGCGCGTCTCCCGGCCTGGCAGCAGCGCTTGGCTGCCCGGGCTTGGCCTGGATGGGAAGGTAGAGCCCACCAAAGCACGGTAGAGGCCTTAGGGAGCTGGGGAGTAGGTGGCAAGGAAGGAATCCACCCTTTGATTCAGATATTCCTGAGGAATTCCTGTTCTATACCTGACATTTAGAAACCAGGAATCCTGCTGATGGATAGGATTTGATGTGGTGAAGTATATTTCACACTGTGTCATTTATCCTGTTGCTGCCTCATGTGAAATGTCAGCCATCCAGGAGGCTTTCTGATCGCTCTTTGAAGTACTGGTTTCTGATAAACTCAGGAAGGAGAAAGATGCTTTTACCAACCCAGGTCAGGAACCAGGAGTGGCAACAACTTTTCTCCTCTTTGTGCAGGGTCCCTTGGTAGGACCTGCCAGCTCAGCATGACTTACTGAGGGTCACAGTGGGTGTCCTGCTGCCCCTCCTGCCCCTGGTGTATCCCTGCTCCTTTTTGGGCCATACAAACCCCTTTCTTCCACTCTATTTCTCTCTGATAGCACCCTGTCTCATGCTCTCCCTGCCTGTGTCTGGATTTGCTCCCAATACTCTTTTTAGCCTTTGGAGGAATATTTTCAAGTCTCCTGGGGTTGCTGCTGTTGACAATGGAAATCTATTGTGTTTTATGTGCCTGGAAAATGAATTTCCATGTCAGAAGAGGAGAGCAATTACCACAAGCAAGAGAGATCAAATTGGGTCTTTAAAAAGAAAATAAAGTTCAGATCTTATCTGATTAATGAGATTTCTTCCAAACCTTAACAAATCTTAATTACAGTGACTCTGCTGGAAGGGATGAGGTAAAGCTAGGATTGGGGGCTATCTAAACAGAACCGCTCTCTTCCGAGCTAGAGTACATCCCTGCGTGAAAGCAGCAGGGACGGCCATTGAGTGCGGAAAGCTGCTCAGCTGGAAATCAGCAAGGCAGGATTCTCCATGGAGCCTGAGCAGCTCCTTCCCCAAAGGCTTGCAGTGCTGGGGGAGAACCCCACCAGCCCCGACCAGCAGTGAGCCCGCTGCTGTGCTCTGCCCCCGACCTTGGCATCCTTTTTGCTCCAGATCCCTCTTCTTCTACAAATCTTTCACCTTTTTTTTTTCCCTTTTCTGTAATAAGAACAATTATTCAACTGCTGAGGATTTTTATTCTCCCTTTCCCAATTTTTTAAAAAGAAGCTTCCTGCTTAAAAATAAACTGAGGGGTGCTAAGTTGTTTATTCAGTTTAAGCTCACAAAACATTTTCCAATGATTTGACTGGACTGCCTGCATAACACAGACCAGAGATTGTCCCCTTGCTACCCCTTTAGTGAACACAATAACTTTCTTCCCGAAAGAATACGAGTCTTGAGCCGAAGATGTTGAGAAAGGGAAACTCCAGTGCTTCCCGTAACAGCTGCTCTGATGGTTAATCACCCTGACTTCCTCGGACAAAGTGAAACAAAATTTTAAAAGGTCCAGTACTTTATTTTTAATTGGACTTGTCTGGCTTCAGCATTTATCCACTGGCTCTTGTTATGGCTTCCTCTGGCAGATTAAAGAGTTTTTTACTACCGGGTATTTCTTCCCTAGGAAGAAATTTATATGTGGGAAGCAAGTCACTTCTTGATCCTTTTAACAAACTAAATAAATGGTTCCCTTCAGATCCTTGGTGTAGTGCATTTTTCCCCCAGTTTTGGGTAACATTTGGGGTTCTTCTATCCTGTTACCAGAATACAAGCTGAGACAGAAACAGGAGCACACAGAAATGAGTCCGAACCACTAGAAAATCAGACAGCCAAACCCTCCCTTCTCTTTGTCTCAGTGTGTACGAACACATTGTTTTATTTCACATTATCTTTGGAACAAATTTGGGAAAATATCGTTCATCTAAAAGATATTTCCTCACTCTCTATAATTACAGACTAATTATTAATAGCTATCACCAGAGATGGAACTGGCCGTCAGCATCTAAGTGAGGGGTAAAAATGACAACAAATCAGTGTGTTTAGGCAGATGTAGATTTTCAGGGTACTGGTGAGATTTACAGGAGGGGTTGTGGAGTGCCCGAGCACCCCCTCCCTGTGCCACACGGCCTGGCTGAGGTGGGGGGTGAACGGGCCCCAGCGGGGGTTTGCTCTCCGGTCGGCTCTGGGAACGAGGCAGCCCGGGAAGCTGAAGTCGTGCAAGAGAGCCAGACACAGCAGGATCTGAGACGGAGGAAAATCAGGCAGCTACCAACGATGCACATGCATCTTCTAAAAACTTTCTTCTGTTGGACTCCTAGGATCTGTACCTCTAGCTCTTCTGTCCCTGATCTTTTCACCAAGATTTCACTCTCTCTTCTCAGTCCAGCAAAGTTTCAAGATGTGTGAATAATTTGAATTATTTTTGCCTCATTTCCACTGCCTGATAAGATTCTCATCTGCCTGTCTTGTTTGCCTGATTTATGAAGGTTTAGGTGTTTTAGGCATTGCTTCTTTTTTTACTAAGGGAGAGAATTTTTTTTCTCCTAATAAATTTTGGTTTTACTGTCAGCTTTCTCCTCAAGGCCCTGATTTGCTATGGGATGGAGGCAGCAATCCCATAGCAAATCCCCTGATTTGGTGGACTCCCTCTGCAGTTACTCCATTTCAGGCATGTGCTTAAATCTTCTCAGAAGAAATTATCTTGGGCACAGAATTAAAAACAAGTATTTTCATAAATCGAGAGTCAAATCTTCAGCACATATCCAGTTTTTCCCTGCTCCTAGCTGTGATTACATTTGCATCTTTTAATTTCTTTCAGGACAGTCAGTGGGAGAGGAACAGCCACAAATACATTTAGAGAAAACTGGTGTTTTCTTTCTGTTTCTTTACACTTTACCATGAAAGCTAGCTTTTGCATTTAAAAAAAGGACACTTCTCCCTTAGTGTTAACAACTTTAACTGTTCAAAAATTGCAGAGCAAACCCTCAAACCAGGAAGCTTATACAAATAACATAGTTGGGATTCTTGTACTGGCTTTCTGTGTTAAGGGGATGCACGCATCATGTTTTCAAGCCATTCTCTGCATTGTCCAAGGTTAGGAAGTTACTTTTTAATTGAAGGCTGAATTCCTGATCCTAACACATACTCTTTTTTTCCTGTGCCTCCTTCTTCCCCAAACTCTGCACATTATTTTTTGCTCAAGAATCTAATTTCTGCCTGTGATACTGCCCTCCCAAGGCAGTGCCACTGGGTTAGGAGCAGGCAAGCGGACACTGAAGCTCACCAAGCCAGTGTGAATCTACAAGCAGAGCCTGGCTTGACCGTGCCGACTCTTCAAAAATCATGGGCTTGATCTCCATTCACCTTTCACAGTTGCAAAACTGGCTTAAAAATCACCATGTTAAAAAAAAAAAAAGGAATTAGCAAGTGGCTTCTTTTCTGATGCCATTGTGTTGTGGAACAGCAGGCCAGCTTTCAAGCTTTTTGCTGCATCCACAACAAATAGTTATTTCTTAAGAAAAAGGATTAAAAAAGTCTGCTCAGAGCTTTGCATATAATCCTATGACTCCAGGACCCAAGGCTTTGAGTAATATCAAAATCGAAATAAATTCTCCCTGTGAGAATCATAAGAATCTGCCAAATTAGTTCACAGGGGTAAACAAACAGCCAAATATTAGTATTCTACACTAAGAGCTAAATCCTATAAGTGGGGCCAGGGTTGCACATGGATTATCCTTTTATAGTTCAGGCATGGATTTACCAAGGGGATTATAGGCCTTCCCCTCCCCACCCTCCCTTCCTCCCCTCCATCCCTGGTGCTGCCCAGTGCTGCACACTCCCACTGCACCGTACAGTTCCTCCCACAGCCCCGACACCCTTCCCTGGGCATAGGGATGCATCTGCCCCTCGCTCTTCCACCCCGAGCACCCTGCGAGCAGTCACCCCCCTTCTCAAGGTGGCAAAGGCAGGACAGGGAGCGAAGCAGAAGTCAGTTGGTTCCAGGTCCTGAATGGGGTGCAGAATTCCTGGGGGATGGGGGATTAGTCCCCAGATGTCCCAACCTCCTTTCTTCCTGCCACTACTTTGCTTTGCCCGATGCTGCTTCCTGAACAGGGATAATGACAATTCAAACTGACACCCTGCTTCAGTTTTCCTTCCCTACTGGTCTGATAGTGCAGTCCTGATGGCTTGTCACTCTTAATATCCTGCACACTTCCACTGAGTCCCTCGGAGCGTCGGAAGGCTTTGATTGCGCCCAGGGTAGCTTGCATGATGCTGAGGTGCTACATTCTTACAGATTTGATGAACTTATTCCTTCCTTGACTCTCCTTCCCCGCTGTATGCACCTATATATCTGCATGCACACGCAGAACCACACACATACATTTTATTATCAAGGTAGACATGGGTATTTTCAACTGGAATTTTGCTGCTCTTTTAAGGCAGAAACAATTCTGCAACATCATTTGTTTGCTCTGATATTTTTATTTGTGCATTTTATAGATTATTACTATTATATAAAAGTGCCCAGTGCTTTACAAGACACAAAATACAGATGATCTCTGTCATGAAGAGTGCACAATCTAAACAAAACAGACAACATAGACAGGGCTCCCTGAGAGGCATAGAGGAGTGAAGATTAGTCTTGTTTCAGTTTTATAAATATATTGCTAACATTATTGGACAAGAAATAGACATGTTTTCTTCTTCTTCCCTTTCCATCCTCCCATTTATTAATGCTTCCCTCTCGTTCACACAATAGAATTATGATGCAACATGAAATAAAGCCTGGTTTAGGCTGCTGGCCCCAGTTCAACAACCCTGAATCCCATCCTTGCTCCCTGGCGCTCACGTGCTTAAGATTTCCCTGGATTGGTGCCTTAGATCATGCAGTCTATTGACAGCTGCCCTTTTGCTTACAAATGAAACCGACCCTAGATCAATAAGAAAAAAGCGTTATTCTCTTCACCTGTTTAATGCCACTGCTGTGGGTTGCTGTAAGATTTGTAAACAAGCTGATGTCTACAGGGAAAGCTGCAAGACAAAGAACACCTTCCCTATCAAAGGGAGCGGGTGTTCTGTGTTTACATACAAATCACCTTCTGGGGCTTTTTTCCGTGGGCTCCAGAAATTTGCTGTGTGGACTGACAAGCAGGGGCTGTTTATTGTCTGGTGTACCTCTGCCTGATGCACAGACCCAGCACTTTAAATGGGCACTCACAGCTTGACCAGTTTTCATCAAGGCACAGTTTGGAAAGAATATGCATTTGGGTAAGGGGCATTTCTGAAATCACTTTTATGATTCTTTTTTTTTTTGGTCTCCTTCCTCTACACCCATACTTACCTCTCCTCTTAATAATGTAAAGGATTTAAGTCTTGTAAGAGCAATAGAATAGATTCAGAGGAAATCATGTGCACAGTCCTGTGCAAAAGCAGTGGAAGAGGGGTTATAGCTGATGCACAACCACAGCAGGTGCAGGTCCCCTGGAGTAGAAGAACTGTCTGGCTGCAGGGGGCTCACCTGGCACTTGGCTGACAGATTTAACTGCACTGTGACCCAGGTCCGAGTCACTGGATGTCTTCTGTGGGTCAGATTCCTATCTGGAAGATAGAGATGCATTGTGAAGTTAGGGAAGTTCATGTGCATAGAAGAGAATCAACCATCAGTTGAGATGCTTTGCACATCTTTCTCATCTCAGCATGCTTAATTGCTCAGACTTCATATTTCCTGGATAGTGTCTGGAGGGACCTCTCCCCTAGATGTCAGTTAGAGAGGTTTGGAGAACTGGGGAAGGTGCAAAGAGAGCCCCCACGAGTATCCCTAAGCGGGAGGATGACACTTCAGGAAGGTATACTGGAAAATGAGAGATGAAGTCAGGATGTTCCTGCTTGAACTCCCCAAGCAAGACACAGCGAGGCTGAAGGGCTGACTGGGCAGGTGTGAATGCTGGCCTTGGACCAGTCACCTACCCCTCTGTGCCCTCTCTCCTTATTGCTGCCTGCCCTGTTGGTCAGCATTCTGAGGCAGGCAAGTCCTCTCCTTTGGCCAGCCACAGTGTTTGATTGCTGCTGAAACAACCAGCGGCACATCTGTGGCCCAAGGTCCCCTCCCTCCTCCTCCAAGCAGAGCGCAGTGGGTCACATTGCTGGCATGCCATGGCCATGATTCAAACCCTACTGATGACCCACATTTGCTTCTGCACCCAAGTTGTGTCCTGCATCAGAGCAGCCACTTCGGCAGGGGGCTTTGGCTGCTGCCCCAGCGAGTCAGATCTCAGACCCTGCTGGCCTGATGCTGGAATGGGGACCTTCTCCCTGGGGGTATCTGCACTGTCATGGCTAACCCGGCTGA
This sequence comes from Oriolus oriolus, assembly GCA_013400235.1. NCBI lineage: Eukaryota > Metazoa > Chordata > Aves > Passeriformes > Corvidae > Oriolus > Oriolus oriolus. The sequence goes on from VXBT01010111.1 coordinate 431,946, forward strand.
CTGTTGTTTTTGCCCATGCACAGATTCATTCCCAGCACATTCTTCTTCTGAAACTGATACATCAGTTTTAATTAGTTAGGTTTTCTTTTTCCGTCTAGAGGAGCCTCCTGCCTTCAAAGACCAACTTTTAAACATTAACTCTTCTAAATGTTTCCCCCCACACGTGAACCCCTCCCCATCCTGCCTTGTAAATTATGTCCAGTCCTGTCCTTTTAGCAGGCAGGTACTTCACGTGATAAATTCAGGTTAGTGTCTCCTTAAGTGTGTGTATGTGTGTGTTTATCTGTGTGTGTGTGTGTGTAAAAAAGTAACAAAATAAAGTTATATCAAGCCATAAATTACTCCTCTAGCCTCATAAATTGCCAAGGGAAGGCTCAATTTTTGGACTTTTCTTTCAACTAAATGAGATAATTAATGTAAGCGGGGAAAAAAAATGGGGGAGACCTTCTTCCTCCCTGGAGCGCTTAGCCTCGATGTTTGGCTATGAAACGCCAAGGTTGCAGTGGGGTGGAGATCTCAGTTCTGGAGTGGGGGGAAACACTGAAGGAGACGGAGATCTGGGAGGGTGGGGGTCATGGGGATGGGCGAGTGTTTTCATTTTGCCAGGGCTGTGGGAGGGACTGCAATGCGGGCTGTGACCCTATTTAATAAAATGCCTAGGAAAGCAAGGGGCCAGGAGGGGGGGTGAGAGGGAGACGCAGTGGCTGGGGCTGGCAGGAGACTGTCATGAGATGAAAGTGTCCCTTCGTCCATTCCTTTCCTCCCTCTCTGCTGTCAGCACTTTTTAATGTCAAACAGTGTGAGTGGTCGACAGGGCTAGCTTCTGTCTCCTCATATGTACTTTTTTTTCACTTTCCCCAGAACTTCAGCCAGATGAATTCACTGCTTGGGAGCAACTAGAGAGCGGTGCGGGTGGCCCTGCAGGCGTCCTTTTCACTAGGACCTTGAGCTGAACTTTTTTCAAGTCTCTCTGAGGCAAAAGCTTGTCAGGGAATGTCTCCTTTCTGCCCTGCCACCCTCAAGCCCTAGACCACCCTGGGTGTAAAGCTGGTCTTACAAAGCTTCCCCTGAGACCAGTGTGGGCATCACACAGTGAATGCTGTCCACGTGATAATCCAGTCCCTGCACACTGCACTGAAATTTAGGGAATTTGAGTGTCTCTCTGGTCCCTGCCACCAGTCTGTTGGGAGACACTGGGTCATTCATCATGCAATACCTCAGTTTCCCTGCCTTTAAAATGGGGGTAATCCCACTTCATTTGTGATGAACTTGGAAGTGTATGAAAAATGCAAGGTGAGAAACTGTTGCTTTTATCAGGTGTGGTAGTCTGTAGGTGAGCTGGTACCACACAGCCCAAAAATGCCCTGTAACAAAGGTGACTGGCCTTGCTGGCACTATGGCCACAGGGCTAGGTCATAAGCAGTGCCACAGTCACTGCACATGTGACATCAAGATCTGCACATCTCTGCTGTGCCTGTGGACCTCTCTAGGCAAGCTGCACAACTGTGGGAGTGGGTGCAATTTTGATTTCTCCAGGGTATTTCAGAAGGCCCAGAGGTGCCAGCCCCTGTGGGTGACGAATATTCATCTTTATAGTGAAACTGAGCCACAAGACCCCCAAGAAAAGTGATTTCTGCAGTTTTGCTGATGGGAGCTACCTGATTAAAGTGTGACAAACTGATTGCTTACATTCATGAGCCTGAGCTGTGCTTTGTTCTGCAGCTGCAGGTGAGGGTACTTTTTGACACTGATGAAATGAAACCATCACCTTTTGTAAGTTTAAGCTCAGGTAACCCAGCAGAGGCAATTGCACTGTCTATCATTTGTCCCCATCCTCTCCTTAATGTTTAACCTACCTGTCAATGTCAGCCATACTTGATACACGGACAGAGACCACTAAACTATTCTGTGCCTACAAAATGTGTTTAAATTAATGATGGGTTAAAGAAGCGAGGTTCACATCGGTGCCAGCACCAGGACTACTCCATCTTCTCTGCTGCCCAACCACCCCTCCATGCCCAGTGACCAAACAGCACATGGCTTGGAGCCAGCGACAGCACGTAAGCTGAGGGTCCTTCTGGGGCAATGGGAGGCACTGGAGGAGAATTTGTCCTGCCATTATTGTCGTGGTGTGGAGGGAGGGCAAAGGAATCAGGACACAAAGCTATCAGAAAACAGGTTGCACTAGTCCTGTCAATCCCAAGACTTGCTTTGAATTCTCTTTTTTATGTCTATGGAAAATCCTGTACCTCCTCTCTGGCCTGGCCATTGGGTTCCTTGAGTGAGACAACCTAAAGCTGCAAGTCATTTTCTACCTGGAAAGGTGCAGATGGGAGGGAGGTGAAGGGTTTGAGGTGGGCACCTCTTCTGGGGTAGTCAGAAGTCCAGGTGAGCACGGGTGGAAGCTCTGATGCCTTGGCCATGCTGTGGTGGTGTGGGGCAGGGGCAGAGGAGATAGTGTCCGTCTCTGGGTGTGCTGTGCGAGGGGCGGGGGAGCTGGGCTGCCTCTCTGCAGCCCGTGGGCACTGCTGTGCTGTTCACAGCAGTGGATGTTTGGTGAGGAGCTCCGGCTGTCTTAAGCACCTTTCGAATACATTGGGCACAGCTCATTGAATCCTCTAACAATCCAGCTCCTGTCTCCTCTCCCCCCTCTTCCCAAGAGCCAGCGTCATTTTTTCAAGAAACAGCAACAATGCCTGTGCCCCACACTCCTGTGGGCTCTGTCCCTATCCCTCCCATCCACAGACCGTCTCCCCTTGCTGCCCCATGACACAGGGCCTCCTCTGAAAAGAGGATTTTGTTGCTGGCAAATGGTTCCTTGCTGGTGAGGATTTTCCAGAATTCAGCACTTCCCAGGCCCTACTCCTGCATGGAGAGAGCTAGTTAATGAGCCATTAACCAGAGGAAGGGGAACTCTCTGGTGGCTGCAAGCAACAATAGCAACAAAATAACCCAAAAACAACAAAGCATATGCAAGAAAAATGCACCAAACATCAGGAGGAGTTTCAGGGAAAGGAGAAGGAAAAAACAAAAGCAAATCCAGAGAGATGTGATTGTAATACCTTGGCTAAAAACCGAATCTTTGGTAAAGTAATTGCCTTCCTGGTGAAGAGGAGAAGTGTTTAGACTTGACTCACATAGCCCCAACAGCTACTCTTCCCCCTGCCCTCTCCAGCCCTGTCCCAAAATTCTCACTTTGGACTGGGCACAGAGCAGGAGAACAGTGAGGAATGGTGCCTTTGGAACCCAGCATGTATGCCCAGGGTAGTTCGTGGCCCTGCTCTAGGAAAGGTAGGAGGCTGTGTAGGAAGGTGAGGGAAGGAAAGGATACAGGCTCAGGAATGTGGGTAGTCAGGGAGAGAGTCCTCTTTGGAGAATGCACGGATGTGTTAGAGCTTGGGGAGTGAGAAGCTGGGGAGCAGGGGGCTGAGTGTGTGCAGATGGCAGCTATGCAGGGGTTTGAAAATGAAGCAATGCAGGAGCAGACTTGGTACATGCAACAGCCACAATGTCCCTGAGCGAGCTCATGTCAATGGCTTGTAAACCTTTAATGGCCTGCCTGTCGAGTTGAGCCACGCACCCAATATAATAAAGCTCTCTGGGCAGGGAATGAGCACCCACCTGGGAATTAGACCTGTGTTGCTAAGATGAGGCACTTGTCTCACTAGCACATGCTGGAGAGCAGCCCTTTTGCAGCAGGACTGCAGAGTGCTCTGCCCAGGAGATCCCCAGGGTGCCTGCAACCTCCAGCACTGCTGCAACACAAACAGTGCAAGTCATTCTTTCCAGAACTGCATCCACAGTTTCACTGTTCTCATTGCAAATTTGCTTGCTTTGCTCTCTAGCTAAATACTTTGCACCTGGAAACATGCACTTGAATGCCATTTTGGTGGTGCTTGCTGGTTGGAAATCAATATTAATTTACTTGTGCGTGTAAATACAGAAACGTATTTATAAGTTTCAGATCAGTTGCAAACACATGCAAATTCTGTACATAAATTCTCACTCATTTATGTAATCTGTTCAGTAATATCATTAAAGAGAGCACATCTACTGCCTGACTAGAGTTACATTTGCAATGTGCTGAGATCAGCTGTGCCTATTCATGTACCACACTCCTCTGCCCCTGCAGCTCCCAGCAGTGGGTGATGCTCTGGCTCCAGGTATCTTCTGCTATTTTCCTGTAATGTGCTATTACTTTTTCCAAGGGCTCTGGGTTTTGGTTTTGGTTTGGGATTTTTTTGGGGGTGTGTGTGTCTTTTTAGCACAAGCAGGTTTGAGTTATTCTGAGGTTTGTGGCATAAGGGAGGGAAGTGTGGTTTCTTTCGGACTAAACACCTGCTGCAAAGTGACTGCAAATGCACTGCACTTGATTGCATAGCTGGTCTCCTGCAGTCTCATGTCTCTCCAACTACAGGTCACAAGAAGAGTAGGAATTATTTACAATTCTACAAAAAAGAAACATGGTCAAGCAAGACATCATTAAAATACACTTTTAACGGGACATGGTGTGTGTATTTCTCAGAGTTGTCATTTGAGAACTGCCCACTAAATTACTGCTCAGAGAAGTAACTCTGAGTGAAAGGAAAAATCGTCTGGTTAAACATATTGTATGTCAGTGCTGAGAAAATCATTAACATATATATGCTGTAGAGAAGAGAATGCACCAGCTAAAGTCTATCAATAAAGATATACCACATTTTTATGATACTGGAATTAAAGAGACCTGATAGAAAAATATCACACATGTTTTATTAAAAAATATGATCTTGTCAAAGCAGTTTCCTTTCCAGGATAAATGAAACTCAACTATATCAATATTACTGATTTTGAATTGTCATTTTTAAGCTCAATGCTTTATTATTTATAATTATTTAATAATTCCAGAAGATGTGAATTGGTCAAACCCTGATTTCTTGTTAAGCCATTTTGACTATTAAAAATATTACAAAAGCAATCCTGAAAAAAGGCATTGCATTTTAAATGCACAACAATACATTCCATAGTACTGCCACTTTTCACACCAAAATGTTTCTGAAGAAGGCTTTCAGTTCAGTGAATAGTCCTGCATTTAAAACTGTAGAATGAAGCGCACAGGAACTAAGACTCTTCCTTGTATGTACCTAAGGTGGAGGAAAGTGTGTGCTGTGTTGAATTATTTGATAGGTAATATACAGTTATAGCAGCTGACAAAGTTTTACCCCAGGGCAGAATTAAGGCTAAATATTCACTTTTGGAATTTTTATTTCCTGTTGCATAGGAGTCTGCATTGCATGAACATAAATCTTTGCATTTGTTTCCTACACTATTTTAAAAAGGGAAAAATGAAACAAGATGAACAGGATCAAATAAAACTCAAGAGAAAGCACATGCTGATGGTAGCTGATTGCAACAAAAAGGAACCACTTCAGTCAGTCTATATGAAGTCTAGATACTCAAGCATGCACCCATGGTAAAAACTTCAGGGTGATTACTTAGCCTGAGGAGAAGTACAAACACTCCCTGCTTACAGAAAGCTGGAGTTCTCTCTGCTTGCCATGGTAGGTCCAAGACTGAGTTCACAATAATGTATCTCTATATAGGGCATATTGGTATTAAAATAACTGTCTTGCAGATATGTTTTATCGTGCAGTGGATACACAAGATCTTTGTTGCGTACATGCTGGCTCAGTTTTTCTGCGCTGAGGACATGAATCATCCTCCAAACTGCCGTCAGAGTTGATGAGAACTGGGTGGCTATTTGACTTAGATGTCTCAGTCGATGGGAGTAGATCACACTGGAAAACGTTGCGGAAGCACACACACATTGCAGGCGGGTGTTTGGTGCTGGCCTGTGGCTTTGCTCTGGAGCCAGAGGGAAGGCAGCCCTGGGCAGGATGGTGGAGAGGTGTGGGCAGCGTTTCTTCGCCCACACATCACGCTGAGGCTGCGGGGCTGCTGCAGGCACAAGGGATGTGTGTCGGATACACTGCGTATGCACGCGCTTGTTAGTGGGTAATCTGATGGTGCACAGTCGCCGTGGCTGGTGCAACTCAATGACTCTGCACCGGGGGCTGGGTATTAATTACACGCTTGAGAGCCGTGTGTCTGTGTGTGTAGCCGTGGGCCCGGGGAAGACCCCGAGCTTGTCATGCACTCGGCGTGCTCGTGCAGCTGCGGCAGGAGGTGCAGAGCCACGACCCGCTACCTGCACCCTCGAGGTTTTGCTGACCTGGCCAGGCAGCCCCTGCTGGTGCCATGGTGTGTGCAGCAGGGTAGGTTTGCTGCCCACTGGGTGGGTTTTATAGACTCTGTGTGTACCATCCTGAGCACAGCGCTGAGACTACAGCCAGCTGCTGAACTCTGGTGGTAACAAACAGCCCCATTAATGCAGTGTCACAGATTTCATTAGGGCGTCAGTCCCAACCAACATGGCCATAAATCAGGGAGATGGTACAAGGGCTTGCAGGCCCTGGTTTCAAGGGCCACATAGCCAGAGACTCATAACGCTCAAGAGGAAATGATCATGAATATTATTTAAAAAAATCAGAAATGTATATTAGAAAATCTCTGAGCTTATCAGATGGAGTGAGGTTGGGTAATAGCTGTTATTTATACTGCTTGTGCAGAGTGATAAAGTGGTGCTTTATGACCTGTGGTTTATCACTTAGAATAAGAGTCATGTGACTCCATTAAGGATCCTTCTGTAGAAATGAAAAAGGGTAAATTAATGTGGTTTTTTTATTGTTAAATATTTGCACTCTCCTAAACCCAGTTTTTATTTTCTCTACTTAAGAAGTAGCGTATAAGCACAAATAAGTTTAAGTTTTGATTGATGAAGAGGTGGGGTGAAAACTCCCTTTATGTCAAAGGCTCTCTGGAGTGAGCCAGCCTCCCACCCACTAATGTCTATCAGCGGGGCTGGGTTCAGAGAGGAGGGAAAGGCAACACAGTCAGCACTGTTACACCCTAAAAGTGCCTTGGCCTCTCCGACCCATCATCTTCTGCAGAAACACACTGTAGTCCTGCTGCTGCCTCAGCCTCATTGCTGCTCTGGGAAGGGAAAAGGGGATCTGTAGAGACCAAGGGTGGAAGCAATGCTGGATAACCTGAGCAAAGAGATGAGATGAGACTCCCAGGAGAGGACAGGCTCTGCCTGTGCAAAGAGAAACTGAACTCCTTGGTGATGTTTTAAACACTAGAAACTGTCCTCACAGACTTCCATCTGGGCTCTGCCACGGCAGTGAGCTCCATGGAAGCCATGGATAATCTGCAGGACAATGCTGTCACTGGGACCTGAATGGGAGAGCAAAATCACAGCAGTGCTATTCAAGAGGTCATACAATTGCTGTGGGGTTATGGCCCACAAGACCTGTGAGCTGCAGCTGCTGGGGAGGCAGTGAGCACACAATGCTTGTGGGCAATGGCCACGTTCACTAGGGCACAGGAAAGGAAAAGGAGACAGAGGAGATCAGCAAACTCCAAGGAGCTGCTGGAATGCCACAGGAGTCACTCCCAAACCTTTCTGGTTTAGTCTGAGATGCTCAGAGATGGGGTTTCAGGAGAGAACCAAGACTGAGCTGCTCAGGAGGAAAGCACAAGAGCAGGCAGATGCAGACCAGGGCTTTGCTGAGGGACAGTGATGGACATACTCCTCTGTCACCTCTGGTAACTCCTGTGTTCACAGCTCTGCACCACCTACATGGCACCTCAGGGCAACTGAAAGGTCTGTCAGCTTCCTATGGGACCCCTTTAGCGAGGTGACAAGTGTGGGTCAGGAGAGCAGTGGCAGTGTTGGGTTATTAACAGCACCTTTACAGCTCCAGCTATATAAGTTGATCAGAGCACACTGCATAGCTAATTATGGGACTCTGCAGTAAAAAAGAAGATTCCCCAGAGAGGCAGAAATACCATATTTGGTTTTATCTGTATCTGACTCAGTTGTCCTGCTTGTAAAGTGGGCTTTACCATATTATCTTCATCAGAACATATGTGGAAAGGATACTTAAAAATTACCTCTGGAAGTAAAAAGGACTGCAAGTTCACTGAAATTTTTGATAAAATTTTCTCGAATATTCACTCTCAGAATCTGGATCTTTTTCTGTTTTGAAGAATAAAAGTATGGTTGACTTATCAGAACTCATCAGAACTGGAGGAAAAGTTTCAGTAAGCTAAAAAAAAAACTGTGAGAAAATCGTCAGCATATTTTTGCCATGTCTTTCCCCTCTAATTTTGAAAGAATGAGTTTGAATTCTTGGTTGGTTCTTGTTTTAAAATCCAAGTCTGTAAGAGCGCTTGCAGGGAGGGAGCTGCCTGGAAGTGAGAGAGTGATGGCTTGGGAAAGAAAGCAATAGACAAACCTGAAGGAAAAGAGGAAGATTATCACATTATTTTGGTTGGGTTTTTTTTCAATCTATTGGTTATGTTTCATCGAATAGTAAAGCCTTCTGAAGCTGGAAGTCAAATCTGTAGCCTTAAGGACAGTCACTGTAACTCTTTCCCAGGCTGAGTTACAACTTGGGGTCCTGTTGTGTTAAGAGGAGAGTGTCACAGTCACAAAACAGTTCAGGCTGGAAGAGAGCCTGGGAGGTGTCTGAACTCACCTCCACTTAAAGCAGGGTCAACTCCAAATAGGCAGGTAGAAGAGGCTTCGAGGGCACACACAAAATCAGTGGCATAAAAGCAGGTGGCTGGGATCTCTGCCTCCTCCTGGCCAGTAGATGCCAGCTTTCCAGAGAACTCTGCATTCAAACTGTGTGGATACTAAAAAGCTCCTGGGCAGAGGATTTTTTCCTTCTCCTTCATTTCTGTGGGAAACTTCTACTTTGCTATGCAAACTATGTAAACAGTAAGATAGGTTTTTTGTAAATAATCTCGTATCTGGTATTTTTCACTTATGTTATGGTGTTGTAACAATAATAAAGATTCATTCTCTCTCTGGACTCACTTGTGGCTGCATCTCTGAATTCCCCTAAGCCTGCTACAAAACTGCATCCTGTAAACAGATGTGCCCCAGAGGTGGTTCAGTCCATTTTGTTGTGTGTTCTGCCCAGTGATGGGGGTGGCTTTTCTCTCCAGGTGAGGAAAGCATGGGTTGTGGCTTTCAAGTGACCCTGTGTGTAAGCAGAATTCAGCCTAATGTCTAGCTCTCACAGCATATTGCCTGTGTGTTCCTCACAGTCATTTCCCATCATGGCTATGTGCTAATTGTCTCTAGGGGAAGTGAGAAGAAGACTTATTAATCTGTGCACTCAGGAAAGGTTGTAAATCACTGTGTGTTTCCAGCGATAAAATTGGCGAAATAAATTAAAACAAGCACTAATGACCCAAAAAGAGCTCTGATGTAGTGGGAGTGGGTTGGGGCATATAGCTGTGTTTGGGTATAGGGTACACCTCTGTCATATGCTTTGTTCTGACAGTACTCTTGCATATCTCCAGCCACAGTCCCTTGACCCCAGCCAGTGCATTATCAATATTGCATGTTGTTCTCTCCTCTCTGCTGCAGCGATGGCCTTAGATTTTTAGCTCAGTTGTTCTATCCCCTTTGCTTTTCAGTCCAGCAGAGCTTAGAGTTGATTCATCCTGGTTCTCTGGCGCTTCTCAGCAAACGCAGTGAACTTTTCTTTATTGCAGACATGCTGAGCAGCTTCACAGCCAACAGAGGCGTACATCCATTAACAACTGTACAGCTGTCCTTTTAGATATTAGTGTAAAAAGTCCATTCAGAAAGATTTCATGCAGTAAATAAAAAGGCAGGTTTGCAAATAGCCTTCCTGGTGATGAACAACCAAGGTGGAAAAGCCACCCCATAGTCCTGTTTTCTAACAACCTCTTTCATCTGGGAGACCTGCAAAATCCTTCAGTAACTATTCATCAAGTGCCACTTGAAATGTCTGATCTCACTCTCTAGAGGAGATGTTAGTGCCAGACAGTTCTATGTTTTCTATGCAGCAACTGTCCCTACAAGAAATCTTCTGAGAATATCTTCACTCATTTTATGGGATGATTAAATACTACCTATTTTGCCTCACCATCCAGCTTCAGCCTCTGGATATTAACCAGGAATGACTCATTTTATATCTACCAAAGGAAGAGCTGCTTCTCAAACCAGGAGAAGTCTGCTACTGCTTAGGATTGCTTACCTGCATGTGGATGTACCTTGCTACCTCCCTTGGAGGCCATAAGAGATCATAAGAAAGAAGAATTTTCTTGGTATGATCTTCACAGAGGATGCACTGAATCAGTGTATCCCTCAGCCCCTGTAAGCTCACCAACCTTCTGCTTTTTCCCCAGAAGATGCAGATCTCTGGGCTTTCCCTTACCAGCAAAGACTGAAGGAGTGCTCCTGCTGCAGTTGGCCACCTCTGCTGGGATGTACACAAATGTCAACAGCAGAACTGTGCTAAAGTGAGGAACGTGAGGCACCGCCATGTGAAGTCATGGTCGTGAGCAGAGGCTCCTGCTCCACAGTTCACTCTCAAGGTTCCAGAGTTTTCTGTTCCCAGGATCAGTTCACACAAACCCCACCTCATTTCCTGCTGGGTGGATTTGGTCCACAGACATCACAGACAGAGAGTCAAGACACTGGAACTGAGGATGGCAGTGCCTGGGCTCCCTTGTCTGCCTGGACAGAACCAGAAATTCCTCCAGGAACTGAGTCCAGCAGCATAACTAGACATCGATTAAAACTGCTTGCAAAGAGCTCCCTAAACCATGTGTACCTCTATCACACAGGAAGTGAGAGCACCAGCTGTCCACCAGCCTCCAGCTGGACTTGGGCAGCACCTCCAAATTAACATTATTTATCTTGTAGCAGTTTCCTGAGTCCTGTGGCCCAAGCTCTGGTTTGTATTTGTATCTTATAAACATAAGAACTGCTAAGAAAAGTGTTTTTGAAGTGGTCAAAACAATAAATTATGTCTTTCTTTCAGTTATGCTTTCTGTGACAAGCATATAAATGGATGCCACTAACTCAGCCAAGCTCAGAAGTCTGAAAGGCTTTTATTCCATGTGGTATCACCACTGCACCAGTCCATGTTAGACACCAGCTCAGCCTCTTGGGCCTTACTGGAACTCTTTTCTGTGTTTCCATACAGCAGGTTGGCTCACAATTTGCTCTTGAAAACACAACACTTTTTGTAATCAATTTTCCTCTTCAAGGTTTTTCCATATCCTTAACTCCAAATATTTTCTCTTTTCATTAAATGTATTAATTTTTCTAATTTTTGCCTACTTAACATTCTTGCCCCTTTTCCTAATTCCAATCAAAAGCAGTAGTGCTGAAGGATGGTAAAGAGAAACAGAATAGATAATCTCCTAAAAAAATAAAAAGATCCATTCAGAAAGCCAGGAAACAAAATCAACAAGGAGAGCTTTGAGTGTTCCGTTTTGCTCGGAAAATCGTTGATTCCTTTTGCCTCAAGTGCTGGACCTGATTCTTCTCCGACAGAGTGCAGCCAAGAATTACAAAGCGAGTCAACAGACAGTGGAACTGAGTTCATCTGAAAAGTAGCCAGAAAAAAAACTTGGTCTGTGTTTGAGGTGTCCATTTTTAGAAGGAAATTTGCTTAGGCAGAGGAATACCAGCATACTCAGGGTGAGTGGCTCTGTGTGTGTATGTGTTTTGGATCTTAGCACAAGGAAGGGATGTCTTGCCACCCCCAGGGGTCGGGAATAGTGCATGCATGGGGAGGACCTATTATATTATTTTTCTTCCACCTTAATGAACTCCTCTCATGTCCACCTCTGATCAGTGGAGTATGACAGAGGGTGATTGAAGGCCAGTCTCCCAGGAAATGAAGTTTGTTCACACAGCCCAAGTATGCTGGCCCTACTCCTGCCTGCCTCTGATTTATAGGACCAAAAATTCCTTCCTCTGGTAACAATAACGCTCTTAAACTCCAGACCCCTCTCCCTCACAGAACCTCCAGACAGGGCAGCCTGAGCCCAGGAGAGACGGGAGGCACCCAGCAAATATATCCATCAACACAACTCAGGTTTCAAAGGAATATGAGACCCCACAGGGTTAGGCTCACAAAGGTGGAGAGCGGAGGAGTGCGGCCACCACCCTACAGCACCTCCCTCTGGGAAGGGGCAGCAACAGGAATGACTCTGCCATGGACAGGGGCAGGAGCCATAGCATGTCCAATAAGCCAGCTGGCACAAGACCAGGGTAGTGTTTCCACTGGAAATTTAGGCCCTCTGGTTGATGCTTGATTCAGGGGCTGGGAACAAGTCTGTTCTGAGGCCTCCTAACATCAGAAGTTTCTTCCTGCAATGTCTCCTCTGGGATGGCTTGTGTGCACTCCAAATGCTTTGTCTCTCACGTTGTACTTGGTTTTGAGAGGAGATTTCCTGTGAGTTCTGTGAGTTTTGTAACACTTAAAGACAGCAGCAGTGGCTGGGACTGCTGGTTCTGCAGCACCGTGGCTCCTGTGTGGCACTGCATGGCTCATGCTGAGAGAGGGCGTCACAGGAAAGTGCCACACTGCATCTCAGGAGCATTAGAGCATGATGGGGCCCTGAGGTGTGCAAGTACTGGTGGCCAGGGGTGCAAGGCGTGCTGGATGGTGCTGGAGGTTTTGCCCGTGCTGTCTAGTGGGGCTGGTTGTGTCACAGGCTGTCGCCATGCACTGTCTGAGAGGCAGAACCATCCCCCAGCCTGTAGTTAAACAGTAGGAATGATCTGAGGGCATATTGTTTCCAGCTTTGTTTTGTTTAGTAACATAGACAGGGAGGTACAGTGGGGCCATCAGGGCAGCCTCTAAACTGGCAAGACCTGTGCATACACACACACACACACTCTCTCTTTTTGGAGCTGGGGGTCACATGTTTGTGCTTAACGTTACTGTCAGAGTTTTGAGTCAAGGAGAGATAAAAAGAGCCCTTTTGCAACAGGACAGTTGTGGTTGCCAAATTGCAACGCAAGTCCTGGAGAGAAACAAGTTCATTCTGTAACTTTCTTTCTTATCATTTACTTATTAACAGCTCTCTCTGGCTCTCACCTGAAGCTGCTGACCTGTTCCTCCTAGACAGAGCAATTAACAGGGAGACAATGATCTGCAGAGGGCAAGGAGCAGCCTGTGCTGGGGAGGGGGCAGAGGTGGGGAAGGGCTGTGGGAGGCCGAGGGTCACAGAGGATAGAGCTATTTATGGCCCTAAGAGGGAGGATCGGTAAAGGGCCATCTAGCTTGACTTGACTTCCTCTTGACCTATCACTTCTGGGAGATACTGGTGCAACTCCCTGCCCCCATGGGCTTCCAGTGTCCCCAGAGCCTGGGTACAGGGATAGACTGGTGAAGGTGGTAGTGGGCAGAGGAGGACGTGCTGGACCATGCATCAGCTCCATTAAACTTGTGAGGTGGTATTTTAAGTGTGAAGGAAGAGACCTTGCCGATGTCCTGCAGTCTTCTCCAATGCTAGCCCCTGTAACTGCTTCTAGAAAGAGAGATGGGAAAGCTTTTTGCTCTGTCCATTGGCAAAGTGGTTTCCCCTGCCAGTTTTTTCTGTGGTTATTTGGACAGAAGGTGTGTGGGACGGTAACTCTGCGTTCATGCTGGTAGGTAGCACAGAGGGCTCTGATCTCTATCTCACAGACTGTGCTAACCACAGTGCAAGTAATTGCTTGACAAAGAGAGAGCAAGTCTGGCTCACATGCTTGTACCTGACCTCCACATCTGGGCCAGCCCCTTGACGTCCTGCTACAAACACTGTTTTGGAACATATCCCTTGAAAATTACGAGTCTTTGCATATTTGTGTCCTTCAGACCACCTTTCCTCCTTTGCTGGAATGTGCTGAGACTGGTCACAACTGCAGGGGGGGATTCCCAGGCGACACCTTGGCAAGAAACTAGCTTTGTGTTGTAGCTGAGTGACATGATATAAGAAGATCCCTTTTTCTAAATAACTGTCTCCAGAGAATAGGGTTAAAGGCATGATATTATGTTAGATAACCATGTTAAATTGCATCTAAAAAGGAAGTTGGTAATTCCTAATATATTTTTGATGAAACATGACCTTTTTTAAAATGAAGAACATTTTTATGGAGCAATCCTATGAGATGCCAAATGTTTTGGCCCTGATCTAGCTAGATATTTAACCACGCACTTAATTTCTTAAGCTGCTCATGGGCTTAAATATTTTGCTGGATCAAGTCCAGAGCTCTCAGCGTTCTGTGTGGTGTCAAAGGACCAGGTCTGTGTTTGCAGCAGCATTGCTGAACTCAGCCTATAATGAAGTAAATCTTCACACAGCAAGCATTTTCAGTTAGTGTACTATCCAACAACAAACTTAAATTTCCTTGGGATTTCTTTCTTAGGTGTGTGTTTTCTGATGATGTTCTCGTAGACAGGTTTGCTAGTCAGAGTATTTGTAGACCAAGGCACTTTAAAGTAAAATTTAGTGGAAGCTAATGGAAAATTATTTTGTTCTAAAAATTCCAGCATTGTCACCCAAGACCTGACTTTAAAAGGGACTGAAGACTCATGGGGAAAGAAACTGAGTGTGTGACCACTCCATCCAGTCAAAGCTGACCAAGATAGTTGGAATCATTCACAAAAATGATTTAGGAAATAATTTCAAACAACAGATGGGGAGGAATTATCACCTGATGGCAGTCAACCGGTGAGCAGAGACCAAGTTCTTGAGCAAAGTAGTTCGCTGCAGATGGCTGGGTTCAGTAAAAAAGAATAAAAAATGAACCTGACCATTAACAAAAAAAGTGAAGTGAACAAGTGGGTTTCACTGGTCCTTCTGAAGAGAGTACAAAGAGCAAGAAAAAAACAGCCCTAGGCGGGAAAAGGTGAGTCTGATTTCTAATCTTGTGTGTTGTAATTACAGTGTTAAATGTGCAAGTGCAAAGTGAATAGATGAGATGGCATAACTAGAAAGAATTTGTGGAAGAGAGCTGAGCAGAAAAAGGCTCTGTCAAAGCCAAAAAGGATGCATGCCAACGTTGTTTCTTTTGGCATAGGTCAAAAAGCAGACTGTGTGACAAGAGAGAAATTTGAGAAGACTGAGATAATGCCCAATTAGATCATGCAGTTCACCTCCCTGGGGCCTGTGACAGACTGGTAAGGAATTTTTTTTTTATCCTGAGGAGGGAAAAAAGAAGTTGTCAGAAATTTGAATGTTTTTTTCATTCTTTCTCCCAAAAACTTAATTCAACCCATAACCTCACTGAAAAAATGTCCCTTCCAGCTTAATATGTTCACTTCCCTCCTGTCTTGTAAGAAAAAAAATATCTACTGTGAAAATGCTTAGTAAGTACATGCTGCAATTTCCTGCAACAACAAAATTTTAGGAAGACCTAATCATGCCTTTTGTTATCAGTGAAATCCTTCTCAGTCACCTGTAATCTTGAGCACCATTGCATCAGACCACCACAGATACGTTGTTCCTTAGAGTGCATAGCCAGAGCAGAGCCTGACTCACCAGTTCCTGGGTTAGACCAAGCTGGGATGAGCCATTCGCACCACAAAAATTAGTTGCTTCATTCTTGTGGCTCCTTTTCATACATGTTATGACTGCCAGGAACTCTTGCAGCTCTGGAGGGAGGCTGACCACCTCCATAACAACTTTCATGTGAATTGTGAGCCTGCCTCAATTCTGAGAAGACTTTGTGGAGTTAACATTCTCCTGAACCCAAAAATCATGATGCTTAGGTTACCTCTAACTGAGAGCCTGACTGGCTGTGCTGAATTTGGCAAGTGACTTCTGTATGTTGGCAGTTGGAGGGATGGGAGCATTACCTGAACATGTGCCGAATTTAATGTGGTAAGGCTGTACTGCAAACTGTTATCAGGACCGGGAATAAAACTGTGATTCCCCAAGCTCTGTGTTTTACTGCAGTATCGGCACAGGATCTTCTGGCACCCCTATAGCCCTTTTCGTCAGTGCAATTTTCTTAAGGCTTTAAATAGTGAAGATTCCTAGTTAGTTTCACTGCCAGGAAGTTTCTCCCTTAATTTATTTCTGCTTCATTTTTATTTCCTTATCTTTAGAGATAAGTCCTTGGTGTTATCCTATCATACTACCTAACTCTGGTGGTGTTATTATCTTCTACCCAAACTTACTAGGTTTGTCTCCATCTTTAGCAATATTTTTAACACTCCTGGGATCTGGGACTGAAATTCTGCACTGTGGTATGCTGGTGGGGATGTAAATCCAGCTTACCAGACAGTAACAACCAGAACTATAATTTATTTTGGAAAACATGACTATGAAGTATTTTCTAGGCATTACCATATTTCCTTTTTGTCATGTGCAATAGGTTAAGTTGAAGACACCTGCTGCAGGGAGTGCCTGGCTTACACATATATGGATCTTCCCTCAGAAGAGGAGTGACCCTGCTCTTCATTACACTCTAACAATGGGCTAATGAGTACTGGTACCCATAGCAGTATCTACAGTACGACTGGTAGATTTGAACCTGAGCTGCTCAGATAGCAGGTGCAGCTGGAGAGAAAACACTGGGGTTTGTGACTGCATCCTCCAACAGAAGGAAGGAAGAGAGGTGCAAAACCACAGCAGCATTACACGTTTGTTAGGAGGTGATTGCAGCTGACTGACCTCTGACTCATCCCTCCCGCTAAGTGTTGAGGAGAACTCCCAGGTGTGGTAATGGCCACCCTCTGGGACGGAGATCTTGGTCCCTCCTGCACGTGTGGTACCAGAGGGGTGGATGGCAGAGGGGGCTGCTCTGACATTTCCTCTGCCATTGAGGAGGGAACCTTGTCCTTGCACGGCTGTCGACAGCCAGCTCAGCCCTGTGTGACCAACAGCCGCCGCTCCAGCGTCCTTTCCCCTCAGGTGCTGCGTTCATTAGCTGAGGCCTTGGTTTTATGGGAACCCTCCCACCCAGCTTCCTCCTGCCTTAATGACAGGCCCATTAAAGAGAAGCCAATAAAGCCACAGTGCAAGAACAGTATGAGGGACGGCTGCCTGCCCGTCCTCTTCATGGGTGAGCCAGGTCTGAGGGCAGGAGGAGGCAGAGATACTCCTGCACTGTGCAGAGGTGACCCCTGGGAGCAGGCAGAGGCCGCAGCTTGCAGGCCAGCTTTCATGCTCCGCTTTGGGGCTCTCTTGCGTAAACTTTTCCCAGTGTGGGGTTGAGGGGTTTTTTGTGGGGTTTTTTTTTCATCTCTGAGGAGGGAGGAACAAGGTCTTTTAATGAGGGGAGGATTAACAGGCCATAAGACTCTGCCCTGAAAGAGCTAGTCTGTCTGTGGGGCCGCTCAGCAGGATGCAGGGTAATTGGATTGGATCCCGAAGAGCACCTTGAATCGGTTCTGAGGCGGCCGCAGTGGGTTGCTCCAAAGGGGGCCGGGGGCCAGGGAGGAGGGGAGCGTGTGGCTCTTTAGAGTAGCCAGAGCCAAGATGGGGGATCAGCCGGCTCATTAAGGGATTAGAGTGTTTGTTCTTCTCAAGACTTTTGTTGCTAAAACACTTTGCACAGCATTTTCTGGAGCCTGGGGAGCTTAAAGAGCTTGTCAGAGCCCTGCTCCTGTCCCCACACAGGAGCAGAGACGCTCTTTCCTCTGGCCTTCTTGCCAATGCCTACAGCAGCTATTACTGGTGACAGTTCCTCTCTCCCAGCCCTTCCCATCTCTGGTCATAGTGCCTCCTTCTCCCGTGGGGTTTGAGGTAAACAGGGAGGATGACAAAGAGGGTGAAGCAAAAGATGCACTGCAGAAGTGTGTCTTCTGACAGTGAGAGACATGCTTTTTCCTTGGTATTTGTAGCATGGACAATGAACTACTTTGCATGTTCTGTGGTTCTTTGCAACCTTTTGCTTCCCCATGGGCTATGTTCTTGGTCTTCAGCACTTGTGGCGGCAAATCTGGGACACAAACTACTTTAATTTGTGTATCTGCCCTTCAGATGAGTGCTATGGCTAGAAATTATTGCATGGACTGATTTCCCTAACAGCATCATCTGAAATGTTGAGATGCAGTGCCAGAAGAGGCTGGGCAGGGAAGAAAGAGTGCAGTGAGACCTTGCCTGAGAGCACAGCTGGCCAGGTAGCTTGGTTCTCCTCTGGACCAGGGACAGAAGCTAAATCTCTGAAGTCTAAGTCAAGAAGCACTTGGATGGCAGTGCAGTCTATTAGAAAATGTCAATGGGATGTGTGGATAAAGCTCACCTGTTATCAGTTCATCCATCCTCACGGCCCACACAGAGACCTCTCATCCAACTCTCCTTTACCTGAACTGCCCTGAGGCATGTGGCTCTGGGCATGAATAATCCCTGTCCTGGCTGGCCAGAGGTGGAAATCCAAAATCCCTGGCAGAGCAAATGCTAGAGAAGTTAGAGGGACTATGCAGTAGTGGGGATAATTCAGGTTTTTAGCTGTAGGGTGAATTTGGCCTCCACCTTCAGAGAAATCTGGGGGCTGGGCAAAGTGGGGTTTAATCTGTTGTGTGGAGCAGCAAATGGAAGAGAGTTCAGCAGGACTTCTTCAGCTCCCAGTCTAAACTGCACTCCCACCTCCTGTCTCTGCTGAGCATGAATTTCAGTTGGGGAAGGAGGGAGAGGGGAAGAAGGAGACAGGCAGGCAGGGGAGGGGTAGGGGGGAAGAGAGTTACAGGGAAAATAAATGAGACTCCCCTATAATTAATTGTTTGAAGGGAGTGCCCCACTCGGCTGTGAATTCTGAAATGATTATTGGATTTGCAGGCAGACGGGGAACAGAACGGGTCGGGTGCACGATTAATATCTTATTGATAGCGGATTAAGAGAGCGAGATCAAATCTTTAACTGAGTGGAGATGCAGTTTATCAATTTGTCACAAAAAATGTAGCAATCAGAAGTGGAGAACATCAGAGGCAGCTTACAGATCGATTCATGTCAGTGCCTCACAGTGTGGCTCCACAAGGAGACCAGCTTCCCCCCTAAGTGCCCAGAGAGCTGGGTGAGACTGGCTTGGTGCTGGCCATGCTGAGAAGGGTGGGCCCAGAGAAAGACGAGCCCCCAGGTGCAGAGGCACCACCAGGAGAGCTGCAGACAGGTGATGTCATGCTCTGCGGATGCTGCACAGCAGTGCTCTGGTGTGGGGTGCAAGCAGAGCAGTGGTGCCCAGGGAGCACTGGCTTCCTGAGATGGTTTCAGTGGGAGATGTGAAGGCTCAGCCCTTAGTTTGGCAGTAGATGGGCTTGCAACCAGCCAGAACTCGCTATGCTTCAGGGCAATGTGAGGAACCTGCTAAATAAACTTTTCAAACTACTTCAGGTGCAGCTGAATGGTACTAGCATTAGTGCTAGCTCATGTTGGGCCATACAGTGCAAAGTGGTGGGTGCTGCCTGGCTTACTGGCTGTGAGCTTCCCACTCCTGCTAGAGAGCTCATGTGTTGTGAACACTGGGATGTTGGTACTTTGGAATCCTGTTCACAGCTCTGCTGTCTGGATTCTACTGATGACACCTTTCCTCTGAGCAGCCTGGCACTGATGAGCATTCTGTGTTTTAGTAGCCCAGTTTGTTGACCAACTCCTCAGCTTTGATCTGCCAGTATTCATGGCTCATGCATGGAAGGTATTTGCAGCTACTGAAAGCATTGCCATAGCTGGGAAAAAAAGCAGGAACTCCACCAAAACCACCCACCTCAGAAAAGTCCTTTCTGTATCTTGACATAGTTCTGTGATATGAAACCCCTTTTCCCAGCTCTGAAGAGTGTATTGGTTACTTGGGGTCTTCTCAAAAGCACGGTCTCTTAGCTGAAAATCTAGAGCTCTCAATTAGAAAATAAAAACCACTTCTAGTTCATGTGGCCTTAAGCTTTCCAAAATAACTCCTAAAGGCTAAGACCAGAAGGCAAAGGAAGAAGAGCCTAGAGTCAGATGGCTGGTAATATTTGTTTTTATTAAATCAAACTTTTGATTTGCAGCCCTCTCTCATAGATTTTTGTTGTGAATGTTTGCTTTTAGCAAACAGGGAAAACAAACCCAAGGCAAATGTTTAATGAGCACCTCTTTCCGAGCAGGCACTGTAAGCAGCTGTGATGTTGCTGCAGCAGAGCCTGGCACCAGACTTCAGTCACCAGTTGGACTCCAGCATTTTTTATTTTTTATTGCTAACGTAAAACTTCCTGCTATTCCAACAGATGGGGGATGGCCTGTAGAAGCCAGCAGCCTCCTTGGTGGGCTGTGGAGTCGACAGGAGTCTGTGATAGCAATTTCCCTTCTCTTAGGGCCTTACAGAGCTGTTGAGTCCCTTGGGCCTTTGCAAAAGATGTTGTGCACCTGGGTGACGCGTGTGATTGTGGAAAGGCTGTGCTGAAGGCAGCTTCTCGTGCCAGCACTGCTAGCTTTGGAGGCAATTACATTCTCGCTAGGGTTGTTGGGTTTTCATATGAGGCCTCCTGGCTCTTTGCAGTTATTCTCAGGGTCCTGGGGTGCAATGCAGGTCTCTGAGGCTTGGGGGGGTGTATGTGTGGGGGGGTGCAGGTGAGAAAGCAGCCCCAGCTGGGAGCCCTTGCCCTTGGAAGCTGGATAAAGAAGCGGGGGGAGGGGAAGGAGGAAAATCAAAGATGAGTTGGTTAATCCATGGCCTTGCTTTACTGCCTGTTTACTCCTCTATACTGTACTGCTTTTTCCTTACCAGCATGTCAGAGCCTCTGAAAGGCTTTGACTACTGCCAGGTTTTTGGGGTGCTTGAAGATCCAGGGAGGAACACCACACTGCTGTGAGGGCTGTGAGCACCATGAGGGAGAGTCTTGGAGCTGATGAATCCTTGAACTTGATGGCACACCCAGCTAAGTCAGGTGATGTGGCTTGTTCTGCGTTGCCATCAGCACAAAAGGCTGTATGTCAGCCTGGTTTAACTGGTATGTGTTGGCTGAGTGAGACCAGTGCATACTCACTGCAAGGATGTGAGAGATCTTGGGGTCTGCTAGAGTGCAGATCCCAGAAGTGAAGAGAAAAAGAAGGTATCACACAGAAGTGCAGGTGTGCACTGAGATGCTCTCTGTTCTGGCTGGTTCGTGATGGACACCATAGGAAGAGAAAGCTGTTGGCCATCAGCTTTGGCCTTGCGTGGGGAGTCAAGTGGGACAGGGATGAGAAGGAAATCATGACACAGCCATCTGCCTTGGTCTTCATGTGTGACCTCCCTCTCCCTTGTCTTTTCACTGATCCTACCACTGTCACACAGGTCTCATATAGCTGGTGGCCTTCCTTCTTTTTATAGAAACCGCTTTTGTACATTTAATAGAGTAGCCTCTGCTGAGGCTTGAGTTGGATGTTGTTCAAGTCCAGGAGAAAGAGGACAGACCTAGGGTGGGCTCTTCCTCTTGCCAGCAGTAGCTTCCTAATGTGTGGCTGCTGTACTAAGTCTCCTGTAGCCATGAGCTTCCCCGTGCTGACTATTCCCAAGTAGGGGAGCATGTGGGGCCTCACAGCCACGGATACCTCACAGTGGAGCCTTGGGAAATCTGTAGAAAGCAAAACATGTGTGGCATGGTAAAAAAAAGTAAGTTTAAAAAAAAAGTGAACTGGTAGCAAGAAGGGGTCTGAAGAGGAGACAGTGCTGAAGATGTGCTGAATGTGTGGGCAGGGAAGGCAAAGAGGCAAGAGATAGGGAGGGGGCCCTCGAGATGACACTTCGCTGCTCTTTCTGTCCACTCTTGTGCAAACATGTTGAAATCCATGGAGAGCCTTTGCTTTGGAAGGAGCCCTGAATTAATTGTGATGTACGGCTGCCCTTAGACAAGTCCTGGGCCTCTTGTTCATTTCTCCCCACAGCCTTTCAGAGCATCACCTTGACAGCCCCCTCCACCTTCGGGCCGGCACCTTCTCTGAGCCCCGCTCCAGGGGTGCCCTCACACAGGGGTGCCACGGGGCTGGCACCTGCACCCAGCCCCGGCCTGCCTCCGCCACGTATCACCCGAGGCTGCGGGGAGGGACGGGGCACGGTGACGCTCCCCGAGGCCCCTCGTGGCGGTCATATGAGCGGTGTGGCCTTTTCCAGCACCGGGCTCGGGGGGCTAATTAGCGCATTCAGGGGCGCTGCTGGAGTGGAAAGGCGCTCGTCCGGCGGCGGGGGCCGCGGGGTGACCTGGGGGGCTGGCGGTCCCCGCTCTCCTCCAGGCCGCCGCCCGGGCCTGCCCTCGCCCGTGCAGGACGCGGCTGCTGCGGGCGGGTCAGGCGGCGCTCCGGCCGGGGCGCTGGGCTGCGCTGGCGGGCGAGGGGCGCCGCGGGGCCCTCCCGCGCTCCTTTTCAGTGCTGGCCGGTTCTGCTCCACAGACCCTCCCTTTGTCCGCCCTCTGAATGGAGCCCTGCCTGCCCGCGGCCCCGCTTCTAATTAGGGCTTCCGCTGCCCCGCCGCCGCCGCCCGGCCCCGGCTGCCGCTCCCCCCGCCGCTTCTGAACCCATGGGCACAACTCGGCGCTCGCTGTCGCTCGGCCTGGCCGCCGGCCGGGGCGGGAGGAAGGCGAGGGGAAGCCAGCCGGAGCGCCGGCGGCCCGGCACGTCCGGATCCCCGCTGCAGGAGCGGGCACGGGGCCGTCCCGCCGCTGCCGCCCGGGACCGAGCGGCCACAGCCCCACTGGCCCGCGGGTCGGGATTCCTCCGGGGAACCCACAGGCACCCCTCGGCCCCGCGGGCTCCGGGATGGGTAGATCTGCGGTTAGCCCATTAAACGTGGCCGAGATGCGATTTTGTTTTTTGTGAAATCTGAATCATGCTTCCCATGCCAGAAGTTCTTGGGAAGACGTTGCTGGGAAACACTGTTTCACATTTGTGGGGCAAATGCAAGGAAGCCCTGTGTTGTTACGGTTTCTGTCTTTGCTTTGGACTGCATGGTGGTACAAGATGGCAATTGAGGAGTCGATGGGCAGCCAAGATTTTCACTGTTACAGCCTCCAGACTTTTCTAGACCTCTGGCATGTTTGTACCCAAGGCAAAGATTTGCATCTTTTTCTACACAGAACACATTTTTATGTCCCACAAAGATGCATCTTCAAGAGACTTGAATGTGTATGAGTAGTCTCTTATGGGGAACAGTGATTTGCTGTTTATGCAGATAAACTCAGGGAAGGAAAACAGCTCCAGGCAGGATTTACACATCTTTCCCTGACTGGATCACATCTTGTTGGCTTTTCCTTGGGATGCTTGATCCAGAAGCCTCCCTTTTGCTTTTGCTTCTCACTTTTGCCATTCAGGCTCTTACTCCCTTCAGGGGTGACCTTTCATTTGGATGAAATGAAGTTGTCCCCTCAGAAGCAACAGCTCGTGCCTCAGGTAACAGGGAACCCTGTTGCTCCTTGTCCCTGTGCTGTCCCCGTACAAGGGAACACTGAGCCTCAGGGCTCTGGAGTGTGATGCCCCACATGGATCCGTTTGTCTGCATCCCCTGCCATGGGTGGGCAGAGAGGAGCTTGGATGTGATAAGAGTCCTCACACCAATTGCTGCCCCATCTGCTGCTGGATGGGTTTCTTGGTGACCATGGAGAGTCTGCAGGATAGAAACCTCTCCAGAGTGGGAGAGGGTTAGGGGATGGAGAGAAGTTCCTCTTTGTGTCACAATTCCCCCTCTATCAGCAGCTGTGGGTAGGTGGGAGTCACAGCTCAGCCATGGACCATGAGTGCTGGCTCTGCGGCTCCAGCTCCAGGAGCCCCGCAGCCACCTCCCCCCCAGCACAAGGCAGCTTCAAGACCACCACGGTGCCAGCAGCGCTTGGTGAGAGCAGCACGGCTGCTCCCTGGGCTGCCCATACCTGCGCAGCCGAGCCCGGCTGCGGCCAGCCCTGCGCCAGCTGGGTGTGCGCCATGGCGGCAGGACCCGGCAGGCGGGAGCTGAGCAGATGCTGAGGTGCGAGCCAGGGTGGGTGGTACAGTTCGGATGTTTCTACCTCATCTGATACAATCAGCATTGCTGTGCACATGTGAGGAAAGTTGTTCGATAGGAATGACCCATGATGCTGGGTTAATTCTGTTTACAAAAGAATAAATATTATAGCGGTGTCTTATAAAAGAGAATCAATAGCTTCCCTTTGCTGGGTGATCCCTTCATGTCTTCGAAAATCGATTCCCCCCCCGTTCCCCTCCTCCTTGCTGCACAGCTATCTGTTTTTCGGGGTGACGGGGGGGTCAGGCGATTATTGAAGTATATGTGAATTTACAATATTAACGACTCACGACGGTGTGTCCGCAGGTTCACGGTGAATTAATTATCTGTTTAAGAAGCCATGAAGAAATCAATCAATGAAAATTTCTCACTCTTTTGAGAGTGAGGGAGCTTGTCAATTTTTTTTTTAACATGCACCACATTTAAAGGAGCAGTACAGGCTCTTTTTATATCAGAGAAGGGTCAGGAGGAAGCTGGTTTGGGGTTGAGGGAGGCCTGTTCAGTTTTGGGCAGCTCTGGAAGGAGCAGCAGACTCCTTTGGTAGTCTCCTCAAAGGGAAGAAGACACTGAGGATACATCCTGAGGTGGTTTTGTCCTAGAGTTAAGCCAGTGGTGGCCTTCTCTGGAGGGAAAGGCATGATGTTATGTAGCACATGCTAGCAGACACTCTTTTGGTGGGTCTGTCACAAACGTGACCTTCTCCCAGCTCACCAGGTCAGCTGCCCCTGTCCTGGAGACCCATCTGCCATTGCTGAGCTGGTAGAGGGCAACACGTGGCTGGGCCTCAGCTGCTCCAGCCTGGGCGCAGTCGGATGTGCTCCCATGAGACAGGGAGTAAACAAAGAAGAGCAGCTGAAAGCAGTGATCTCTCAAATCACCTCAAGATGTGCTGGAAGAAGTCTGGCAGAGTGCTTCGTGTCTCAGCCTTCAGCATTGACTGCCATGTCTAAACTTGGGACAGACACTGGTGAGGGTGCAGGTATGAGGCATAGGCTTGGCACTCCTGGACACAGCCCCTCTGGGCCTCTCTGCAGAGGCAAGGTCAGGCAGCTCTGGGCAGTAAATGGCCCAGGACTGCTTGTCTGTCCAGCTGGTGCTGAAGCTACAGCCAATGGAAGGACCTTTTTGTTCATACAGACCTGATAACTAGTTGCACCACATCCCCAGGGGTCTTGGAATCATCCAAGGCATTCAGGAGGACATGGTGATGGCAGTGTGTATTGCTTGCAGTGTCTGGCTGAGGTCTTTATGTCACCTTGATGACGCTTTTCTGTTTGGATGGAGTTTGATGACATTTGAATACTGGATGTGTTTTCGATGCATTTCAGCCTTTGGCAGGCAAAAACACATAGATTTTGATGCTGGTGAAAAAGCTGGCAGGAAAAGATGGCTCTCAGAACTGCTCAGAGGGTGAAGGGGTCTGTCTGTAATTCCTTATACCTGTCCTGACCCTCCTAAAATCTGACCCATCTCACCTCTCTTGTGTCTGTGAAGGATGTAATGTATTGGCACTTGTGCAATGACTGATACCCCAGTTAGAAGGGGAACAACTGAGGCACGGTGAGATGAGGAAACTGAAAGGAGGAGGGGGCATGAAGGATGTAGAGCCTTTGACAGAAATGAGTTGGACACTGCCTCTTTCTCTCATGCCTAATCTCCAAACAGGCAGCAAGGCAGGGATATTGCGGAGAGAAAGCTACAGTGTGTGAGCAGCAGGGGACAGAGGGAAGAGTGTGGGGATGGCAGGCAGCTGAAGTTCCTGATAAAAAGACTGGAAGAGGGGAGGGAGCAGGGACAACCTCTGAGTCTGCTTCTGCTCTTGCAAGCCCAGGCAGTCATGGCCCCTTCCCAGCCCCATAAGCCTGTGCCGAGAGGAGTCCCCGCCAGGCACACCCATCGCTGTAACCAGAACGGAGAGAAGAGCCCATATTGACACAGGAGCATCTGTGTCAGTAATTGTCGTGCAGCCTGGCAAATTGCTTCAATGTGCCATCCCCTTCAGCCGCACAGCTCAGCGGTGGCAACAGGCCTGGGGGGCTGTGCTGCTGCCAGAGAGACAGGAAGAGGCCTGGACCTGGTGGAAGGGGTCAGGACCCACAGGGACCTCCTGGGTCCTAGCCCACGTCCTTGTGTCTTGACATAGTCTTGCCTGATGGCTGCTTGGCAGCTGCTCTGGCTGCAGTGCTCTTACTAAGCTTCATCAACCTCCATGGAATACTCCCAATTCAGACCACAATGAGAGAGGGGAGAAAATTCCTGTCAGCCTTTAGGCTGCCATTTATACCAACCAAAAGAAGTGTGAGAGAGGGTCATGCACTCCCTCCCTCCCTCCCTCCCTCCCAGCTCTTACTTGGCTGCTGGGAACAGGGGGTCCACCTATTTACTCCAGATAAGCACCCATCTTTTCTTCTGTCCATATATGCAGCTGCTTTCTGAGTCTAGACAAAGCCAAAACAGAAACAAAAGGTGAGGTTTCCCTAAAAAATTAGGTACTCAGATTGAGGCTGCATAAATCATGGCTTTCAAGGTGATGCCGCAAATTGGAGCTATTCGGTGTTCTCTCCAGGCTGACCAGAGGTGCCTGTTTTCATTCCCATCTGTTCTTTTTCAATAATCTCTATTTCTGTATTCCTGTGCCTTTTAATGGCAGTGCAGTCCCAGCAGAGAACTTGCCTACATGGATCCAAGCATACAATTTTGACAGAAGACTGCAGGCCTAGTCATGAAATTCTGAGATAAGCGAGGTCTAGAATTTGGTTTAGTGTAGGACACCCTTTAAAAGATGCAGTTATTTGTAAAATGTCATGATTAAATCCAGCCTCCTAATCTGCTGCCACTGGATACATGCTTCTTCCCCTAATAGATGTCCTGCCCCGCTTACACTCCAAGTTCTTCAGTGATTGGAGAGCCAGCCAACAATGTAAAAAACAAACCCCCAAGCCCAAGCATATTTTATACTAATGATTTTACCAGCACTCTTTTAATGGCTATGGGTTTTGCCTATCTATTGGAAAATACCTCTGGGATGAAGAGTCCATAGTCTGTCTCCCAGAGGAGAAGGTATTACTGGTTGGAGTTGTTCCCAAGGCATGATATGATGTAGGACTGGAAGGTCTCCCGGGCTTTCCCAATACAGTCTAGTTTGGGGTGCAGTTGATGCTGTGATAGTGGGAGTGGGTACAGACATCCATTGTGGAACCTGTGGGAGTTAAGAAGCAGAGTGTTAATGCCTTGCTTTCCACATTGGGTCAGCACTGGTTCAGTGCTTTGATTTCCTGCAGGTGTGTCTGTAGCCCTGGCACAATCAGCATGGGGATTTTGAGTGTCTGGGTCTCTCCACTGCTCACAGTTAGATATTATGTCCCAGATGCCAAATGGGTGGAAGCGAAGGGGTCCATGGATTTCAACTCAGTTGGCTACTGAGACCAATATACTTCATTTCTCTGCAGACCTCCCAAGGAACCATATAGTAGCATGCTAATGGGGCAGTTGTGTCCCATGTTAGAGTGTCTGTATTAGCGAGGCAGATGAAATGACTTCTTGAATATAGGAATTACCATGTGTTTTCCAGTATCTATACAAGCAAATCAGCTGTGTGAGATAGTCCTGTTACGCTCTTGGAGAATGACTGATTCTGATGGTGATGTGCTATGAAAAGCAAATGGGTATCACGTGCACAGGGGGTGGCGTCCCTGTGAGAGGTAGCCACTGTGTCAGATAAGCTACACTTTGCCCTAGGTTTGCTAGGAACGAAAGCTCCAGCTGCTCTTTTGCCACATTCCTAGCAGGTCAGAAATGCCACGGGAGCAATCAATGGAAAAGCCAAGCAGCACAGCTAAAGCATTGATTGAGAAGACCTGAATCAAAGGAGGAACACTATGGTTCAAAGCAGGGCTTCTGTGTTTCATATTACTGGACAACAATATTATGCAAAAGGGGCAGAGAAGCTAAGAGGGTTAGATCCCAATACACTGCTAGAAAATCCAAACTGTTCTTGTGGAATATATTTATGGTGCTCACATTGCAACTACTGCCAGAGTGAGTACCTAGCAGGATAGCTGGGGAATTAATAAACTTGTCCAGTGTGTGAGTATCTGATACAGGGCAGATGTTCATTTTGAAGCCTACAATGGGCCTGTGTTACAAGAAAAAGGTTTTTCTGCAAATGCTTCAGAGCCTAAAGGCTTTACAAATGGAACGTCTCTTTCTGAGATCTGATTTCTGCCACTTCCTTTCCTGCTGGAGACAAACTTCTATGTGCTTGACTCCTAGAGTCCAAGTAATAGCTGGGAGGTTCCAATCAAAGTTACATCCATCATTAATCGATTCAGATACAAGCCCGTATGGGGGCATGCCTGCCTTGCAAGAAGAGCCCAACCAGAGGCCTGCAAGGAGAGAGGTTTGGCCTGTGCCAGCTTTCTATGTCTGGGCACATTCTTCCCAGGCTATGCATGAACAAATAAGCCATGCCTCTTGAATCCAGCCAATTCCGACCTCTCCTGCATACTGCCATGCTTCAGAGCTCAGTTCTGAGAGTGCCTGCCAGCACAGGCACACCCAGAGAGAGACAGTGCCTTCTGTCAACTGCTGATGCTCAGTGGAGAGAGTTGGCCAAGGACACAGAGGAAAGGAGTCGAAGAGTGAGGGCTTGAACCTGGATCCCAACCAAGCACACTCTGTTTATGACTGAAAGCTTGAACAACAACAACAGAAAGGTTGTTTTTTTACCAGCGAAAGCCCTGTCACTGCAGACTTGCTGTGGCCTTTCTGGCCTGTTGGAAGAGCATGTTGGAAGAGTCTGCCAGGCAGCCAGCCTGACTCCTTCCATTCTGCATGAGGCAGGGAAGGAAAGTCCACTTCAGCCTCTGAGCTGGTGCTCTGCAGCAAATGCAGTCTCAGCTATACTGGCTGATTCTTCCCTGGGAGATTGTCCAGACCCACACCTAAAGGAGGAGTTTCCAGAACAGAGCTTGCAACTGTTCAGCTGGTGGTAAGAACTTGGCCTCTGCCATGAACCAAGGCATCAGGGAGGGGGCTACATATCCAGTGGATTACTTACATGTGTTTTGATCTCAAATTGCTCCCACATCAGCTAGCATTTCTGCCAGCAAGAATCTATATTTTTGTCTTTTCTATTCGTTTTTAATACTTAAATCCCAAAGGATGGATTCTTCTCTTGGCTGTGCCAAGTGGAGTGAAAATAACCTGCAAGAAAGATCTTCCAGAATCACATCTGAGTGACGAAGATCAAAATTGTTAAGCCAGAGTAGGTTAATTTACAGGTTACTTAATGTGGCTTAAGGAAACCCACTGGACCCCCAGGCTTCCTTCTTGATAATTGGCATCTTGAATCCAATGTGCCCATCACCGAGTGTCATCTGCCTGCATGTCCCCTTCTGCATACCTCACTGTGATGGTATGACAGGAGGTCTTAAAGGTAGCTACTGCACAGACTTTACCACTATTCAGGTTCTCAAATGTCTTCTTTCTCAGGGCAATGATGTGATGGTGACAGCAGAGGCATCACCCTCACACAATGCCTTGCAATGAGAATGGGCTGTGGTCCTGAGTTTTGGAGGTCTGCATGGAGCATAGATGCCCTTGTATGTCTTTTCTATGTCTTTTGCCCAAGCCTCCTTCTGATCACTGCTAGTGAATCCCTCTGCAGCTTGGAGACGTTTCTAAGTGGCTGCACAAGGGCCAAGTAGAGGGACAACAGGTTGTGCAAAATTCAGGCCCAGCTGCTGTGAGATGCAAGGAAGTCAGCACCTGCAGGGGTGGCCTGCTCAGCGCGTGAGGTGCTGCAGCCTGTGGTGTCTTTGCAAAGAGACGTTGCATCTTTGTATTAAACCAAGTATTAAACTGCTAATCACTGGGGAAAAATTGAACAGGTTTGGCTTCCTCAGGGTGGCTGCAGGAGCAACCTTAATGGGAGAGCTTCTGTGTCCATGGCCAGGGGAAGGGTTGGTCGTTTTCTCTCCCCACACACACCTCAGGTTTCCCATCATCTTGCCCCCTTGATCTGCCAGTAGTGCTTGGAAGAGAAGGTTTTGCAGCTTCCTGTTGCCCAGGTGCCCAGAGTTGGAGAATCAGGGGCTGACAGTCCCACGCTGTCACTCCCTGTGGGCCTTTGGGAAACCTGTGTGAGTGTACAAGTGAGGCACATGTGTCCAGGAAGGGGCATTGTGTACACACTTCTCCATTCATAGTGGCTTAGCTCAAGTGCCCCCCTCCCTCTCCAAAGCATCCCTGACACTCTAGGTGAATATTTGAAAGACAGGATCTGGGCTTTGGTTCGAGAGCCTCTTTGTACAGTGCTAACTGGTTTCAGGGCTGTAATTATCTCTCCAAGAGAAGCTGTAAATTGGATTAAGGCACTGAGTTGCAGCTGAGTGAGCTCCCTCCATTGCCCCACCTGGTGGGCTGCTGAGCGATAACAAAAAATGCCGAGAAATCGGATTTGGATTCTGCTTCACACTCATGGCTTCCTTCTGGAAAAAATGAAATTTTTCCGGCAGAAAGGGCTGGCATGGGTTTGCTGGCAGTATCAGTCCTGGGTTCGTATCATCTGCTGGCACTCTTCCGGAAACACGATCCCCTCCGTTATCAGAGAGAAATAAATAAATAAACAGCAGGAGATGTTTTGGCAAGGAAGGACGAATCGCACCAAGAGGCGTGCACACACGCGCGCACACACACACACACACACACTCACCCACCTCGGCACCGTGTCTTCACAGCCCGAGCTGTCTGTTGCAAGCAGAGGTGGCAGCACAAGCACAGGGAGATGTTTTCTACAATTTTAAAAATTCCTGTCCTCTGGGATGAAAGAAGAGCCCATTTTTAACAGCTTATGTTCAAGGCATAGAGCACCTGGGTCTTGTATTGTTCATGGTGCAAATCAGCCCCCTCTCACAGGATCTCTCCCCATGCCCTTGAATAAAGTCCTGTTCCTTCCCCATGAGTGCTTTCAGCCTAACATAGGAGGCACCAAAACTTACATGGACAGGCAGTCTAAGTTCCATGGCTTATTTCAGCATCTTGTCCAGGACAGACTAACACGAGGCTTGTTGGACTTGATCCTCCCCTTTTGAGGTAGGAGAAGCATCATATCTGGGTTCCTTTTCATACAGAGATGTGTATTTCCCTTTGGAGACCCAGGTGCACTGCACTGCAGGTAGCTTTACAGGAGTCAGTAGGAAATGCAGCAGGAATGGGCAGTAGCAATGAAGGCCCTTGAGCAAAACCATCAGGTTACAGTCTGAGCTTGTGGGACCCATGCAAAGAACCATGGCTGACAAGACTCCATTTCCAGACAAAGTTTATGATGGAACCTTTCTGTCCATGGAAGAACCAGATTAACCTGGGTTTGGACACAGTCTAAACTACTGCCTTCTCTACACAAGAGATTCCAGTACCATCTTTTCAGGTGAGGCCAATCAGTAGTTTGTCCATAATCAGATTTATTCTGGCTCTTACATCTATCAAATGGAGCTTATGCCTGCAGTCTTTTGCACACTGCTGTCTGCAGGGTTTCCTCTGGCTGCTGGGCAGCTCCAACCAGCCAGCAGCTTCGCACCCCTCCTGGCCACAGGGGACACTGGGACAAGCGTCTCTTGTGTCTGCGGTGGTGTCACCTGTCTCTGATTGCATCTCTGTCTGCTTCTGCCCATCAGCTGCTCCTGCCAGCTGGCAAGGAAGCACCGCTGGCAGGGGCTGCATGGCTGCTGAGGGAGGAGGGGTGCCTCTGACAGGAGATGCACTCCAAAAGACCTAAAGACAAGTGATAAGCCAGGGGAAGTAAACACCCAGTCATCTAGCATCTCCCATGAACTATGAGACCAGTAATCCACTGTACAGCTCCACTGTGTCAGCCAAACCATTCAAATGCTGTGGAGATGTTCTCCAAACTGCCTCCTAATACAGCTTCTAACCCCTTGTGTCCCCAGGCATCCAGGTCTCAGCCAAGTCCCTGTAATTCCTCTTGTCCTGCAGTCTGAGGACAGCCAGTGCACCATGTCCATGTGGGCTGATACACCCTGGGGAGGGCAGCCCTGGCCCTGGGACCGAAGGGTGCTCTGCCAAGCAAAGCCACCCTGGACCTGCACACAGGAGGCCTTCTGCAGCCTTGCTCCTCATCACAGCTGGTTCTTGCCTTGTGCTCCTTTTCTCTGGTCCTGATCTCACACTACAATGCAGCACTACACCAGTGTGCCTAGAACAGCCTGCTGGTCTCTCTTCTCTCTCCCCAACCACCAAGAAACCTGTTTTATCCTCTGCTGACTTCTTAGAAAGCCAAAGAAATGTCCCAGGGCTGAGCACTTGCAACTGAGTTCGACTTGGATGTATGCCGTGAAAATAGAAAGGTCCCTTATGAGGACCCAGATCTCCTGAGGGTACATGTAGCCACACTTTCAGAGTGTCCCAGCAATTGCCATATATCCTACAAATTCCCTCCAAATCACGATGGGGGAGCAAGCAATTTCCTACTGGAAATTCTGCCTTCCTTTGGGTGCCATCTAAGGCTGATCTTTATGTTTCTGTCAGCTTAACTTATTATTTGGTATTCAATTTGGCAATAAAATTTTTATATACCAGGCACTGTGTATTACAGATACACAGATAGATACATGTTTATGTGTGTGTGTTCCTGTAAATTATAATAAGAATTTTTTTATTTTGTTCATCAGGCTTAGCTCCATTTTTCACGACTATAAAGCCTTTGTAAATCCTAACATGGAGACAATAAATACATCTATTCTTATCACTGTTAAAACTTCTTCAGTGGTAATGTTTTTGGTTTCTTTTGCATTTAAATATTGAAAGACACTAGTATGGGAGCTGCATGTTTAACTCCAATATTCCAAAGAAGGAGTGAACGTTTGTAAATTATATTTTTATTTCATTACTCATGGACTTTACCATTCCTGAACAGATAAGGATTTAAGCATGTGCTAGGAGTTCAGCACATAAGTGCACATAAGTGCACATTAAGTGCAGGGTTCTTAATGAGGAATTTTAATTGCCGAGTGCCACTAGTAAGTAAGATGGTGAATTTTTCCCCAGAAGTGACTGTAGTTCAGTGATGAGATTCAGGTGGTCCTTTAATGCATTTTGCCAACCTGTTCTAGAGTCCCTGAGGTTTTGAAGTTTGCATGGCTGTACTGATCATCCCTTCTTGACTACTCTCCCTAGGAGACTGTTACATGTCCTCTATATAGTTTTGGAAATTATCTTTATTTTATACCTAGAGTGTTGTCTTTGCAAACATTTTCCCTCACCGTATGGATCTGTGTCTTTCATACCTTTTACTGTGTGTTTTATTGTCCTTGCCATTTTAAAAGCAGGAGCATGATTTATAGATGAAATTAATGAGCAAATCACCTGATGGTGAACTGATCCTGGATGTCACAGTGCTTTATACCTGATGCTGGTGCAAAAAGAACACAGATAACTGCACTGTTCCAGATTCCCAGTCCTCCGAATGATATGGCCTTGGGCTCAGTACAGCTAAGGCTCTTGCTCCTGCATGTTTTCCTTTCTGTGGGATAGAGGACTGCATGGTTCTGGTAACATCTTATTTTCTGCTTATCTGGCTGCAGTTGGGTTTGTAACTACAATTAAAAGCATCAGGCCCAATCCCTCTGCAGTTTAACAACCCTGAAGTTAGTGGAGTTGCTCCAGTGATGAATTTGGTCTGAAAGCTTCTGTTCTGGTTTTAGTTGGCTGCCTATAAGCCTAGACCTAAGGTATGTCTTGGGTGGATTTATATTTATTTTTGAGAAAAAGGAGACAGCCAAAGAGTTAGATGCCTTTCACATTCAATGTAAATCATTAAAGGTTGCAGAGTCTTCTGCATAGAAATAGGTTTATTTACATCTGTCATTCTAGCAGGTAGTTTTTGTCTCTCCATGAGTCCCCTTACTTCACATACAGGATATAGGACACGGCAGGTAGGATGCCTCAGTTGTACCAGTGCCTAACAGGATGACTTTGGCAGAGCCTTTTAATCTCTCTTTCTTCGAGTCCAGCTGCTATTTCTTTGACCTATGTTGTTAAAGTGCAGCTTCCTTTTCATGCCCCAGACAGCTATAAAGAGCCAACTGAAAACCTCTCAGGATTTCTGTTAGAGCAGTACAGGTAGTCTCTGCACCCAAAAGCTTGTAAATTAAATAGCCAAGAGGGACAAGTGTGGAGACTGAATGAGCCAGCAGTCCAGCTTTTAAATGGAGAATTACACATTCCCCAGAGTAGTCTCTGTTTCCCTGCAGTTTCAGCCTCCCTGGTTCTTCTTTCCCAAACAGTAAATTTCTCACAAACACCTGTTCCTCTCTTTGCTAAAATTTAATGTCTTTTTTATTTTTTCCTCCCCAACAAAATTCAGGCTTATTCCTGATCTTAAAGCAAGCAAACAGGAAAAGCCAAGCTGGAAGGAAAATGAGTCCTATTGCTACTCAGAGATGTGCACCGTTCTCCCCTTGCCACTGCTTGCCATTGCAGAGAGATTGGGCTCAGGACTCATCCATCCTCATGGGGCTCTGCCGGGAGACGGAACCGTCCCTCAGTGAGAGATTTGAGCATGGATTCCAAGATGCCCCACAAATGTGTTTGCCAGGAATTTCTAGAGAGAAGGAAAGGCTGACACAAATGGGGTTGAAGTGATGCAGAAGAGAAGGGAGAGAAATGGTGGATGGGCAGGAGTCCCATTTTGGCTTTATCTGTGTAAGAAGTTTTAACTGTAGCAGCAGGGTAAACACAGTACATTTCCCTCTAGCATTTACACTGATACAAATAGGCTTTTTAGCAGTTTAACTTTATTCTCTCGTAGGCATGAAATTAAGCTACACAGGTATTAGGTACACAGATACCAGTGTAACTGTGCTTACAGTCTGAAGGGTTTATACTGATTTAGCCACAGGGGTTTTTAAGCAGATTAAAGAAGTTAAAAGATGGTATTTAAACCATCACTAGTAATGTACATCAATTCCTAGCTGCAATCTTTCTGTTATCCATGTACACATTTTCTGTACTGACATACATACATGCACGTAAGTTTATGTATCCAAAACGTGTTAATTGTCCTCTTTCCTTCCCCCATTTTGTTCTTTTAACCAACAAGTGAATAGTGTGTGCAGTCTGAAGTTTAATTTTGTTCTTCCCTTCTTTATAATTTGTAGTTGCTTTTCTAGCTTCAGAGAACCATAGGGATGACAGAAGGAAGGAAAATAAAGATTTGCTATTGCTCTGCTTTTTCAAACTCCCTCAATTTCAGACTAATTGCAGCATAACTAAAAGAAAAAAGAAAAGTTGAAAAGCAAGCAACCAATTGAAAAAAGACAGTATTTACTGCAACACAGTCAGCACCAAGTGTGAGTCAGGAAAATTCTACTGTCTTTTCATCAGGCCCACTTTGGGAATTAAATAGTTTTTCAATATTTCTAATTCCAGATTTTTAAAAAAGATATATATATATATATTTAAAAAAAAAGGGGAAAATTGAGGAGGGGAACAAGGAATGGAGGACAGGTAGAGAAAAGCACAGTTTGATAGCAAGAGGGGAAAAGAAGGCAAGAACATTGTAAATGTGGAACAAGGGAGTCAGGTGTATGAAAGTGAGGTTTTGTGTGAAAAGATAGTCAAGGTAGAGGGGAGAAGCCTGTGTAGCCCATTTCCATTTGCATCCCAAGCACAGTATTTTTAAAAAAAGTATTTTGTGCAGCTCATGACAATGTGTGCTTCTGTGCATGCATAAGGCAACAGATTGGACTGGCTACTGACTTAAACCCTCTCCCTCAGCCAGTGGTTTAATTCTGACTGAGGCTGAAGCATCAAGTATACACCATTGGTTGTAGCCAGTGAAGTCCTATCAGCCATATTGGCTAGCAAACCTTAGACATGGCCATGAAAAATATGATAAAAACCTTACTATCTTGTGACAGTGCTGTTGAAATTATTGCCTCCCTGTAAAATCCCACTGCCACCCCCACTCACCTTCTTCCTCATAGAATTAAAAAACAAACATGAAACCAAAACAATAAAGTTTTGAGGGATTAGTAATTCACAGGAGAAAGCCCCACTTTTATGAAAGATCCCAATTTAAATAAACCTATTTGGTTGCCTCTGCAAATCTCATTAAATGCAGAATGGATGGAGCCATGTAGAAAGGCTGAGGGCTGGATGTTCAAAGGGCTGGATGTTCAGATGTGGGAAGCAGACTTGACTAGAGCACAGGTATGTGGGGCTGGCAGATGGATAGGTGTGGGATAGGTGTGTTGAGGAGTGGCTGAACATGAAGGTGACAGAAAGGTACCTTTGTGTGACT
Organism: Oriolus oriolus; assembly: GCA_013400235.1. NCBI lineage: Eukaryota > Metazoa > Chordata > Aves > Passeriformes > Corvidae > Oriolus > Oriolus oriolus. Next base: position 468,086 of record VXBT01010111.1, read on the forward strand.
GGGCTGACAGGCATGAAGGATGCTTTAGAAGTTCAGAAAACTTCTGGTACAATTCTCTTCTGCCATCAGCTTTCAGGTGGCCCTGGGTAAATCACTCGGTCTTTCATATGTGGCAGACAGTCTCAGTGGAAACCACAGGGCGTTAATCCTTCAGAGACTAAGAAATGCTCATATTCTTCAGTAGTAGGGCTCAGACAAACACTTCAGAGGGGATACAGACATGGACTGTGGCCAGGATAGCCTTGAAAATCTTTGCAGTGAAGTAAGTTCCCCTCCTAGTCTGCTGCCTCACACCTCACCCTGGTGTTCCTTATCAGAGCCGAGCTCCAAACAAGTTCTCCCATTGTGCTGGAATGTTGTCACACTTTGCAAGCTTTGGACCTGCTATTGCCTTATTGTTCTTAAAGGTGATTAAAAACACTATTTAGGGCAGCTGGTCAATGCTGGTAATTTGGATTGAGCAAGAGTCCAAAGACAGAATATCTCTGAACTGCTTTTCTTGGATGGAGTCTGTAGACAAGCTCCCCAACACCCACGTCAAAGTGAACGTGTCTCTGCAGAGAACCAGTGGGACGAATAGCAAACCATCTGCACCTTCAGTCACTAATGGCTGAAATGATGCTAGGAGAATTCAGCAAGTGTTTTAGTCTACAGAGATTGATAAACGTTTTCAATTTCAGTCTACTGACAAAGTGCAGGTTTAGCTTTATCTCTCAGTGGCATCTGGACTATGAGGAGAGCCATAAAAACGGGGCATTTGAATGATCTTGCAAGAACGTCTTGCTGGTTCAGCAAAGCTCCAAGGATTTTTCTCAAGTGACACCATTCCCAGTTGGAGCATATTTACATTATTGTGGAAAAGACTTCTGCTCCTGGTAATTGCCATGGTTGACTCTGAGGCAAGGTTGCATGAAGCCTTTCAGATAACGCTGCAGTAAGTCTATCATAAACACCAAAGACAGATTAGATAAAAACCTACTGGTGGTAGTCATGGCCTAGGACCCTCTGAATTTAGCGTAGCTATTCTCACTGCAGTTTTTCTGTCTAGTGAATCTGTCTGGCACCACTCGTCTTGGCTCTTTGGCAGCTAACTGGGTGACAGAGAACCTCTTCTAGCTGGGGGCTTCCATTTGAGATGTCCAGCATCTCCAGTGGTCATCTGTGGGGCATGAGAGAATGGGGTTTCCAGATAGATGTTTGTCCAAAGCCTCCAGTTATGCCTGTTCACACATACCCTGAGTGGCTCTGTCAGCCTATATGAAGTCACTGACTTCCAGGCCCGATCTGAACGCATTTAGATTTGATTTCCTTCCCCTTTCTTTTCTCCGTGGGTTCTACCGAACTCCCTCCCCAGTCCCGGATCCAAAAGCATAATGGCTTTATGTAGCTTGTAAAATTCTATTATCTCTGTATTCAAAACTCAACAACTGGGAAATGGCTGTAATAAGCGTGTTATTAAGCGTGTAAATACACTTTAACTTCAGACCTCCAAAGGAAGTCTCTTGCTGTCTTCCTCACTTTGCCCTCCATGTTTTCACCACGTGTTTGGATTTCATGGATATGCCTACTTTTCCCCCTCTTCCTGACTGGTGTGCTGTCCCATTTGACTGTGTTGAGGACAATGCTCCCCTCTGCTGCGCGTGCCATGGAGTCTCCTGGAGAATCCAAGGTCTTCAAGGGAAGGTTCTTGGTGAGGATGGGGGTTTTGGGGAAGGAGGAATGAGGGTGAGGGTAGGGAGGGGAGGAAAACATTAAAAAAAAGAAAGAAGCCAAGTGCATTCTTTCTGCAACACTCAGGAAAAAGAATGTTGCACAGGGGATTGGAAAGGCGAAATTTTTTCACATCCAAATGGATTGCAATTTCCCTCCATTTAGCACCTGAAGGTAATTAGCTCGAAGAGACTGTCGGCTGAGAAACACGTTCATGGAACATTAACTCTCATACATTCTCCAGTTGCAGGGAATTAATAGGAAAGATTAAAGTTTAAAGAGAGCAAAATGCCATTACCTCGCAAGCCACCTCTCTCAGCGGCAGTAACTAGCCCTCACTAACCTAAAAGCACCATTGGAGTCCCTGGCTCCTGCTTCAGGCAACGACAGATGAGACGGGCCCCTGCTCTGCCCCGAGCTGCCCGTCCACGGGCTCCGGTGACCTGCCCGCAGGCAGCGATGGCAGCAGGGCTTGTGGCTCCGGCAAGGATGCGTTTGCCGGCTGCCATACGAGTGCACACGTGCACGTCACCTCGGGGCCAGCACACGTGTGCAAGCGCCCCAGATGTGCGCTCCGTGGGTGCCTGCCGGTGTCTTCTCACTGAGACATGAGCTATGGGCGCCCCAGGAACAAAGCGCCCAGCGGTGGTCCCTGCGTGCTCCCACCAGTGCCTCAGGTTGGCATGTGGGGTCGCAGAGAGGGATCCCCCACGCACCCCCCGGGCAGCCCTGCATAGTCTCCGTCCCGCTCCTGTTCCCTGCTGGCACACCAGCACCTGTGCAGGGATGCTGGCAGCGTGCTGGGCTCATGCAAAGTCCAAACTGCAAGGCTGCCACACCAAAACGCCTCACGGCTGAACCGGCTCTATGAATGGTACCAAACCTCTCCTGACCAGGGATTATGCCTTCTTCTCACATGCAAGATAAAAAGAAAGCATTAAAGGGTGGGGGCCCTATTTTGGGGTTTTGGGGGTAAAGTTTATATAAGCTTCTGCACTTTAAAGATTTCCTTGTTGCTTTAGCATTTCAGGGAGAGAGCATGTGAGAGAGAGAGAGAGAGGGAGAGGGAGAGGGAGAGAGAGCGAGAGCGAGATGAAATTGAGACATGGAAGAATTTATTGCCCAGAAAATTCCATTCTGCTATCTGATTCGAAAAGTCCAGTCCCCCCAGCTTCGGAAAATCTATTTTCCACATTTTAATACCCTGCAGAACAGTCCTCATAACTCATCCGAGTGTGTTAAGCACAGTTTTATTAGATCTGAAACAAATTTTGGTGGGGAGATACTATAGGTCATTAACCATGGAGTAATTTTATCCTTGTTTCCCTAATGATGCCATAATGGCGAGCGAATTTCTTAACTAAAGACCAAAGAACATTTTGAAGGTCAGTTTCATCTGTGAGCTCCTTCAAGCGCTTCTCGGAGAAGATTGGAAAACTCGCCGATTTTTTGAAGAGTCATTAATAATGTGAAAGCTGAAAGAGCTCTCTCCCATTTGCGTTCCTGCTTTTTACCTTTTAATTTTATATCGCTTTAGTCCCTTTCTTTTTCTCCCTCACTCTCTCTCTTTTTAACTCTCTTCTGGAGTGGCCCCTCATGCAGCTGAAAAATGAAATGGGCCATTCCTGAGGGCATCCTGAGCTGAGCTGAGGCAGGGCAAAGATCCAGGAGGGGGAAAGGGCAGCCCTGGCACTGGGTGTCCACCACCACAGCCTGGCACCTGCTGCCATAAATGTCCCCCCAGCAGCCCTGGGTGCCTGGCCACGGGGCATCCTGCTCCCCCCTGCTCATGTAAATCAGGAGAGGGGTTATTTGAGCCTACAGCACTGCATGCCTGCTAAAGGAGGGAGAGGGACAAGGCTGTCCCCTCCCTGCCTAACAGGGCAGATGTGTTTTTAGTCTGTCTGAACGAGATCACGTCTAGTCCGCTGAGGGTTGTGCTGGCAGAGTGACCTGTGCACTGAGTGTGCCTGGGGGTGCACATGCCTGTGAGCGTGTGTGTGCGTGTGAGCTCCATGTGCTGGGGACCATGAGACATTACATGGGGGGTGTGAAATACTGATAATTTTTTAATGGCTATATAAACACACCTGTGTGTGAAATGCCATTATAGATACATAGATACATTGCAAATGGATGAAATTGTTAAAAAAATTAAATAGCAATAAGCTGTATAAGGATTTAAAAAAATTAAATAGCAATAAGCTGTATAAGGATTATATGTAGCCTGTCTACACACATGTGCTGGGGCTGCAGGTGCTTGGGAGGCACATGGAGTAGGAATTAGGGTGTGCAGTTTTCAGTTTGTATGGATTGCTGTGCTCAAGATTAGAGTCTGTGTATATGTATGTTTCATACATGTTTGGGGGAACATGTGGGGCTCTGATGGTGTGTTGATTTATAACCCTCTGTCTGTGTGTGTAGTGAAGAGGGTAACAGGCTCACACTCTCTGTGTTTGTGTTGGGGGTGTGTGGTGGGGTTTCTGGCTGTACCACAGGCATCAGTGGGCACAAGAAATCTTTTTGTACGTGTGTGGTGCAGTGGAGGCTCGGCTCTGAGCGTGTGTGCATGTGTGTCGGTGTGTGCAGGGGATGTATGCCCCAGAGAAGGGTTTGTCTGCGCCTTCATTAGAGAGCGCCTGGCAGTGAGCAGGCCTCTGTGCTTATGTGTTTTCCTCTCCCTGGGTGTGTACGCTTCGGGCGCCTGCATGTGTTGCATTTGCAGATGATGTGGGCTACATCCTCAGCTGATGTAAAGCAGCACCAGAGACTAGGAAGCAATTTACACCCACTGCAACTCCAGCACAGCCTCAGGCTGGAGGCAGTGGGTCCGGGGGGTGTGGGCTGAGATGCTATTCCATACCATGGGAATGGAAGACTTCCAACCTGGAACAAGACCTCCTCTCATCCCCTCCGCCCCCTGTCCCCCAGCCCATCACTCACATTTGAAGCAAGAACTATGGGGGGATGTGTGTGTGTCTATTTGGGGAGGGAGCGCTCCGAGGGGAGGGGGGCAGTGTGGTGACACACTCTGCTCCCAGATGTGATACCAGCGATAATTTCAATTTTATGCCTTTGTTATGGCTTTAATCACTTTCTTTATGCGTTTTGTTCCAGCGATCAGGGAGAGACACCTGATAGGCAAAAAGGATATCAGGGGAACAATTTTTATTTGGAATGTGGTGAGAAGTCTAATTAGAATTTGAATTCTGCTGAGCCTTGAAATGGTCGGTACTTTATCCTGATCGCCTTAGATATTGTTTCGAGTCAATCATCTGTCATAGTGCGGCACACTGGAGAGAAAGGCTCTCCATCCAGCCTGGTCTCTCTGTCGGGCTGGGGGCTACTGGTGGGGAAAGGAAGGGTGACAAGAAGGAGGGCAGTGGACTTGCTCTGCTAGATAGCCTCCCCAGGAGCAAGCACAAAGGGAGAAAACCCTTGGCACAGTGTACTCCTAGCTTTGCTGTGGGGTGCTGTCTGTTGGCCCCTCTCTCATCATTGCAGGGCTGTCCTCTTCAAATAGAGGATAAGGAGGACTATGGGTCAACAAAAATGTCCCCCCAGCTGCTGCCTGGGAGAGGAGCACCCTCGCAGAGCTAGTGAGCTCCACGTGACTCGAGGATTTTGCCACTGTCTTTGCTGTGCCAATTAAACACCCTGGAAGGTCAGTTCTCACAGACAGACAGCCAGCTAGGCTAGGATGGATGGATGGATGGACAAGTGTGGGTGGGAATGGCCATTCAGATGGATTTGTATGGGACAGAGGCAGAGATGGTGAACCAGTGACACATAGAGTTGGATGTGGTACTTGAGAAAGGTGGGAGTGAAGAGGGACGGGCCTCATCAGACTAAGGTTAGTAAGCACACTCATGAAGGGGTTTTTTCAAACTCGGGTTGATCTTACTTCATTTGTGCTACCAGAACACAAGAAAAAGAGAACTTGGGAACATGACAAGACACACAGCAACTTTTGCAATCCTTCTGGTTTCCATCTCTGTTCTTAATAGCTAAAAAACCCAAAACCCCTAAACAAAACACACACACTCCTGCCAAACACATTATGAGTCCTAGCATTTCAAAGCTAAAAGCCACTCCAAAGCTCACCAGAACATCTCCAGTAACATCCTTCCTCCTTGTCCCCAGTCCACAGTGCCTCCCGTTGGTGAGACCACAGCTTTCAGTCCTGATCAGAGCTGCAGTACTGAGTTTAAGATGAACTGCACAATGGTGTGATCCCCGCTGCTGAGGAAAAGGAGGCACACAGGCAGGAGTGCAGCATGATCTATGTACCAGGAGAGATGAACTGAGGAGAATCATGAACAATAGAATCAGTCCAAGATTCCTAAACTTATTGAAATTGATGGTAAAGTGTTTATTCTGTGCCATTCCTGCACTTTGAGATGGTGCCTCATTCTAAATGCAACATAAATGTCTGTAACATGAAAGATACGGATTGGTTTGGCTGTTGAAGAAAAGACAGTTGAATGTTTTGCCTTCTTGAGAGAAGCAGAAAATGACCTGGGACTGGGGGCTAGTTAAAAGAGTTGCAGGCATCCGCAAAAATTTGCAGATAGGAAAGCCATTTGAGTAGTTCTTTCTAAAGTGTCAGCATTAGGTTTCAGAACTGACATACTGAGATGGGTATAGGCAGCTTGTGCCTTTCTCAGCTACAGTCCAGGCTGTCTGCAGACTCAGGCAGACATTGCTGTATGTTTTTATGTTCAATTTCCTCTTCAACAACTCAGCAGGGCAATATTTGTTTTTCTTTTTCCTTCCCCCCACTTTTTTTTTTTTTTTTTTTTTTACATTGAGAAAGTGGATAGTGTCAAAGCTTAGTTCTAAGGACTCATCTACAAATCCTTGGAAAGTCATTTTGACAACTTTGGAATGTCTGACACAAAAGTCAGTCTTTCATTTACACCTCAAAAATGCATCTAAGATTGCAAACAGAGAGTAGCAATTAAATATACCTGCATGTTTGTAATCAGAACATGGTTTAGCAGTGGACTTGGCAGTGTTAGGTTTAACACTGGGCTCAGTGATCTTAAAGGTATTTCCCACCTAAATGGTTCCATGATTCTGTGATAGCTCCACATTCCAAGTATATTCAGTTTTGGGTCCTATAGATGCAATTCTGGTGAAGCAGGAATATACTAAGTAAAAATCCCATGCTGCCACACAAGCTCTACAGTCCAGCCATTAAGCCAACATATTCATGTGAGGGAGAAGATTGCTGAGCCCCCAAGTCTCTTTGCTCCAATTATGCCTGGTCCCAGGTGTGGGGTTGTCACATGGCAGGAGAAGTGCCACAGTTCCAGATTGCACTGGGAGGCTGGGCCTTGTCATGGGGCTGGTTTGACTGCAGGACCTTGCTCATGCAGCAGACTCCCACTCTGGCATCTCCTCAGCCTGGACTAGCCAGACACTACTGCAATGAATCCCTCATTTTGGCACAGTTTATGGTTCCTATCTCAGATCAGGAGGATCTGAACACAAATTGCTGAAGCCCACCTCCACTACCCTGTTCTGGCTCCAAAAATATATACCACTATTTGCCTCCCTCCTAGGGTTGTGGATGTTTCTGTGTATGTGTGATATAGTAGCTGATCTGTGTTCCTCGCCTTAAGCTTTCAAGCGTAAGGAGAATGAGGAAGGAAATAATAATATTTTGTATTCTGATGGACCTACCTAAAACAAAAGAATCCCCCCCAAATCCTTGTGAGCACTGAGCTACAGATTTGGGCTGGATCCTCCTTATCTTCACTGGAGCCATAATCCTTAGGGTTGTGCAAAGCTCTTCTAACTCAGGGGAGGTCTGGAAGGAAGATTGGGTGGAGGACAGCTTGCAAGTACCTGGATTTTTGTGCCATTCCAGAAGGTGGAGTGCTAATTCTAAGTGTTGATTATCATTGAACTCTGGCTTCATGGATTAATGTTTACTGTGCCAAATGGATCTTTATGCATCCTATGCCTTGTTCATGCGCAAATGTCAACTGATGGATATTCAGCAGTTCTTGATGGCCCCCTGGTTTCTGTAGCCTTCTCTACAGCCCACACAGCAACACAGGAAAGGGCCAGGAACTGAAACCAGTGAAGACTGGGTGGGGAGAGCTGCTGTAGGCACTGCCAGCACAGGATGGGAAAGGGTTCAGATGTGGAGAAGGATAGGAAGAAAATCCAAAAAGCGGGTCCCACTCATTGAAATATCAGTTGACCCTACTTGTTGTTATGTTGTGGGACCCTGAATGACTACTTTCTTTTTCTTCCCAGGTGCTGGGTGTAGAACTGTTTAGATGAAGAATGCTGATCAGCTCAGCCCATATTATCACTACTTGTTATCACTATGATTACTATTATTATTATTACCATGCGCCTCCGAGCACCACTCAGAACAAAGACCCTTCTTGTGCTGAGCACTGTACAAATGCACTGGGAGAAAATAAAGAAATGCATGTTGACTTGCCTGAGTTTCCATACTGTGACAGTGTCAGAGCAGGGAATATAAACTAAACCTCCAAGTTCCTCTTGCTAGGCCAGGGATGGCCTCTGTGTGCCTTCAAGCACTTTGAGCAGGACTTTTGAGTCACGACTATACCATGCAGCTGTTGGTGAGCCTGTGTATGCACAGGACTTCTGGCTGGTGCCACATCACCAGCAATGCAAATGATGAAGCCAGCAGGCACGCATTTAACTGTATCTTCTTGGGCTCCTGCTGCAAGTTCAGTCCAGCTCCAGCTGGGGCGTCCCTGCGAAATGCTTCCGGAGCTCCCATCCTCTCAGGTCCTGGCCAAACAGATTTTGATGTACTTCTTGCTGGCTCAGGAAGGTTGGATAACCCTGCAAAGTCTGCCCACACTAGCTGGAGCCAGATTTGTTTTAGGCTATTTCTCTGACCTTCTCACAGTTTCCTTCCCTGTAGTCTTATGTCTTTAGACTTATTCAAGTGACGTGCTGCTTTTTTTTCCCCCCTCACTGTTCCTGAACACTCAAATCCGTGCACAGTCCCACCTAGCTTGCCAACTCTGGCTGAGATAAATTCTGGCAAAATGTCCTTAGCCTTTCCAGAAGGCAAAGCTGAGACAGAGGATTGTATCTAGCTCCCTGCAAAGGCACAGCATGAAGTTGGTCATTCCCCAGGACTAGCCTCAGCCTAACCAACCCAGATAAGGGGATCTGATCTCTGGGTTCAAGTGAGGGAGCTCAAAAGAGGTTATTGGAGAAGGCCTTTCTGGGAGAGAAGCAAAGGTAAGAGCATTGTACCCTTTGTGGGTTCTTTGGGGTCTGTCATATGAACCCACACCCCAGTGAGGTGCCAGCTCTGGGGACTCAGAGAGTGCTGAATGCCTCCCTTCCCCACCAGCAGCAGCCCTGTGTCTGTGGCTCAGCTCTGTCCTCTCTTCCAAAATGCAGACATCCCTGGAGCTCTGAAGTCTTTTCCCTAATCAGCCCGTTTCCCCTGGCATGGTCCTGGGACAGTGTGGTGCTTGCAGGATCTGAGGTGTCTCTATCATTGGTTGTCAGGTGAAGCCCTCCCTAAGCACTCCAGCAAGCCCTTCTTTATTTATTTTTAAAATTCCCCTGAGCCTGCGAAGGTCATTTGAACAAATTGGAGCTGACAGACATTAACTTGGAAAAAAGCCCATTGCACCATGATAAACTCCTTTTAAAGAGAAGCAAAAGTGCCAGGCAAGGGAGGAACAAACGATGAGAGATTTGTCACTGTTACCGTAAGTTTAGGAGTTGAGAATGTCAGCTCTGGCCTCACTGTCTCCCATTATGCATTATTACACATTCCAGCTTTGCTATTTCCACTGCAGTAGCTCCTGACAGAGCAAATGGGCTGAACTGGGATGTTGTGCAATGCCACAGGGACAGCCATTCCCAGTGCCAAGGAGATTGTGAGGGCAAATTAAATTGGTGGGCCATACACCTAGTGAAGAGAGAGGGAACCAAAGCCCAAAGATGAGGTGCTTCAGTCCAGGTCCCACAGAGCATCACCATCTGAGCTGCAAACCAGCCTCAGACCATAAGTCTACCCCTTCCAGTCCCCAGTCCTTGAGCCTAGTTTGCATCTCTGTGTGATCTCAGGAATCCATGCAGCAGTGGGGAGATGAGTGTGGTTTCACACCTCAGTGTGTACCCGGCTGGGGAGCACAGCACTGCCACAGCTCTGAGCCCACTCTCCACTGAGGACACAAAACCAAGTGCCTCAGCCTGGACACTGAGGTTTATCCTTCAGGGATCTGCATTGCAGAGGTAACCTCAACAAGCCATGGCCCTTGGCAGCTCATCTGTGAGGGACTGGGGATGGTTCTTTCCCTTCAGCTGGCAGCCAGAAGAGCCACCTGAAGGGTGGAGGGAGATGGAGAGGGAGAAATGAGATGTATCAGTCTTAGTCAGTATGACTGCTGATAAAACCTGTGCTCTGTCCAAAGACATATCCTAATGCCTCCCATTCAATTTGCACATAGTTTCTTTATGCTTTGCTTAGTGTCCTTGAAGCAAAGGCAATTGGTTTCTCCTCTCCTCTGGGCATCATGTGGGATCCAAGTGGCTCCAGCCCCCTGTGGAGCCGCAGCAGCTGCCAATTGTTCTGACAAGCCAGGATCAAATCTCAGAGAGGAGCAGGCCTGGGACTGTCACGCTTACCTGGCCAAGTTCAGGCCAGGGCTCCCTCTACCCCACAGCAGATGAGAAAAGAACTTCTCCAACTGCAGATCAGCGCAGCCAGAAGTGGCAAGAAGTGACTAATACACCTTGCAGAAAGGAACAAGGCCATGTTTTTCCTCATGTCTCTTTGTCTTGGATTTCTGCAAAAATGAGTAGTAGTCTTTGTGCTCACGTTTTGTCCAGGACAATTATGAGGGATCCAGTGCAGTGAGCCCAGACTCAGCACTGAAGGCTGCCTGCAACCAACTGAGTTATAAATAGCATTAGGCTAACCAGGCTGAGAATTTAGAAGTGTCTCAACATGGTCACTGCAGCTACTGTCACCATCTAGGCAAAGCTGTCAGCTGCAGGAGAGCTGCTCCTAATCGATACCCTTCGAGATCAAGAGTGGGCCCAAGTCCTGGCAGGACTGGGTGGCTGGGAGGAAAGCCCTATCCACAGATCCAGCCATGAAGAGCACCAGGAAGGTCTCTGCTGCTCACACGTGGCCCTGTGCCCAGTGATCCCTGTCAGGAAGATGGAAGGCAGGGCTCTTCCCTGGGTTCTTTTCCAGTATGCAGCTACAGCTTAGCAAACTCTCCTCCAGCCCTGGGTGCGCTGTCCCTCTGCAGCACTGGCATAAATGGGATGGCCAATCTACTACGCATGAGAGATTTCCAGTCTTGGCTGAATGTTCCCGATCCACAATGACCTTTGTTCCAACAGTGAATGGTGTTAACCTCAACTTTCTGTGTTTGGGCTCCCTGCCCAGCTTTATGGTTAAGCGTTACAGCAATGTCTTTCCTGCTGCCCAGTTTCTCTCTTGGAAAAGAAGATAGCATTTCTGCAGTGCTGCAGTTAGACCTATTTGACCTTTCCCTTTCATGCGGATGCCTGGACAAGTCAGAGGGGGCTGGGCAAAGATGGGCAATGTCCTCACACCACAGAGACAGAAAATTTACCTGATTGCCTGCACCTTTCCACCTATGACTTCCTCAAGGCTTGCTCTTCAGTTCTGCCTGCACCCGCAGTCAAGGTCAAGTCTATGTTTTCCCTCCAACTCACACTGCAAACACCAGTGGTCAACCCTGAATGACCCATTCAGCTGGTCCCTGCTGATCTCTGGCCATGAGACGTGGCTCACCCTACACTGACCTTCAGAGCCACCTCCCTCTGCTTTGTTGTGGCTTTAGAAATCACTTGAGCGTGAAAGCCCTGAGCACAGGAAGTCCATCAGGGCAATTGTGCCCCAAATCCCACGTTCCTCATCTCTTACCCTACTGCAGCCTCTTTCTTCTGAACCATCCTGTTGGGGTTATGCACCTCAGTCCTGCATAAAACAAACCATCTAATTCTCCATGTGAGTCCATGCCCTGCCTCTCAGTTAGGAGGATAAGCCTGGCCGTGTTGGTTTTCAGCTTTTTTGGTTTAATGGCTGTCTTTCACTAGGTGTATGGGACAGAGTCCTGGTCTTGCTTAGGGCTGGTATTTCTGATGTGTAGGTAAAAGCAGCAATAAATAGTGACTCTATTACTGCACCTAAACCTTAGCTACAAAACAGTCACAGCTGCAAGCAGAACTAGTAAAAGCATTGAGAAAATGTTGTAGTAGTGTTTCAGCTTCAATATAATTTCTGTGTAGTAGGGTTGCAATGGGATTTCCTGAAGAATGTGTGTAGAAATTAAAAGCTCTTTTTCTAACAGATTCCTTCAGCTTTCTAAAGCACGTTTTTATTGGCATTATTTTAGAAGTATTTTTCTCCACCTGTATGAAGCCTCTTCAGTCAACTTTGGTTACAGATAGGAGTTTTAAAACTGGGGTTAAATATGGTGGAAAACAGAGTACATTTCTATTGATAGCAATTCTTCATGCAGATTTGACCTTTGGGGGAAAAGGAAGGTTGTTTTGTAACCAAAAAATTCTCTTGCCAAAAATGTTGCCCTGGTAACTGATGCTGTCGAGAGCAGCCTGGATCCTTATGCTATCCATTAAAGGGAATCTGACTCAGGAGAGCAAGGAGCGGACCCTGGAGAGCTGTCTGGTGATGGCTGAGAGGGGCTGGAGATGCCAGAGATGCCTGTGTGGGGAGGAGGGAGGAAGCGTGTGAGATGAAGAGGCCAAGAGCAATGAGTGCAGGATGAGACCCACAGGGGCTCAGGTGGTTTGAAAGACTGATAGGGGCAGAGGTGATGCTGGAGGCAGGAAAACTGGCTGTAGGGATTTGGCAGCATCAGTAAAGCATGGAGGGTCTCATGCAATGCCTTCCCCAAGATGCAGTGATGTTTTGAGATTCCGTCCCTGCAAATCCCTTCTGCACCTTGCTGCAGCAAAGATCATTTTCTGGGCATCCCCTTTCCTTACCCCCCCAGCTATAGTCATTCCACACCAGCCTCAGCCCCACCTTCCTGGCCCCATCAGCCCCCACCTCACCAGTAATGAGGGGGGATGTGTGATCTGCCTTTCCTGTGCTCCTGCGCTTCCCTCTGGATCCCAGCAACAAGTTTAATTGGAAAAAACCAAGGCTGACTTGGAGGCAAGGCAAGGAGGCAGGGAGAGCCTGTGCCAGCTGACACCATGATCGATTACCTGGAACTCCACCTGACACTGAAATTAGGGTTTTTTAATGATAGGCCGACTCTCCCTGGATGTGAAATTCAAATGATCTCCAAAGCTTCCCTGTGACCATCAGTCGCTGCACGCAGTGGTACACGCCACATGCAGGTACTTTGTCTCTGTCACTGCTGAAAGGACATTGTTATTACCAACAACTCTTTGTATTAACCAGTCTCCTACCTAATAGACAACACTTTACGTTCTGCACCGTTACCCAGTCAGGGCTGCTGTGTGCCTGAGAGACACACGCTTCCCCTCAGCTCCCCTGGGGCAATGGAAAGCCAGTGCTTGAAAAGAGACACCAAAATGGAGGATGCACACACACCTTGCTCCCCTGCTGCCCCCCGTCTCTTGTGCTGGGGGGCGAATTTCCTTTCTTCTCAACTGCAGGCCCGGAGCACAAACTGGTGGGGCGGGGACTGGCTGTGCTGGGATGTGCCAAGGTGCCTGGCAAGTCAGCAGTTGCCTGGGTTTCCTTTGGATGAGAGAGGGGAGCTTTTCCTCCCACTGGCATCTTCCCCATCCCACGGCAAAACTGGGGGAGGCAATACTCCAGGCAGTTTTCCCCATCTTTATCCTGCTGGGTGAGCTATCAAGGAAGTGCCTGGTGTGCTGGTAGCCTCCCTTGCCTGGACAGGGTGAAAGAAAATGAGCCATCCCATCCCAGAGTCCACAGTGTTGCTGAGCCCTGGTGTATCTCAAAGCTTTGGCGCCTCAGTGGAGGGACTGTCACTGATGGTGGAGGTTGTCTCCCAAGATATTGTCCCCACCTTTCTTCCTCATCACTTGACCACTTTTGCCTGGCCCTCTGGAAGGCAGAAGGAAGGTAACTGGTATGGGTGGGAGAGACCAGAAGCTATTCTGTGGCCATGACCTGGGCATTGACTGTCTTTTCTTACAGGAGATGCCAAGCAGAAGGACCAGTTTTCTCTTCCTGATGGGCAAGGATGGAAAGGAAGTGATGATAAAAAGAGAAAGAGATAAAGAAAAAAGTTAAATAATGTAAATACAGCATAGAGAGCAGTAGTCTGTAAGCCACCATGCACTAAGCAGGATTTCCTAGATATTGTTGCTTTACTGAGTGAAGATCAGGAAATCCACATGGAGGGAAGATGTCCTAGCACACAGAGTGGTGTGGTTATAGAGTCTTCTAACAGCACTGTGGAAGGCATCATCACCAAAGGGGGTCTTTGGCTATATCATAGTGTCAGCAAGGAGGGAACACAGATTCTGAATAGTGGAGATGTTGGAGGGAAAAGGGAAAGGCCCTGCGTCCGAAACTGTTCACTGCAAATCCAGATTTCCCCCCATGGGAGGCACAGTGAGAAGGTTAGATAGGGACACCAAATGTTTCCAGCTCCAGCAGGAATTGCTTTGGGCTGTGTTGAATGAGAAAAGCTGGACACACGTGGGTCTGGACAGGACTGCAGGAAGCTATAATTCAGACCTTCTGGTTTGCCTCTCCAAGTGAAACGCTGGGTGATGACACTGATGTTTGTCACAGGCTGACCTCTACAGTGCCCATTTCTTCCTTCAATTAGGTACCAGCATTGGCATATTTAACAATATACTCTATGCAGCCTCAGTTTCCCCCTGGTTAAGAGATGTTTCTTGTATTTGATAACTTGTGGACATCTTTGATGAGGAAATGCTCTATGAGTTCCCATGGAAAAATCACATATTCTCTCAGTGCTTCAACTGTCCCTCCCCACTTTACCTATATTGTTGAAGGTTGCCTTTTAATAAGTGAATGCTCAGTTGCAAGCACCCCTTGGCTGCAACTTCAGCTGTCCTGTCTGGCCATGCCCTGGGGCATGCATTCAAGCAGCTCAGACACCTTCAGTCTGGGAGGGAGTCAGTGGCAGAGCTGTATTTGTCACTCGAGGTGGTGTGGTGCTAGGGGAGGTGTTGGGAGGGCAGTGCTGTGCTGTGGTGGTGCATGGGATGCCTCTGCCCCGTACTACTCCCAGCCAGCTCAGTGCAGCCACTGGTGCCCTCGGCAGCCTGTGCCAACTGTCCTCCAAGCGAGGTTCCTGTGGGAGCTGAGCGGGAAGGGGACGCATGCAGACAATGTTCCCTGCTTTCCTCCATCGCCCGGTGAGCAGCCCCTAATCTGAGGGGCGTGCCAGTATTAATGCCTTTAATAACGACGGATCAGATCGTATGAAGAGTTTTAATTGATGTCTATATCCCTGGAAACATAAAAACAGCCATGCGAGCGTCTTACCACTATTATTTTATCAAAGGTTTTGACGTGGCTGCTGCATAGGAGATGTCAGGGAAAAAATTCATGTCTGCAAGGCACAAACAGGCGAAGTAATGGGATATAAATCAAAAACAGTGAAAGGGGAAAGTGGTTAGTCACAAGATCATAGAGTTTTCACTAAAAGGGAGAGCAGTGAATTCTCAATACAAGCAGCAGAATGCATTCAATCTATGGTGCCATCAGCCCTTTCTCCCTCCCCGTCCCCAGTACCTCAACCCCCAGCCCTAAGGACACACAGTCCTGGGCCAGGGCTGGCCATCTGGGACCTGCCTGTCTGGTCAGAATGGTGCAAAACATTTCTCTTCCTTGTCCCCTCCTACTTGTACAGAACATGGAAACATACCCCAAAGGCAGGGTTACAAATAGCAGCCCTTTCCTTTGGGTGGCCAAGAGTACAAGTAACCTTTTGGTAGGTTTGTTCACTTTGCATCACATGGTGGTCTGTGAACACAGGTATGGTTCCCATTTCAGAGGGGACAAACCGAAGTGTGGGAGACGAAAGGGGCTGATAGGTTTACTCTAGGCTGGTGCAAAGAGGAGGAAGGAGAGCATTAATTCAGTCCACCTTGTTTGCCTTGGGGTAACTTTAGGAAACCACCATGCAGCGCCAGCAGGGGATCAGTTGCGGATCTGCTGCTTTTCAGTGACTAGTTCTGACCTTCAGAGCACAGGAATGGCTGGGACCCTTTTGATGGCTCATGACACTGTTTGACCATGTTGTCCCCTTTCCACAGCCAGAGCCCCACAGAGCTGACTCAGTGGGCCAGGGCAACCAAGAACCACCTGTGAGACCCTCACAAGTCTATCCTGCACTGATACCTTGCAAACTAATTGTTTCTTCTAGCCAGAGTGTCCCATGGGGTGTTGTTCTGTCGTGGGAAGATGTTCAAACTGGCCAACAGCTGGAAAGCCATGAGTACAGTGTGAGAAGTGACTGCCTTTTCCAGGGCACTGCTGAGAGGAAGCTTGCAGCATGGCTTCCTTGTCCAGTTGCTTGGGTTGCAAGTGTGAAAACCTGGAGAGGGGGGTAAAAGTGGAAGGAGGAGAGGAAGGGAGAAGAGGATGAAAAAGAGGAGAAACTGGTGGATAAAAAGAAATTTGAAAAAAAAGTAAGTGAAATATTCAAACTGGAAAGTGATATTATAAAAAACTGCAGGGAACACGCTTGAGTGCATTCAAATTTATTCAAACTCTGCATCTGACATTGATGAATGCAACAGCTTTTTCCACAATATGTAGAGCGCACAGGGCATTTAGGATTGCAGCATCCCTTTCACTGCAGCTGTCTGGGGGCCTGTTCTGAGCGCTGTGGAGACCCCTACTCTGGGCCCTGGCATGCCCCCTTAAAGAAGAGGCCAGGAAGCCATTTGGGAAGGAACAGAAAAACAAACATAGAAGAAGGTTTTCAGCAAAAGATCATGGAGGAGAGATTTCAAGGCTAATCCAGCCTTACTGTGCGTGAGGTCTTTATCTTTGTGGCAGGACTCAGTTTCTCCTCTTGCAGTGGTGAAAAGTTCTTTCCAACATACATGGATCCATAGGAGGGGGGTTGTATTGGGATGCACAGAGTCACTGTCTTTCTGTGTGTCCTATAAAAAATTACCTTACTGCCTGCCAAAAAAAGCCTCAGTGCAAATATACTTTGCAAGCAGGGACTTCAAGATCCTGTTCTCTGGCACCCAGTAGCAAAAAGATCTTGTGGCTCTGGCCCAACATAAGACCATGAACTAGTCATTTTCCTGCAGGGAGCACTCTTGCACCCTCTTTGCACGCCTCAGTGGCAGGCTGGCACCCCAAGCGATGACTTCTACATCTTCCTCCAGTTTCTCCTCCCCTTGCCTGGGAAGCATAGCAGCTTTTAGGAATAACAGGGTACAGAAGAGCTTGAGTCAACAACCACCTGCGGCAGTTTATCTATAGATTTCATGCTTGCAGGGTTTTTTGGGAAGAGGATGGATGGAGTTATCTTTCCGATGGATGCTCATGGAAGGAGGTGCAAACCCACCAACGTGCCAAGTAGGCATTGAACTCCCACTTTCTCTTCCACCTCTGTATGCGGACAGAGCGCATCTCTGCAGACTCACAGCACAGCGAGAATTTCCGTGCATATGCCTTGTGGCACCGAGGCTGGCAGAAGGCTGTGAGGCAGCCTGGAAGACCTGGCACCCTCAGCAGCATGCAGATACTGATAGAGAGGGTAGGATTCCTTCCTTCCTTCCTAGTCTCTCTGCCCATGGACACCTGAGACATCCTCTGATAATTTTTTTTCTGTGTCCAATGCTTTTATATCTTCATGTTAGAAAGAATCTGATGTCTAGGGCATAGGAGACCTGAGTTCAACTCCCAGATCCACAGCAAACTCCCTGTGTGGTTTGGGTCAGGTCACATCAACACTGCAGGCTAAATTCCCCACATGTGATGTAAGAGCAAGTATAGCAGCCTGGTGGTTTTTTAAACAAGAGATGCTTTTATAGTGCCATCACTGCAGGCTGTCATGTTTTCCACAGTGTCTTTCTGCTACTGTACTATATATAACACTTATAATTTCTGTTTTAGGCTGTTTTGTCTTTCCTTTCCTTTTCAAATCTTATCTCATCTATGCTACTGTGGCTCCATCTTTTGCTCAGATGGAGACCATTGTGTCTGACACATGAAGAAATTTGGCTGCTCGTCCTCCGTGATCTGCGTGGGGATCTGTGAAACAGGGGTTTCCTGCTGTTTGCTATCCAGTGCTCTGTACAGCTCCTATCTGAAAGTGGAAGAATGCAGATCTGACTTGGCTCTGGCAGTCTGCCTGCCAGAGCAGCCACCTGGGAGAGGAGTGAGTGGGTCACTCTATGGGGCAGCACCAAATGGCAGGGCGCATCCTGGTGTGTGCTGAGATGCTGTTGTACCCCAGAATCATGGCTGGACCAGCCTGGGGGCAGTGGGAGCAGAGGTTAGTGCATGGGGTCCTCACCTGAGCCCTGCCATAGAGATGGGCTGGATAGGAAGGCAAGTGTTAGGGCAATTCTTCAGGAACACGGGCATGACGGGTTTTGAGGAGGGGCCTTGATTTGTGCAAGGTAATAAAGGAGTCCAAATTTGAGCCTATTTCCCCCAAGTTCAGCTTTTCTGTGGCCCATTGCTTCTAGCAAGGACCATTTCTAAGTTTTTAGGAAGACCTTTGGTGACTGTTCCTGGTGGTCTCAGAAGACCACTTCGGCCAAGGCTGGACAGTCAAAAAGGCCAAGTAAGAAGCAAGAAAGTCTGCTGTGTCCCAGGAGTAGGACATCCTCATAATGTCTCTTTTAGGGTGGCCTTGGGAAATGACACTGCCTTGCCCATGTCCTCAGAAGGACAACATCAGAGAGGCCACCTCTCCCCCTCCCACTGTTGAACTGTCTCTGCAGATGGGCAGGGAAGGCACTGCCAGCCTGGCATCCTGCTCATGAGGTCCAATAAATGGTTTGGGGATATGTGCTGCGGCCTGACAGGGGAACGGAGAGCTTCTCCCTCTCACTCTCTCTCTTTTTCTCTTTAGATCGTCGTCATGGTGTAAACAAACAAGCTAAACTCTATGAGATTTACAGTGCCCAGCTTCGGTGGCTTCCAGTGCGGCGCAGTGAGATATTTCTGTACAGGCAGGCTAAGCACTTTCCATTTTATACCTCAGCG
The DNA here is from genome assembly GCA_013400235.1 of Oriolus oriolus. Taxonomy (NCBI): domain Eukaryota; kingdom Metazoa; phylum Chordata; class Aves; order Passeriformes; family Corvidae; genus Oriolus; species Oriolus oriolus. Next base: position 486,981 of record VXBT01010111.1, read on the forward strand.
GCTTTATAGCATCTTAAGGATTTCTGTGCATGCCTGGCTTCACTCAGAGGGAAAAAAATCAAGCTTGTAAATAAATACTAAATATATATGAACAAAAAAGACAGAAGGGAAGCGAGAGGGACACACGCACGCACACACACGCACGCACACTTACCCACACTGGCAGAGGGAAGCAGAGAGGAGATGCAGAGATAGAGGGGGCTGAATGAGAGATGGAGAGACAAGAGATAAAAAAGAAAGAGCCAGCTGAGCAGCAAGCTGAAGACGGGCTCTCCTCCACCACAGCCAGATGGAAAGAAAATAAGCCAGAGTGAGCAGCTTTCTGGCAATTTGGGGAATATTAATTTCCCGTCGGGTCAGACTAATGGCTGTGCCTGAGGTTAAGCCGAAACAGCAGGTGAAGGTGCTCTGCTCTGTTACGGTCCTCAGCCCAAACTCAGGCACCCTCCCTGAGCTGCTACCCCTGTACTCTGCCCCTTCTCATTCTGCCTCTCTGGCGTTTGACAAGTCCTTCCTGCACTCAGATCTGCTCCTGACCCCAAACCAGGAGCAAGCTCCCAGGAGCAGAAGCTGTGCCTGGCTCTGCAGGGCTCCTGCACTGGTGGCTCCTGTGGTCAGTTCCCGTGGGACAAGAGTGGCAGTTTTCTTTCCTCCCATTTTTGTGAGTAACCAGGTTTTCTCCCTTCAGTGCTACCACTTCTCTCATCTTTGGCAGAAGGACAGAAATACAGCCTCTAGCCTGATGCAGGATCCCAGCGGAGGCCCAGTATCCCCAGATTTCAGTGCTAGTGTAGGTAAGGTATCCCCAGAACCCCACTATGTATCTTTTCTGTCTTTGGTATCAGCAGCCTTTTCCGTGGACACTTGCTGCCTAGTGAACTCCTAGAAATGAGCTTCAAGGCAAGATTTTTGTGCTTTGTTTTGATGTTAACATGTTTAATCCCCAGTCAGGATCTTCCACCTGCACCTGTAGTATGGCAAACAAGCCCGAGGGCCAGCTGCATATGGCAGGACAGAGCAGCAGGACAGGTTTCCTATAGGATCCCCTTCGTCACTCCCAGCACTTAGCACCAGCTCCACAGCCCTGATACATGAAAGTAAACCTCCTCCATGCTTTCCAGTGCCAGATCTCACTGCACCATTTTATCCCACCACTAGGGATGGGGCAGTGAAAGAAGTGACTTCACAGTGGTGGAACAAGGAATTGTTGCCAGAGGTGGGAGCCAAAGTTTGATTTCTGTAGACCTGCTAATGTGTCATCCAGGGGGACCACACCACACGCTGGGTGAAATGCAAGCTGACAGCTAGTGGGTTTAACAGAGCTGCTGCAGCTCTGCATGGCAAATGGCAGCCTGCATCCAAATCTGAATGTGGTCACCCTTACACCCTGGCTGGGCTGAGCTGAGCTGAAGGAACCCTGGAATAAGGACTATGGCCAGGGGTTTTCCATACAAACAAGGCCAGTGTGAGGACAGTACATCTGCCATGGCTTTTCTGTCTCTTGCCTCATGTGGTTTCCCTTCCCTAAAGGAAGGTCCTGGCACACGCTGACCTTTCCTGATGTTGGGCTGGTTTATCACAGCAGGAGGTCTGCGTGCTCCAACTTTCAACCAGGCTGCTGCTCATGTGAGCACCCAGTACAGACTAAATGTGTACATTTGGGTGGCAAAAATCTCTGTCCACAGTGCACAGTGTACAGGGAGCGTACAGCCCCGCTGGCCTGGAGGTGACACGGGTGCCAAGGAGACATCAGTTCACACTTCCTCAGGGAAAAGGCTGCATGCCATGCAGCAAGCGCAGGCAAATGCCCGCAGCTCCCCAGCTTTCCCTTGAATGACCTGTGCCATGAAATGTTGCTTGTGAGGCTACCTGAAGTAGCTGGGCCCAATTTTGGTCTTTGCATGGCGTGAAAATGCCCGTGCAAGGCTCTTCTGGTGGCGCAGCCCCAGGCTTGAGTGTGGCTGGCTCCATCTCCAGGTGTGAGGCCACCCTGCTCTGCTCCCAGTGCCCGCTCCTTGCTGCTGGCCTCCTGCCCAGAGCAGAGGGGCTCCTGGGCTGGGGGAAGGGAGAGTCTCCCCTTGGGTCGCTGACAATTTCTCACCATTCTCTCTGTGCCCAGGACTCGCTTCCCCTTCTCAGATATTAAGTATTCAAACCTCATTTACATCCTTATTTTTCAATTTGCTGCCACAGTAGTTTAATTTATTCTATATAATTTCTTTTTCTGAGGGGACATTAATCATTGCCCTGTGCTTTTTGGCGCCTGTGGGATATGTGTGTGTGGTTTTTTTTAAATCAATAAAATAAAGCAACCTTCCTTCCCTCTACCCACCCCCCCACTCCTTCCCACCCCCAACATGCCCCTTTGCTGGAGGAAAGAAATATCATTTCTCCAACCGTTTTTTTTACCCCCATTGTTTCCTTCATTTTCAGCCCAAACAGATTAACTTGTCTTTTTTATTTCTGATGAAATGCTGTGTGAATAGGGTGTCTGGGAAGGGAGAGCTTCTGGCTGGTGCTGCCCTCTGTGTCACTTGAAGGGCGGGTTTAGGATGACGTCCCTGCTGAAGTGCTGAAGCCCAGAGCCACTGGAAGGGGAAATATGGAATTTCCAAAGGCAGGCCTTGGAAGGAACAAGCCCACTTTTGGGGCTGGGATGACTGGTCAACTGGGGAGGATGCAAAACCACTCAGCCCAAAGAACTGCAAACATGCAGCCTTGAAGACAGGGCAATGTCTGCCATGACACTCTAAGGAAAAAGAGGGATAATCATGGGGAAGAAAGAAGAAGGAGAGAGTTTGAAAGAGGAAGAGAGAAAGAAAAGCAAAAACCAAGAAAAAGGAAAGAGAATTTGGGAAAAAGAGAAGGACCAGAGTGCCCAGAGCTTAATGGCTTTTCCATTTGACTCTAGCTGATTCAAACACAAGGAAGAGTGGTTTGCTCTGCAGGCTTGGCCCAGTGTGTAGCTCATGGGGCACAGGCTGCTCTGCCATGGGGTGTGTGACACAGTGGTGCTGCAGCGTTGTGGGGGCGCGAGCGGGGACCCCCAGGCTGCACAGCGCAGGCCTCCCGCAGGGCGCAGCATCACAGGCTCCCCCGCCACACACTCCAGGCTTTTTGTCCATTGTGGCTGCTTTCTTTTGTTGTTATGTAATCTCTGATAATGAAAGTCCAGTTTGAAGAGGATGCTTAATGTGGTATTAGTCAGTCGAAATATAAGTGTAAATTACATGCCTGCAGCTAGAAAAAAATGGTTACAGCAGAAAACATCCCTCTTTAGTAGCATAGTATAATCAAGAGAGCTGATCAAAAAAGAATTTTGATGAACCAGTATTCCACTGGAAAATGCAGAATACTCCAAATTGAACCATTTTCTGGAAATGTTAAATGTTGACTGGAATTCTTGGCAGAAGTTTGAACTGACCCAAAATGCAATGGATTATTTGGTTTTGGTTTTCTCATTATATTTATAAGCTATTTTGTTTTTTTCAGTGCTATCAGAACAGAAACTTTAACATTATTTGCATGCCTCTGCATTGAATTTCCTTCAGAATTAACATTCTGTTCTGCCCCATTCTGTCCACTTCATTTTTCATTTCACTTCATGATGAAAATAAATGTAGAAATAACAGAATTCCCTGTAAGCTGGAATTTCTACTTTTCTATCCATTTCCAGAGATCAGCAGTTCTAGGAGGCAATGGAACATTTCCCCCAACATTATGGCAAGGCAGAAGATGTTCCTTGGAAAATATTTATCTCTATCGAAAGGTGTCTAGTTATTGTAGAATAGGCAGAGTTCTGAACCATCTCCAAAAAAATAGGGTTGAACACAGCAGGTTTGCCTACACTGATGTCCAGAGCCACCCACGCAGTGAAGGGAGCTGCCATGCAAATGTATGGCCTCAATCACATCATTTGGCAAACAGCAATCAATGATGCTGATGGAAGGAGGGGAGAGGCTGCAGCCCTCATGCCCCACCACCACAGGCTGAAATGCATAGGTTTCTGGGAGTTGTGTCTGCATTGTTGGTTTGCTGCCAGTGTTCTTCTGCTAATGTCTATCTGTAACGTATTTGAAAGGTTTTTATGGAGGTACGTGGAAGTGTTTTGGACATGTAACAGAGAAAAGATGAATTCATCCTTGGCTTGAAAGAAGCATGAGCTCCATCATCCAGCCATGAGCAGGCCTGCACTAAAGACCATCACAGCAAGTCTAGAGCTCCCATTTGGCTCCCTGAGGTCGAGGTTCAGGCTGGCAGTGCGGGACTGCTGTGTGGTATTGGAGATGGGCACCCTCCGACTGAGGTGTGCACCAGGCACCTTGAAACCCTCGGGGCCCGAGGGCGGCACAGACAGACGCCGTGAGCTGGGTTTGATGTGTGTGTGATGGCTCCAGGCCAAACTACGGTCCCCTCCTGGATCCAGGGGATGCTGAAAGAGCAGTGTGTAAATGACAGTGAGCTTGTCCCCAGCCCTCCTCTGCACCCTGGAAGAGTGACTGCTTCCAGTCATGGACGATGAACTTGCAAACACTCACACAGTCCTGTTCCTGCAGGTTGGATTGGGCTCAGCACTTTGTCACCCACGTTCGAAGCAGACCTCTTGCAGGACGCCCACCCGAGCCTTGCAGCATGCCCCAGCCAGAGTGGGCACAGCGTCTGGCCACTTGTTCCTCTGAGGAAGGAACTCCTGGAGTTCAGCACTTGCATCTGTGTTGCAAGCATTTTCTGTGCCTTTGTAGCTGTGCTTATGTTTCTTGCTGGTGCCTCAGGGAGCACTCTGTGAAGCTGAAATAATGTAAGATCTGTTCTGCTCAGGGTGTTTCACTCCCTGGATGGTAGGAATACCACAAGAAGACCAGATCTTGCAGTATTTCAGCCCCATAAGTGGCTCCTTGAGGCAAAGAAAGACTCATGAAGAAGAAACACAAATACAAATACCAAAATATTTGGTTTCCCAGTGTGATCTTTCCTCCTCTTCTCCTGTTCATGTGCTCACTGGTACCCATGCAAAAAATAAAATAAAAAGAACCACCCTCCTCACAAACCAGCTATATGTGAAGTGGATATTACAGGGTATGGCTTATGATTTCATAAAATACTTTCACATACCTATACAGTAGAGGCATAGATGGGGCAAAATCAATATCAAAATTTGTCTGTGATTTTGCCATAAGATGTGTGTGGGTTGGGGCCTGAATGCATGATATCACAGACAAAAGCCAACTCATGTATGTTCACACACAGAACCACCATGGAGCATCTTCTCATGCACGTCCCGAGCTGCAGCCACGAGCATGGCAAAATCAGACTGAAACAACCCCAACAGCTTTGGAATTTGGACACGTCCATGCTGGAGTGTGTCTTACAAAATGTGCATAGAGGCATAATGGAATGTGCAATAATCATGAAATACAGGACACACATGTGTCAGAAATCGTATGTCCACATGCGTGCTGCCGAGCAGAGGAGGGAGCAGCCAGCAGGGGTGCTGGAGGCCAAGATTTGCAAAGCTACTTAATGCTAACTTCCAAATTTGCAACTTGTATGACAAAAAACCCCCATATTGTTGCCTCCTGCTCTGCTCTGGAGCTGTCTGTGACAGCCCAGCTGCATTTGGGACAGCAAAAGCACCAACACAGGTAGATATGGAGGGTTGTCAGTAGGCCAGTTGTTTGGTACAAGGTAAACCCAAATCATACGTTTCTCAATATCCTGGGTCTTTTTTCTGGAACCTGCTTCCATGTGTCGGGCTGGACAGAGCAAAACACAAGAGAGACCTTGGGGCAGGAGAGGTACAAGACTGGAGCATGAAGGTACAAGCCTGTGTCTAGGAAATGGTTCCTCCATTTCTGAGAAAATGGGTGCTTGTTCAGAGACAGGGAGGGACTGGACCTTCAATGAAAAGAAAAGAATGGTGGAAAGCGCTAGAAAAAAGGACATCCTTCTTTGGAAAACCCACATTTCTCAGCCAAAACTTCTATTCAGAGGGATGGTTGGCTTTTTGCCTGCCAGTTTGGCATGCAGAACTACTGTGATGAGTTGTGTGTAAGGTACTGTTTTCCAGCCAGGTTTGTTCCTGGCTGTGCTTCACTTTCATTTGTTCTTTGTCATTTGTTCTTCCCCTCTTTGAAACATCTTAATTGCCTGATCAGTTTGCAGAGTCAGCAGCGTGTGAGGTAGCTGTCTCTCTGACACGTAGGCAGGCCCTCCTCCCCATGTAAGCGTGAGTAACCGAGGTGAGCAGCGGGCACCTCCACTAAGGTGGAGGCAAGGACCAGACTGCACAGCAGCCAGAGCAGGCAGTGGTGCCCACCCAGACATCAGACAAGTTATGGATGTGGAGCTGATTTGTGTGATGGTGGTGGGATATCGAGCAGTGGGGCACTGCTGTCCTTGGCTGTGTGGAGCTGCACACCCTGGGACAGGAGTCAGGCTTCATCTGAACAGGGCTGAACAAGATGCCCTGGCATCTTGGTGCCTCCTTGCAGCTGGGATAGGCAATGTGGATGTGTAGATGTCCTTCTGGAAGGAGGAGGGGCTCTGACAGAGAAGCCCCATGCCAGTCTGTGGTAGGCATTTGAACGTCACAGGATGGCTGTGCTGATGGGGCATGGCCCTCTATTTGCACAGGGCTGGGTGCTGCAAACAGTGATGCTTGCTGCTGCTGTCCAGAGACAACCTTGGAAATTTCCTGGAATTCCAGGGCCGGAGCCAGCCCCTGCTCTGGAGAAGGTGGATGCTGCGTCTCAGTCCATAAAGTCCCTAGAATGGGAGAAAGGGGCGAGAGACACACAAAGTCAGTAGTAAAAAGAAATGAAAGTCGGCAGCTTGCCACAGCGGAGTGCAGACTCTGCAGAGCTGCCTCTTTTATTGGCGCCCAGACTGGAGGGAGGTTTATGCTCTCAAACAAGCCAAATTGGAAATGGAGCACGGGCCAGAGCCCTGCAAGCAGGCTGCTGGCCCTGGTGCCAGGAAGGGTATATGGACACCTGAAATCCTCTCCTTTCCCTGACCTTTCTCTTCTCCATCCATCCTCCTTTTCACCCATTCTTCATTGTCCCTCGTCATGTCTCAAACCTTCCCCTTCCCATGGCTTGCTTGTCCCCCAGTGCTGACTTCCCCAACAGCTCCTGCCATCAGCCAGCACTGAGAACCCCTTTTAGTGGTGGGAATAGGCCAGTTTGCTCAAAGGCAGCCAGTCTGGGTGGCCCAGTGAGGTTGGGAGGAGGTATTTGTAGCCCTCTCTTTCTACTGCTTTTCTGCTAAATGTAGAGGAGCAATTTGCATTACGGTGACAATGTGTTGCATGTCTGTCCTCACATTTCTGTCATCCTGCTATTAGGAAGAGAGGAAGGGTGCAAGACATGGAAGAATCAAGAGCAAACAGCAGACATGACACTGAAGGCATAGAGAGGGGATCGACCCATTGTCCAAGGACCTGGCACATAATCTGGCATGGCAAGTGCTGGTTAGCAGCTGCATGCCAGATATGACATGAAAATAATTTGCTCATTAATGCAAAGCTTAAAGTCATAAAGGCAATAGGTGGGGAGAATTGTGTGTGCATTCCTCAGCAAGTTTCCCAAGTCTGTGCTGAGCAGGGCATGGAGACCACCGTGATGCTCCAGGATCCAGCTCTGACATGCTGAGTCTGTTCTGTGACATCCAGGTATGTCAGTAAAAGAGCACTAGAGACTGAAGGTGAGAGATCAGTCACCAGTTTCTCTGGGGACCTGAGCTCTCTTCTGCTCACCAGCTGATTTTTTTTTCATGTCATTTCATTTATCCAATGCCTCAGTTTGCTGCCTGCAAAAAGCCCAAAGGGATTATGACATCTGTTGTCATATTAAAGCACAGTCTTGACTATGAGGAGGTCAGGTACCATGGTGGGACTGTTTACAGTCTGAAACAATGCTCCCATCCCACGTGGTGCTCTACAGCATTGTTTCATCTGATGGGAAAATGTCCTGCTAAAGTCAGCTCAGTGCTCATGGACTGTCTTCCAGCCAGCATGCGGGGAAATTGTTTGCTCTCTTTCTTTCCTCCAGTTTTGGCTGTTGAAGCAAAAACACATAATAAAGTAAAGAGGGTTTTAATGACAATCTGCCGGCATGTTTAATATTCCAGCTTGAGGAATGATCCAGTTATGTACTGGAGCCAAGGGAAAGGATGTCATTACTTCCAGTGCACACTGAATCAGTGTCTTTGCAAAGAGAAGCAAACAGGTCACAAAGGACCTGGCTGCTCACCACTGACCCACAAAACAAAGCCATTGCTCCAACAGATTACTGAGCTTTGGATTCGGGGCTTGGTCTCCTGTAGTCACTGTGTCATACAGATCCATGAAGAAGGGAGCACCTGGGTACTCTATGCAGCTTTATTGAGTATTTTTTTCCCCTGCAATGCTCAGTAAGGTTTTTTTTTCTGCTCAGGGAAAGGTACAGGAAGTTTTTTGTACAAAACCTTGGCATTCCCCAGTTCAGGTCTGAGAGAGAGATTCACATGTGTGCTTTTGCTGCACTTCTTTGTAGCTGAGACTCTCACCACATCTGCTGGATTTATGGCCCCAAATTGGCTCTGTCATCCAGTAATCCTTCCTGTGCACACAAATATTTGGACAACTCTCATTGTTTCAGAAGCAGACTAGCCTGTGCGGCTCCACTGACATTACCTACTCTGCCAGGCAGGTGGCTGCAGAGAAAACAGCTTATTTATACAGTGCATTGGAATGACAGAAGTGGATTCTTGGTAGCAAAGATGATGAGAGACCTCTGGATACAAGGACCAGTTGCCCTTTTCAGCCCAATTGGCAGTGGAATCTAGTCTGCTCCTGCCATCAAATCAACACCACATCTGCCTGGGGCAGAGCTGGATTTTGAACTGACTAGAGGTTGAATCCAGGGTACTTGTAGGGGTTCCACTGCTTCCAAATACAGGGGATGAGGCAGAAAATCAGATGAAGAATGTAGGGGTTGTAATGTCATCACAGAGTGCAAGTAGAGCTTCTCAAGAACTGAAGCTGCTGGTGGGGCAGAGCCAGAGACCTCTGGCAGCTGAAAACTTACTGACTGTTGGAAGTTTCCCAGCATCTTGGAGTAGCAGGATTTGGGAGACAGTGTGCAGTAAAGTTAGCAAAATCACAGCAGGAATGTAACTGATTCACAGCATTGAATCCTTCTCCGAATGGAGCCACAAGGCCAGATGCTTGGGCTCCAAGTGGTAGCAGGGTTTATAGCTGGGTTGGAGAAAGGAAAGATCAGCTTCGGAGGCAATGCCAAGTGAATGTCTGCTGACTTTGTACTTGTTGGTCAGAGCCAAAAATACCTAAGAAAGGTGGAAGGAAAGGGTCTGGCTTATGATGCCAGTGAAGGGGTATTTACAAGTTTCAAGGACCCCTCTCTTTCACTTTAAGACCAAGTTGAGCATCTACTTTTCCCCAGGTGTTCACATCAGACTCTCTCCTTTGCAGGGCCCAGGCGGTCTGATGTAAACCAGCGTGGCCTTGCTCCCTGCAGTAGCTGTGCCATCCTGTGCTGAGGATGCAGCCCAGCAGATCTAATGGAGAGGCAAAGCTCGTTTCTCTCCCAATCGAGCAGGTGGTAGCAACCTGGTATTTCAGGCGTGCTACCTCCATTCCCAACCACAGCTGAACTCCTGATGCAAGGAGACTTTACGAGGCCCGTGAGAGATACCAAAGGCTGACCCTCGCTGTCATTGGGAGGGAGGAACTTTCTGGTTACTTCTAAGCAAAAAAGGACAAAGCATTATAAGATATATTTAATAAAACAAAACACACACACATAGAGGGAAAAAAAAAAGGAAAAGAGGCCAATGCACAGGAAGGTAATGTGTTCATTTGAATAATGGGCAAAATCAAATTAATTCTACATTAAATAGTTCTGAATAAAGGGTTTAAGTCAGCAGTTTCAAACTTGTTTTCCTTAATTACTTTCCGTGTTTAATGTCATTAAGAAGATTAAAAATTCATTAACAAGAGTAGTAAAGTGGCAAATCAGTAAAGCTATCACTCCAGGTTAAAAACTACGCTGAGGTTGACACTTTGTACACTTCCACAGGCGTTGTGTGGAACACTCCTGGGGAGCTGGGGTGGCTGTGGGGAGTCCTGCCAGCCCCCTCCTGCTAGGCCAGCCAGGGAGGCAGCCAAAGGGCCAGCCCCAGCTGGATGTGGCAACCACTTCACCCTTTAACTAAGCAAGACAGAAGGCAGCATTTAGCAGAAGGGCAGCATGGACTATGAGAAGTGCAGCAGTATAACCCCTGAATATGGCTAGCATCACAAACAGACTCAACCATGGAGAATGGCAGGTATTACAGAGCAGTAAGGCGTGCTAAGGCAATCCAACTGCTTGACTGGCCTCATGTCCTGAGCCCTCTTAGTGTGAAGACTCAGAGGGCACTGAGCACCAGGGAACCACCAAGCTGGCCTGTGGGGATCAGGCAGGATGGGAAGAGAGATTTGGGGTATTTCTAACTCCTTTAGCCTTAAAGGATGCAAATATTCCTGTTCACTAGGAGTGGGTACACAGTTTGAAAGCATAATAAGGCTGCTTGTTTAGGGAGTGCAACCAAAGCACACAGCTCCACCAGCTTTTGGAATCCTGCCCATCGCTGCACTCCCAAAGAGACTCAGGGTGCCGGATGACACACAGATCCCACTGCAGCCCATCCCAGGCAAGTGAGAGATCATCTCCACCCAACTGCTCTGATTTAGATAAGCCAAGCAGGTGAAAGGAAGCCCTTGGAGACATGAGCCCCAAATCACCCAGCAGGGCTGTGCCAGGGGCAGAAAGCAGGCTCCAGTCTCTTCCCTAGTCCAGTGCAGCAGTCAGCTGGTGTCGCCCCACAGCAGCACTGCAAAACTGGCAATGCTGGCCTTGCAAAACCAGCCTCCAGGAGTCATGACATCAGCTGTTTTAAAATGGTCTCATTGTATCACTTTTATTTTCTATTTCTTGAGCTCTTAAGGGGTTTTTATTTATCTTTCTATTGAAAAAGCTCCTTTGCAGCAGACAGGAGTGTAGAGCAATGCTCTGCCTGCAGCCCCACACTTGGATCATGGTGGCTCCCAGCCACCTGTATTTGGCCGTGTCCCATCTCCGCGATGTGCAACACGCAGTGTGAAGGTTCTGGTCTCTTGGGTTGTGAGGTGCAAACACCAGGATTGCAGAGCTGTGCCTGGGAACGGAGAGGGAATCAGAAAGCCACAAAGCTGTGGTGCCATATGACAGAGCAGCATCCGTGCTGCCCTGGCATCTGGTAAAGCCCACAACTGGCAAGAGTGCTCTGCACGTTGTTAGTGCCTGTCAGCAAGGAGTTGGTTCCCACACCAGGCTGCCCAGACCCTGAGAGCATTCTAGCCCCAGTTATGAGGTGAAGAAACTGAGGCATGGGAGAGTCACTGATAGGCATTGCTCAATGCCTCAGGGGAAACTGGAAGTAACACCTTTCTGCCTTAGCTTCCACGTGCTTGTTTGCAGCCCAGGCTTCAGCAGCATCATCCTTATACGGAAAATAGCGGAGTCCACTTGGGAAAAACCATTATTTGAGGTCTGAAGCTGTAAGAAGTAACAGAGGCAGTAGAGGGAGTGAAAAAAACCCAAATCTGTGGACACAAAAGTGTAACTAAACCCAGGGACATACATGAGGTCTCAAGATACACAGCAGGTGGGTGCAGGAGAAAGGGGTAACCTCGGCTGAAGGCAATGGGAAGTTTTTCACATGTCATGCACCCTTTGCCTGCCCCCACAGAGCTCCTGGGAACCACCCCACACACCCTAGACCCTGGCTGTGTCACAGAAACAAGTCCCAAATTGTGCTGGGTTTACATGCGTTTCTTAATATGCTCTGGTCAGCCAAACCAAGGCAGTAGGGGTCTGTGGGCTGCCCAGTGGCTGAATTTTCTTCTTCTTTTGCTTAGCAGAAAACACAAAGGTTTGACTTCTTTCTGCTCAGTTTTGGAATGGGAATGTTTTTGTCTTCAGTTTCCAAATTTTCCGCAGATCAGGAAGTCCTAGTCCTGCTCTGATGATCAGTGAAACAGAAAAACACATTTCCCCCCTATTTTTCCCCAGCTTTGATGAGCGGCTCCCATCTGCAGGGCCACACGTTTGTCCCGCTGCTCCCTCCCAGACACTGCAGGATCAAGCAAAAGCCCATTCTCACCACATCTCTTTGTTCCCCGGGGAAGTCACAGCAGCCCTGTTTTGGGAGCAGGTGGGAGGAGGGAAGGACCTTTTTATTTATTTTTTTGCCCTCCCCTTTTATTCTTTTGCAAGCTTTAATTATCGAAGGACTGAATTTGAGCTGTTCCTGTCTTCTTCCTTCCTTCCCGGACAGCATTTCTAACAAAGGCCTGTGGTTTGAGTTTGAGGGGGTTTTTTTTCCGTTTTCTTTTCCCCTCCAGAGATCTAAGGCCTGTAATGAGATACCAACACCCTCTCCTTCCTACAGCCCCCAAAACAAACCCTCCGCCCTGCCAGCCCCTCCCTCTGCAAAGGCTCCAGCATCCCCTCCCATGCTCCCAGGGGAGGGAGGGCACCCGATACCAGAGCAGGGCTGCCGGCCCTTGCAGTCCGTCCTGGGAGGTGAACACGATAGAGTTACAAGGGAGAGCAGCTTGCAAACTGCCTCCGCTTTGATGAAGCAACATTTCATTATCTCCCTCTCCCCCAAGTCCTTCCACAGTGAAAAAGATCTTCTATGGTCTAGGCTAATTTGTCCCTTTTATTTAATTCCTTAAGCTGTGTGCGAAACTCTGGTCACGTTACTCTATCACCCATCTCTCCCAGTCTTCTCCCAGTGCTGTGAAATGCAAGGGCAGGAGTCTCTGAGTGTCCTTCTTGCTCCCTATGCCCAGGGTCAAATCCTGGGACATGAAGCCAGAGGGACCTGAAGCATACAGCACTCAGCCCTCACTGATCAACCTTTGTCAAGGAGACAAGGTGCCTAAAAATGTCTGGAGGGTTCGCTCCCATGGCTCCATGCCCACCTGAAAGAGCTGCCAGGAGCAGTGCCTGTGCTCCTCACCACCCCAAGTGCGGTTACACAACCTGGGGTGGCTGGGGAGGAGAACAGAGGGGAGCAGGATTCATCTCTCCAACACCTCTCTGCCCTCCTCTCAAAGTCACCTGTCCACAGGTCTCTCTCTTTACCTGGAGCGACTTGGTGGTTGCCGAAATCCTGTTTCAGTTTTGGATTGGGAAGAGAGGGGAGGAGCAGAAACCTGTAAGCCGTTTTATTTGGATATTTTCCTTGTAGCAGAGGAGTGCTGCCTGGTGCCAGATGGCTGCATATCCCAGGGCAGCGGGAAAGAGCTGTGCCCTGTGCCTGGGTGTGGCCTGATGCCTGAGCTGCCTGTGCTCCCCCTCTCCTCTCAGATGCAGAGGCTCGGAGTAATCACAGAGGGATGGTGGGATAGGGAGGGTGTGAGGCAGGGGAGCGTCCCTGCTCACGCAGTGGCTGTGGCTCTGCAGCACGAGCGTGACTGTGTAGGGGAACAGCCACCACCGCCCCACGGCGGGTCCCCTGCCGCGAGCCCAGGGCTTCAGGATAGCTCTGTGTGGAGCACAGTCCAGTGGGGCATGGAGGTGACATGGGATTCTGGTGATCTACAGCTGCTCTGGCCATGGATGGAGACTTGAGGATAAAACCATACAAGGAAGCCAAGCCTTTCCCCCTCACCTTCCTCCATGAGGAGGAGGGCACTGGAAAAAGGTGTTGAGCAAGGGGCTGTTGTGCAGCAAGGAAGGGCTGGGGAAAAAGAGCTGAAGAGGGAAGGAGAGCAGAGCAGCTGCCAGGCTGCCTTCAGCCAGAGCCTTTCATGGAGGTGCAAGGGGATGGGAACATGGAGGATCAACATTGTCTTCTCCAAAGAAGAAAAGCAAAAAAAAGAGAGAATGCAGAAGGAAGACAAAGGGAAACAGGACTTGTTGGGAGGAAAATGGGGACGCTCTGGGATTGAAGCAGGCTGGGGTCCAACTTAATAAGAAGCGAACCAAAACAAAACCCAAACAAAAAGTGACTGAAATTGGCGGTGGGCACCCCCTCCCCCAGGCAGCCATCCCCAGAAGGCAGTGAAGCTGCCTTTTCAAACAGCCGCCTCACAATAAATTCATGGCAGCCAGGGCCGGGAAACAGGCTGCTGCAATTTAAAGGAAGCGTGGATTTGCATATTGAATTAAAATTAAGAGCTAATTATGCAAATAAATTATGACATTTGGCAGGAGAATTTGCTTCAAGATCATTTATTACGTTCTTTTTATAACAGTGCGAGCGTTTAACGGTCAAAGACAATATTTTAAAGGAAAATTAACGCAAGATTATTAACCTAAAAACAATTCCACATTAATGAGATGTATTTCTCTTCAACTTCTCACACCTGGCTGCCTATTGATGCCCAGCCAGGACTGTCTCTTAATAATTGGCATTTTTTTTGCAGGCAAATATTGAATGAGGTGGTGAATGTTGCTTTGGACAAACTCACTCAGGAAAATTCCTTCAGGGTTTTAGCTTGCTGGTCTGTAAAGGAAAGTTGTGAAGGTCAAACATGTCTCATGTTGTTCTGTGCACTTGTACTGACCAGGTCTGGATGTGCTTGGGAGAGGACACTGTGCTGTCTACCCCATCTGCATGAGAATAAAAGCTTCCCAGCTAAAAAGTGCATAATTGCTTTTTGGAAGAGATATAAAGCAAAAGTCTTAGCCATTTGTGGTCATTAAAGATCCTGTGCCTCTTTTTTCCCAAGATCAGGGTTGTTAACCCTGGTGTTTTGGCTCCCCTCCAGCCCAGGTCCTGCCACCTTCCCCAGCCCTGTGCTGGGACTCTCAGGTGGGGCAGGCACTGCTCTTCTCCTCCTGGGACACTGGTGTGCCAGCCATGGAGACCCACAGTGGCCAGGATCCTCCCACGAGGAGAATGGCTTCAGGAAGGCCCCACACTGGGGCCTTGGAAGGCTTGCTGGAACCCTGAGGGATGCAGGTACCTCCAGGACCCAAAAGCTGCTCAGTCCCAGCCATCACCTGTTACAAACCTCTGGCCCAGGTTCATCACACACAGCTGAGGTGGTTCTCTACAGTCAGGTGAGCAGTTGTCTTTCTAGAGGATTGACTCTTGTTCAAATAGGAAAAATGCCCAACCATTTAGTTTTGGATTGGGAAGCATCTTTTAAAAAAACATTCTCAGGGAAGACAGGCCGCACTTGTGTTCCATCCAGCACTTTTGCTTTGCGTCTCTCTTCCAGGCAGAACGCTGGGGAACTGGGAAGCTGTGTTTGCAGCCAGTTTATAGGAGCAGTTGTTAGGAGTTATGAGAGAGCTGTAGCCAGGAATGACTAGAGGAGAACAAATTAAGTGGTTTAGGAGGTGAGAAAGAGCCTTCCTCAAGGGTGGTACGTTGCAACCTTGCCAAGGAAGAACAGGGTAACGTGTTACTCATCCTTCAATCACCTTCACTCCTGCTTTGCCTCCAGTATGGCTGTTGCCCACTGCAATCTGCACACAGCTAGGGCAGGATGTGATGTGAGGACTTGGTTCTGGAGTTTCCTTTTGTTCCATTTCTTCAGCCCCTCAAATGTTCTCTTACAAAGCCATCTGCCTTTGTTATCGGTGGGTTTTCCAGAATCCCACACCCGGCTAAAGCTTTAGAGGACTTCAGCCAGAGATTAAGGGGCATTTCCCTTCTGAGGCTGCTGAAAATCTGTCTTTCGTGATTCTCCCACATCCACTCTCAAGGGATTTTTCTCCACTCGAGTTCAAGGTGGAGAGGACACTCCCTGCTAAATCAGTCCTGGCGCACAGCGCACAATGGTGTGTGGAGCCAACCACAGGTAAGAAATTGTGTTGCAATAAATGAAAGGTTTGGAGCCAGACAAAATGTGTGACATTCGAAGTTCTCAGCTCTCCTCCCTCAGAAAGGCAATTTGTGACTTCTGGACCCTCCTTAATGACCCAGAGCCGGATGGAAAATAATATTAATAATAATAAAAGAAACAAAGAAGGGGCTGGCGCATTTTTTAAATAAAGAAATTTCCCTCATCTTGCGGTTAATTTAAAAGGTTTATTTCTTGAAATGAATCCTCTTCATCAAATCTCCGATCCTTGAAAATCAGTGCAACCTGCCTCTGTGGATAATGAATTGATTTGTAATGTAAATTATATAAAACACCCTCCCCGCCAGCATTTGTGTGTGAGTGTGTTTAATCTAAAGCGTTTAAGTCTGAAAATGAGCTTCTCCATCAAAAGTCTCGATTCCATTTACATTTCTTGCATACGAGTCAATTTGTGCCTGACCCAGTCTATAAATCACTGCCAAGGAGTGCTGTGTCTGTACCTCTCCTCTTCCCCCACTCCCCTCCCCTCCTCCTCCCATCCTTGCACATGCAGTGTTCAAAAAGGCGCCTTTGGATACCTCCTATAAATGGTGTAGTTCCCAGTTCTCTGGCCAGAGGTTGGCCAGTGGAGAAGGAACCCCAGCTCGGAGAGGTGTACAGTGTGGGCACCTAGCAGGTAGGTGAAGAAAGGGGAGGAAGGGAAGTCCTTCTCAGCTTCTGCTGGCTGCTCTGGAAGGATCTCCCAAGGAAAGGTGCCCTTTTGACTTGGCAGCTCCTTTCCAACATGTGTTTGCTTGGCCACTAAAGGAGTCTATGACTTCATGGCACTAGAGGCTGAGGTCTTCTACTGGTGCACACGGCCCTCTAAATTCCATGAAATAACAATTACTTGCACCACCAGAGCCTTTAATCCTGTCTTTATCTCCCCAGCTGTTTGACCATGCCAAGTTTTATCCTTCATCTCATCCCACTGGTGGTGAGATGACATGGGCCATAACTCCTTATCTTGCCTCCTGCTGCTAAAACCAGTGGGAGTAGCCTCTAGGGGCTCCCCTTGCTGGTTGGACTTCCATATGACAAGTGCCTGTGGACATTTCAGAGAGCAGGGGAAGTAACAGTGGTGGTATCTTCACCGAAAAAGTCTGCTGACCCATCTGGGTACTGGCGTTAGAAGGGGTTTAGCAGTGATGCACTTGAGGCCCAGCAGGCCA
This sequence comes from Oriolus oriolus, assembly GCA_013400235.1. NCBI lineage: Eukaryota > Metazoa > Chordata > Aves > Passeriformes > Corvidae > Oriolus > Oriolus oriolus. The sequence goes on from VXBT01010111.1 coordinate 504,042, forward strand.
GGAAGCTAATAGTGGACTCTGGTCTCCTTCATGGAACATCAGCAGTGCCTGTGAAACATGCAACTTTTGCCAGAACACTATTTTATGGCTAAACACAGAATTTGAATGGGATCATCAGCCCATTATTGTCCCTGGCACAATTTAAACTGATTTTTAATGTCAGGGTAAAAATAGAATCAAGTTTTTCACCATCCATGAGAATAAAATGGGCCATGGGCCCTGATGGGATGCATCCACAAGTGTTCAGAGAGCTGGTGGACACCATAGTCATGCTGCTCATGATCATCTTTGAAAGGCTGTGGTGATCAGGAGAGGTGCCTGAGGACTGGACCAAAGCAAATGTCACTCTGGTCTTCAAAAAGGGCAAGAAGGAAGACTCAGGGAGCTACCAGACAGTCAGCCTCATATCAGTCCCTGGGAAGGTGGTGGAGCACTTCATTCTGGAGGCCAGCTCTATCCACCTGGATGACAAGAAGGTGATCAGGAGTAGTCAGCATGGATTCACTAAAGGTAAATCATGCTTGACCAGCGTGATTGCCTTCTATGATGAAACAACTACCTGGATTGATGAGAGGAGAGCAGTGGATATTGTCTACCTTATGTAAGTATCTGAAGGGAGCATGTTAAGAGGATGGATCCAGGCTCCTCCGGGCAGTGCCAAGCAATAGGACAAGAGGCAATGGGCAGAAACTGATTCACAGAAAGTTCCACTTGAATGTGGGGAAGAATTTCTTTACTGCGCTGGTGATCGGCCACTGGAACAGGTTGCCTAGAGAGGGTGTGGAGTCTCCTTCACTAGAGGTATTCAAGAACTGTCTGGAAACATCCATGTGCCATGTGCTCTAGGATGAACCTGCTAGAGTAGGCAGGTTGGATCAGATGGCCCACTGTGTCCCTTCCAAACTCACCCACTCTGTGATTCTGTAAGTTCCTTAGTCCAAAAAGGAAATTTCCAATACACCTGTCAACAAGAAATTAACAGTTACATCAGCCAAAAAAAAGAACATGAAAAATGCTAGAAGAGCTGTTGGAGATCCACATTTCTCCATGTATTTATGCACAAAGATTTACAAAACCAGTTTAACCAGTCTTAGATTCTCTTGCTCTCCCGTAGCAGAAGGATACCTGAAAGTGTTAAGAAATTAGAACATCAAATCTATCCAGGTCTCCAAAAGAGGATGAGATGAAGAACCAGACCAGTGGCCACCTATCCTACCCAAGACCACTCAATGTCCTCCCTCTGCAAGCTTTGACTTGCCCTAACACTGCTATCTCTGAGCATCCCTTAAGAAGTGAGTTCCATTCATTGCCATCTGTCTGGTCTGCCACTCACCAGAATGAGAAAGATTGATGTCCAGCAAAACAAAGTGAAAATTCTGCTTGAGTCAGGAAGGCAGTGTGAGGTAAATCTTCCGAAAAGACTTATATTGGTGCTTATTACTAGGAAAAAGCTTCCTCTCTGTGCTTTGTTTGTTTACCTTTGAAAAAGGGTTAATGCTCCCCTTCTCCCGGCCTTCCTCAGTTTACATGTCAGGTCTCAGAGTACAGTGTACATTACTGTGTGAACATGCAGCCCTGAGCATGATGGGGATTCTGGTGTTGGAGAAGTCCTACGAGCTGCGGTAATACAGATAGTAGGAAGAGTTTTTCCTCAAGATTACCCCAGGGGATTGAGGTCAGACTTTCAGTGAAGGAAGACACAAACCTATTACCAGTTTCTGTGGGGACTAATGCAATTTGCACTTTGTTAGAGGAACTCACAGTGATTTGTACACATTAATTACTCCTTGCAGCATCCCAGCTGGATAAATATTATTACCTTCATTTTACAGAAAGGGTAACTAAGATGTAGAGAAGTTCATTTGTTTGACTACAGCTGTACAGCATGCCAATGACAGGAGCCAGAAATAAAACATAAGAGGACTGATTGTCAGTCCCTTCCTGCTCTAAAACTGTGGGTTACAAATATTTTTTTCCCGGAACATCACAAGCGAAGAAGGCAGCCGTGCCTCCTAGCCAGGCTGGGTACCGCTGTGGTGGGGATTTGGGTACGGGGGGTGGCGCATGAAACACAGCCTGGGAAGCGCAGCTTCGAACCCCAGCCTGCACAGCCTCGCAACGAGGGGAGGAGGAAATGAAAGTGCAATTAGCTGGAAACAAATGAATTTGTGTTGCATATATTTCCCAAGCTGATGGGTTGGTGAATGAACCACTCGTTATTTCATGGAGCAGCATCTCTAAAGATCTGTAGAACAACTTGGAAAAAACCCAGCTTTTCTGTTTTGACATTTTTTGCAATATTTCTGAATGCTGTCTGCCCAAGTTTCAAGCATAGCTACTGCTGTATTTCCATTTCTTTTCATGAAAAGGAAATTCTGAAGAAGTTTTGTAGTTGTTTAGTTGTTTAAACTTCTCTGCTGGAATTTTTCAAGGTCTCATGGGTGTTATGTTGACAGTATCAGTACATGGCCTACAGAACTAAAACATTTTGTAACCTAAATATCAAGCCATTTTTATTCCTGTTTCCCTATTTTTCTTGTACTAGATCAGTTAAAAACAGGTGATGTTCCCCTGTCCAGAAATGTTTAACTTCAGCCAGAGATGCAAAATGAAGCAGACAACACAAAGCAGTATCAAAAATAGGAAATAAAAGTGAGTAATGCCTTTGATCATTAATTTGTTTTTATGGTTGTTGAGGGAGAGAGGAGAGTACTTTTAAAATCAAAATCCTTCTTTTCTGCAAGAGCAAAACATGTTCAGACATGTTCCAGCTGTCTATAATCTGTTGCATTTTTCTTATGTGGTAAACAGAGGAACTAGGTATTATCAGCAGCAGATAAGGCTGCAAGATGGCACCAGAGTGATGAAGCTCCTGTGTGCGCTTCCCAGAGGTGGCAAAACGGATTCTCCAGGTAAGATGGATCTGAGAGTATTACAATAACAATAGTATTATATTTAGTTAGTCCTTATTTAGTCAGTCTTAGTTACATTTGAACTGGTATCCTGTAGAATGGTATTTTTCAACCTGTGGTCTGCAGATTCCTGGTAGAATATGGACTCCTCACAAGGAGGATGAAAAAAGTAATTTCACTGATGCTCTCCAGTGGTTAGGGCTTGAGAATTTTCTAGGGGGTTGCTGAGCCTTCTTGAGAGATATTCTAGGGATCCACAAATCAAAGCAAGTTGAAAGACACTACAGAAGGATAATGTTATATTGATTGCTTTGTTTTTACAGAGGATAGATTTTGTTTAATCTTCCCCTTCCTTATATTGCTTGACACCATTAGTTTTATCTTAACTGACATCAAATATAAAAAATCATTAGAGAAGAGACTTTCTAATGTGTTTTGTACTACTTTTGGGTGGGTGATAACAAGAAGTATTTTCCGGGGCACAGTAGCCCTTTAAAACAATATTTCCTGAAAAAGAAATCAGGTAGGACAGAAAAGCATGGGCTTGAAGTGAGATCTTATTCAGTGCAATTTTTAGAAGAAACTGGAATTCAAAATATATTGAGAGACTAGAAACTATGGGGCCTGCCCAGAGCTGGACAGAGGGAGACATAGAGTCCCTCCCTGGTCTTGAGGGCCCACTGACCTGCCCATACTGGCACGATGGGGAAAATGGTTGTTACAGGGGGAACCTTTATTTGATGAGGGCTTCAGTCTGTGGTCAGGGACGGTAAGGAAGCACTACCTCACCCTGTCAGGGACAAGGGTGTGACACAGGGCTGTGGTTTTGGGATGGCTGGGTGGGATGGGGCAGACTTCCCTGGGAAAATGCCCTCCCCAGCGCTGTGTCTCCCGCTGCCTTTTGAGCCCCAGCTTCCAACCCTGCTCGTCCCCAGGCACAGTCCAGCCGAGCTGGGGAGCCATGAGGGACATCGGCGAGCGCGACAAACAGACAGAGCTTCCGCTCAACAAACACAAACTTGTTTCTCCTCCTCTTCCATCCTTCACAAATTCCTGGTGCCTGTCACCCCGCTGTCCGCTCCGAGGGTTTTAATAAAAAGGGAAACCAACATTTGACGTGAGCACAGTAGGGAGAGGAGAGGCAGTGCAGAGGGAGGGGGACAGACAATGTACCCATATGGAGAACAGAAGGATGCCAGGGCGGCCGCATTCAGAGCCTGTCCCTCTCTCCTCCCTGCACCCCACAGCCTCTTCTCTGCCGATGGGTTCTTAACATAACAAGTGAGCCAAGGGGGCGGCCAGCCCTGTGCTCGGCGCCCCCGGATTCCTCCGCCCAGACCCCTGTCTCCAAGCTACTGATCCCAGGAAGCGCTGGGCTCTTCCCTGCTTCCCAGGCGGCACTATTGTCTCCCAGCTGCTGCAGTGGGAAAGGATGCCCTGAGTCCTTTCCTGAGAAAGACCAATAAAGCCTGTGGGAGAAAAGTACATATATAACCATGTGTATATATGTATGTATGTATGCATATGCAATAAATAAAGCTAGCCAGCCAAGCCCTTCAGGTAATTTTAGCTCCATGTATTGTTCAGGAGGAGGGGTTTCCTCCCTCCCCTCCCATCTCCTAATGAAATCCCCCAAGCCCTCCTTGTTTCTCCCCCCTCACCCACTAGCACCAAAGAGTACTCACACAGGCATGCTCTCAGGGATTTTGTCTCCTGTAGCTGGAGAAGGACAGGCTCCCAGGACAGGGGAATCTTTTATTTGCTAAGGTTGTCAGTGACAGAGGCTTAGCTGTAAACCCCTCCAGCGCCCCTTCAAAGCCCTCTCTTTGCTCTCTTCATATGCTGGTCATTTGATTCGGGGCATCCCTTCACTCCATTTCACCCAGACCTACCCCTGCCTTCTCCTACCTCACCCCTGCAGTCACACACACGTACACCAAGCCTGGCCATGGCTGGAGGGATGAAGGTGCAAAATTGCTGGATATCCTGTCAGAGCCCCAGGTCCTGGCTGTGGGACCATCTGCCTGCATGTACACATATGTACAGATACCTCCATCCCCTGCCTCTTGGGACTACCCGAGACATGCTCGGCATGGATGGGGCAGCCCACCTCTGTGTCCCCATGGGTGTAGCTGCCCCTAGTTAGACCTCTCCCTGTAATGCTTGTGGTACTGTATTGAGGCAGGACAGAAAGCAGAGGCTCCTGACAAATGACTAGACCATGGTCCTTCTCACAACATCCCTGGTCACTGCCCACACACTCCTGCCTTCGGGCTGGGCCTCACACCAGGTTCCCGCTTGCTTTCCCTGAGCAGCACTGAACTGACAGCCCTCGTGCTCCTGGGTTCTCCACAAAACAGAAGAAGGGCTGTGAAGGCATGTGCAGCCACACACCTCTGAAGGCCACCAGCCCTGGGTGCTCCCCTATGGCAGAAAGTCCAGGTGAGAGGCTTCGCCATGCTTGGTTCTGCTCACCTCCATCCCCTGCCCCAAACCCAATTTCTATACAGAGAGAAAATGAGTTCTCCTCCCTCAGTGTCTGTTTCTTTTTGCCTCCCACTGCACATGAAAATGCTGACGGATTTCCCTGATCACTAGCCATGCTGGCTAGTGGCTAAAGCAGTTCATTTCAGACCCTGTGCAGGTATTTCTTACCATATATTATAGTGAATAATGTATCCCCAGCCATGCAGCACAAGGCTTATAAGGCTATCTCAGTATTCTGGTGACAGCTTTAAACCACTCGACCATTGACCATTCAGGTCTCATGGTTTATAGAGTCACCAGCACACCTTGACAGGGTTATAGCCTACTTATTGGTATAAAGCATGGTTAGGGATACATTATTATAGCACGTTGCCTCTGAAACGGGGCTGTGTGCCACTGGTGGCCTAGAGGGCCCTTGCTGGTGATCTGCAAAGGGCTGGGTGATGTGGACAGCCCGATTAACATCTACCTGCTAAACCACAATGAGCGATGGTTGCAGTCACCTGAGGGACAATGTTCACTCTCAGATCCTGGAGGGCCAGAGGTGCAGGTGGCTCTGACAAACTGGGGCTGCAAAGAGCTGCTTTCCATCAAAGCTGGCACCCAACCATACCTGAAGACCTCTCTTTAACACCAGTGATCCAGCAACCACTGTGCAGGTTGCCATGAGGATGAGAAATACTTTGAAGACTGCTGCTTCCACACTACATGGTTTACATCCACTTTTTCTGGACTGCTTCTGGTTGGATGCAACCTGACCATCTTGCTTCTCTGCAAATGCCAATTTGGGCTGGCTCATGCTGAACACTCATTAACAATTACTAGAGTTAAGGTAGTTAATCACTACAGCTAAGGCTGAAATCTGACTTTTCTTCTGATTCCAGATCCCAGGTCTGCGAGCTTTTCCCATCTCCCACAGAAAGGTTTCTTCCTTGTTTCCATTGTTTCAGTCTTGCTCCCCAGTTAGTGATTTTATTATAAAGTTTCCAGGGATTGTTTGAATTACAACATGTACTTGTTCTTGTTGCTGTTGCAGAGCTGTGACAATTTAACAAACAAGTCAGGTTAAAAATGTTGACCTCAGGTAACTTCCTGATCTCACTCAATTTGTTAAATATTGAGCCAAATTTGGACAAAAATTACCTTGGTACTTTGAAAGCCCTCAAAACTGGAACTCAGCAATAATGTTTTAAAATTTCTCTCCTTGCACTCCCCCTTTAAGTGCTATTATAGGATATATTTGTTAAGGATATTTCAGTTATAGGACTAGTTAAATGGATCCATTACAGAATTACTATATGCCAGTGTTCAGGATGCCTCTGAAACAAATGGACTCATTTTCTCAAATGCTATGTTTAAGTCTCAGTGAGCTCTCGACCACAGGCCCATTTGACATATGCCTCTTCAGTGTCTTCTCTTAGTTTCCTCTGCAGCCATAAATCCTACAGAGATTTATGCTTGTGATTAACTTTAAGCATGTAACTAGCCCCTCTGATGACTACAGTTAACACTGTGAGCATCCTCTGATCGGGCTGAGGCTGCCTCAGCCCTGCTCTTGTGGGTGCTGCTGCCAGATGTGCACAGTTTGGGATCAGCCAGCTGCACAGACCTGGCCTAGGTCAGGCATCCTTGCAGCATCCCATCTTACCAAGTTAGCCAGAGCACAACACTGCACAGCTTTTGTGCCAGCTTCAATTTTATTCCAGCTTCCTGCAAGCTACCAGGGGATGACAGGCGATATTTTAAGGTATAAAGCCAGAGTCACAGACAAATAACACCGAATGCACATTGAGTCTGTCAGGAGAAGTTAACCTGTCAGCACTCCCTGAAAGGATCTGCATTAGCAGATCAGCTTCACATCAGATCAGCATTTGTGTCACGTGGCCACAGTCTTTGTGACCCAGTACTTGGAGCCCTAAAGCCTGACTTTCTCGCCTGTTGAATCCAGGCTTCACTAGGTTTAAGACAGCAGGGTGATTGCTTACCTTTGCACCGTAAGTTCTGCAAGTGTGAGGCTTTAGTGGAGTTTTTTAAAAAGAGAGATAAAATCCTGTAATGTGTAGATGTGGGGTTATTAGTCTTTCCATAGTCTTTTTCACTGAAGAAGGGGAAAGCACAAGATACTGAAGACAAATAAGCAGACAAACTTTGGTAGATGAACATTTTTACAGTCTTTTCATCGCTTGCTCAAACTGGTATACATGGGAAGGGGGTGTGAGGTGGCACTGACAATACAGATATACTGAGACTTAGTAGGGACAAATTGGTTGCTTTGCATTCAGCTTCTCAGTTCAGGTTTCCACTTCAAGCACAATAAATCCCTGAGTCCAGGATCGCATCTCTCCTTCCCTTAACACAAATCGCTTTGCCAGGTGCTGAGTTCCTGCCGCTGGGTCATGCCACACCAATACTAAACCAGGAGTGCAAGGGGAGGAACCAGGCCCACCTCCGTAAAAGGACAGATAGATCATAGTGCAGATGGAACAACCGAGGGATACACAACTAATTATATGCACAAGTGTGGGGTATTTATTACTGTAAAATGCTCACAAAATTCATAGGCACCTAAGACTTATGATGGCATTATCCACCGCCACTGGAGAATTAATGGGCAGCCTTTTCCCTGTGCTAAAGCAGACAACGGAGGGGGGTACTCTGTCATCCAGAGGTGAGAGCAGGGAATGAATGCATAGACAGTACTCCCCTCTAATGCTAATGGACCCTAGCACTGAGATTAGATTTACACCCTCCCTCTAAATGTACACCAGGGGAAGGCAGCTCCCCCAGGCTGCCTTCCCAACAGCGTAGTGCTGCAAGAGCTGCTCACTGCTCACCCCTGCCTTGTCCCCGCTGGCCTCCACACTGGCCAGGACAGGCTGTCCTGCTTCCCGCATCTGCCATGCCTGGGTTTGCAGGGAAGGACTGCTCACATTTTCCTCTGGCAAGTAACCCGTGGCAGTGGTGAGCAGGGCAGCACTTGTCCCCCTGCATGGTCCCATGGGAGCCCGCAGCTCACTCCTTCGCACGTACTCACCACCCCACCATGGATGCTGGGCAGCAGCTGGTGCTGCAGTCCTCAGCACCATGGGAACACCACGCCATACTACAGAGGGTTAAACAGTCCTTTGATAATCTCAGATCACCCAAGGAATGAAAGCATGGAGAAATTATCCTTCCCCTTTCCTTCCAGCATCTTTGCTTTGGGATGGGAATGGGATTTTGACCTGAGGAATAGTAAACCTAACAACAGGGAATGTGTAACTATTCCTCAGCTTGCAGAAGAGGCAGGCTAAAGATCATCAGGAAGAGAAAGACAAACCATCAGAAAGGTTCTCATGGATACATTTTTTCCATCATGGCTCCAAGTTTGGCCCAAGTCCCTTGATCAGACCCAGTGCTAGTCCCCAGCTCTAGCCCTGGAAGGAGCTGAGGCTCAGAAGGTACAGCCCTGGAGACTGGGAGCAGCACCGTGGTGCTCACACACCTCTCACTAACACAGCCAGGAGCACAGGCACCACAGAAGGTGAGAGGAAGGACTCCTGCCACAGGTTTGAACAGCCCAGCTTTGCAAGCAGCCTTCCCTCCTCCCCGGCGGTGGGATTGCTCCTGGGCAACATCACCCCACGCGGCGGGAGTGACCACAGGCCTGCTAAAGAACTCCCTGCAAATAATTCACACCAACTTGTTTAAAGGAGCAAATGGGTTTAATTATTAGTTACAATCTTGTCAATAATTATCACCCCATCTGTGGGTAATAAATGGCAGCTTCTCACAGACTGCATCATTAGAGTTTAAGGACACCAATGGGGTGCATTAAAATGCTGAGGAAAGCATTGATCTGGTGTAAAAATGCTCTTTACAAATTACAGACACGGGTCAAGCCCGCCAGTGAGTCCTCCCTCTTCCCATCTGATGCCAGCCTGCCCTCTCCTCTCTCCGTGCATCCTCCCAGTACCCCCAGCCCATGGCTGCTGGAAAGACTCCAGTAGATCACAGGGGATCCAGCCCTTACATATCACTCCGGGCTTTATAGAGTGAAGGTTGTGCAGTTATGACAGGGCTGGCATAAAGCACCACAGCTCCATCGTGGTCAGCTCTGCTGCTTTATTCCCACGAAGGGGCTGGTCATCTCCGCAGCAGTTTTTATCCAATGGGCAAAAGAAGTAAGATGATATAGGCAATGTTTCCCAAAATGCAGCTACTTCTAGGGTGGAAAAGCATCGGTCATCACACAGCAGGACTTCTTGGAGGAGAAATTATAACTCCTTTTTTGGGTGGGGTTCTTTTTTGGTTTTGATGATTTTTTTTCCCATTCAAACTGCAGGCTTGAATATAGGCTGGCAGAATGCAATTATCCAGGCTGGAATTTGGCCAAAATGCTGGGGCTAACAGTCCTACTGTTTCAAAATATGCCACAGTACCCTAAATGATCACATCTTGCAGGATGTGATTTTGCATTTCATCCAAAACAATGTTGGGAAGTTCATGAGTAGGATAAGCAAAAACTAGTCCTACTTATCTCTGTATCTGCTGAAAGCTCAGGCCAGAATGGCTTCTGAAATTGTTTTAATTTCTGTGGAAAACATTGAAAGCAGACAGTGGTTTTATTCCCTTTGCAAATTCTCTGCCACCAGTTTCCATTAAAAAAAAAAAAATACATCAACTTTCAGAAGGAGAAGCTTGAGTAAAACAATATATTTCAATTTGAAAACAAAAAGAAAAGGCGGAAGGGGGTTTCTTTCATTTACAACAGTATTTTAGATGGACCTTCTTTTTTTTTTAGGTTTTGTTTTTGTGATTCAGCCTGTTAGGACAGACAGAGGATTAAGATAGCTAATGGACAGTCTTTATTGGCAAACAAAACTAACACCTAAATGTCTCTTTGTGTGTACAAATGGTAAACTCTTCATTAAAAAGAGAGCTACATTGACAGAGGCAGACTGGGCTACAACTGAGCCACAGTGTAAATAAACCTCTGCCAGGGCCCATACAAACGCCATCCTTCCCATGCTTGCAGCCTATTCCCTTAGTATTAAATAGCTCCAAATGCTCCCTGTTGTTTTGAACGCTATGCAAATATTGGAAGAAGGACGCACACTCTATTTTAAAGATAATTCAGATACAGCCATACCAACCAAACATTTTTGGAAAGCAACATCAGGACTTCAAGTTTCTCGTTTTACTTCACCAAATGAAATTTATCTGCAGATTGAATTGTGTTTTTAGCTGCCTCAGGCTGTGCTAGCTCTTGCTGAATTTGGCCAATTATCCTCCACAAGGGAAGAATAGAAAATGAAAAGGTAATTTTGAAAAATCAAAATATTACATTTTGGAAAAAGATTCATTATAATTGATTTTTTGAGTTGAAATGTCTTCCCATTGTGAAACACAACTGTTTTTCTAGAAAGGACAGTGGCCATCTGTAAAAACACATCTCACTGAGGCTGGAAAAGGTACAACGTCCTTCTGTTTTGCTGGAATATCTAGGAAAACTTCCACCTTAGGTTAACCAGGGAATACCAAACTCTCTTAATTTTCAGTTGGACAAATGAAAGAAAATTAATGATAGGGATATTCAGTAGCAATTTCAGATGCCACAGTTGCTGGGAGCCCAAAAGGAGAGTGTGGAACATCCGATGAGCTCAGCAGCATCACCAGCACGTGTGTCCTACGGTGGCTTCGGTGTCCCTGCTCTCTGCACACCATTGCTGCAAAATCTCAAACTCTCACTTATCCCACACATATCAACAACACTTAGATGAACTGTCCCAGTGCTGCCATTGCCCAGCTAACATCTAGTTTCCATCACATCCCTCTCTGGTGCTGAGGGAAATACAAAAAAGAAAAGTAAACTGGATGCAGGAAATGCCAAGTTCAGTTCTTAATTTATAGTCATTCATACTCTACTCCTAAATATCACGGTAATTCCTTTGATTTTCTGAAAACGTAAGTGGATACTAAAAAGCTGCGCGACTTTTTGGCATCCTGCACCAGAAACAAATTATTCCCATGTTGTAATGCATAATGCACAGTAAGGTCTGCATGAGAACTGAAGCTGGCCACTGCACAAACACAATTCCACCGGTGAAGCTTCCAGCCTCATTCATAGTACCTGCTCTTCATTTTTGTTCCTGTTTAAAACATGCCATGTCACTTAATTGACAGATTCCACGCCACAAGCCGTTTGCAAACACACTTGTTTGAAGAAGATATGCCCTGGCTGATTTGGAAAATCCCTACGCAGTGCGTTCAAAATAATTCAGAACTGATTAATGACAAGTTGAGCAAATAGAGGGAATGAAGAGCCTGGCACTGGCTGTGGTTAGTTCGAATTTGCTGAGTTCACTCCAACTAATTTTGTACCTTCTTCCATTTCACTTTCTGTAAAATTCCCAGCAAATCACTTTACGGTGAGGGATGTGTTGCAAACCAGAGTGTAATGAATAGACAGAGGAGAAAAATCACAACAACACATTTAAAAAATTCCCTGGGTAAATATTTGCGTTGGAAACTGGACCTCAAGATTCAGTGCCTGCAGCCAGGGGTCAGAAACATTACAGGTCCACTCAAAACAAAGGCAACTTGAAACTGGGAAGTGGTCAGAGTCAGTGCAACCTCGCCAATGTCAGGGAACTGTGTCTTTTATTGTAGCTGAAGATCCTAGCCCTGCATATGTGCACATACATTCATGGGTGTTCACATATTTAATGCAAACACACACAAGTGCAGGCACTCACACGTTCTTAAAATGTATGGGCATATATTCCTATATTCACAATGAACTGTTTATGAGCAAGCTATCAAGAAAGAGTTTTCACTGAAATTATTCAGTGAATGACTTCAAACAATGAATACATTGCAGGAAATGGCGATTGGCTCCAGAGCAATCCACAAGCAGAAAAGAAAGCATAAGCAGTTGAATAAATGGGTGGCTATGAATTACTCATTTAGCTGCATTATCTTCTTGTGGTCCAAATTCAGCAAATGTCTAAACACCCACTTCCCATTAAGAGCATGAATAGTCCCATTGATTCAATAGGGTTATTTTCTCTGCCTTCCATGGGGCAACTCAAATACTTAAATTTAAGCAAGTGCTTAAAGTGCTTTGCTGAATCAGGAGGTATGTCCACACTGTATATACCTGTGTTATACAGAAGGTCAGATTAGCTGATCCAAGAATCCTTTATGGTCTTAAGATCTATAAATCTATGAATAAAACCAGCCTTTGCTGGAATTGCTTCTCCATAATCTTCCTGAGCACTGAAATTCATCCACACCCCAAAAATATTAATAAAACACTCTGTACTTAACTCTTTTCATATTATACTAAGTACGCCACTAAATAAACCTCTTAATATTCCAGTATATTTTGCAATGAACATTTTGCCGGTACGCTAGAGCGGTTCCTCCTTTTGTGCCATCCAGAACACAATCCCCATGAAATACTGCAGTAAACATTTCTCTGAGTACTACAGCAAACACTACCAGCATTAGCAGATTAACCATTCCACTGAGCGCCATATTAAGCACACGTTTAAATACTGAGAAAAGACGTATAGCCTCCTCTTTCCACTGCGCCTCGTTACCCTGCCAAGATCCATATTTTTCTGCACAGAGTCGACCAGCCCTGCATGTACCTGCTCTGCTCCCTCCCCTCCCAATGCCTCTCCCTCTTTTTTTCTCCTCTTTCTTGTTTTGTTCATCTTGGACCTATTCTTCTGGCTTGGAAAATTTTTCAGGGGCCAGGAAGCCAGGGATAAAAGGGGGCCAGAGGATTTGGCACACTGTTCAACCACAAAATCAACAACAAATCTATACTGTGTGCATATTTCTGCCTGTCTGTCTCTCTCAGCATTTGCTGAAGTCTGTTGATGGAGAAACACAGGTTAAGTGTGGGTCCCCCCTCCCTGGATCTAAAGAATGAAGTAGCAGGTCTTGACTGGCGTAATTTGGAATTATAAAGCATTGTTTGGATTTTACAGGTGTACTTTAATGTCAGCAAAATTACCATGCTCAGAACCTTCAGTGGATTCATCTTTAGCAAGTGTTTAAGAGCCGCTGACTCGTCTCTTGTTGCTGACAAACCATCTAGATTCAACCCATGGTTCTGTTCAGCTTTTCTCCTTTCCCTCCTCTCTCTCTTTTTTCCTCTCTTTTTTCNTTTACAGGTGTACTTTAATGTCAGCAAAATTACCATGCTCAGAACCTTCAGTGGATTCATCTTTAGCAAGTGTTTAAGAGCCGCTGACTCGTCTCTTGTTGCTGACAAACCATCTAGATTCAACCCATGGTTCTGTTCAGCTTTTCTCCTTTCCCTCCTCTCTCTCTTTTTTCCTCTCTTTTTTCCTCTTTTTATTTGATGTTTGATCATTTGAGGCAATGAGGCGGAGGGTAATTTACGTTATCAGGGAGGTATGAGGGGTGCTGGGAACCCAGACGCAAGGCCCATTCGCCTGCTAAAGCGCCATCGTAATGTAATGAGACTCCAGTCAAGTGCAGCTAGTAATGGAGAGGAACATTTCCCATTCATCTGCCTACCTGAGACTCCACCGAATACGACAATAACTTTTGCACGGGAGGAGCAGGGGGGGACACGGTGAAGGGGGGCCAGAGTCCCCATGGCCTGACTCCCTCTGTCTCATAGAAAAGCACCACAGCCTCATCCTTTAGACCACTGAGGGAAGCAAATTAACACAACTCAGGAAGTCACAAAACAGGTTGTTGGAAGTGCTTAACCCTTCCCATGTCCTTTCCAGTAGGCACTTGGTCAGCACAGACCCCCCCATCCTTTCTCGGTGACTGGGTTCCCTCCCTCGACCCTCAGCTATTGCTCCCTCAGTGCAGAACTGAAACCTTGTGCAGAGGGAGCTTGGAGAGGATGGGCCCACCAGAACAGGCCACTGGGAAAGCCCCTGCACATCAACTAGCAAAAGTTGTAAAAATGAGGAAAACAATTTCCCAGAAGTGCTCCAAGGCTCTTTGCCTCTAAAGGGGTTTCTAAAGAAAGCATTTTTCCCTGATCACCCCTAGCCAGCTCCATAACTTCACAAGTGTGGCTTCCTATTACAAAACCAGAGTTTTGAGAAACCCCTTCCCTTTGTTTTCAAGTGCGGCAAACAGGACACTGGGATTGCATCAACAATTTCTTTTAATACCATTTTCTAATATCAGTCAAAACCCAAACAAAATCTCAGTCCTACTCCACACTCCTAGTACAATGGATGTCCACCCCTGGGGTAATTTCATTCCTTGTGGCTTTGTCAGAGCAGCCCCCTCCTGCCATGCACTCTAGAGAAGCAGGTATAACTTCACAGTGTCCTGGGAGTGGCTGTTCCCATGACAGGGTTGAGCATACTCACATCACTCTGACCGTCATGGAAACTGAGGCACAGAATAGTGCTCCATGCCATGGCACAATGAATAAAATCCAAGGGTTTGTGTCTTTTTTCAGAGAGCAAATACCCAAGGATGATGGGAGTAATTTCTGTACCCTCCTCCCCCCTTCCAAACTCTGCTCCTGAGCCTTGGCCCTTGCCTGTAAAACCTTCCTGGCTGCAGATTCACTTTCCACTGTGCCTGTGTAGACAGGGCCTCCCAGCAGCACAGTAATAACCACAGCAGAAACACCCAGCAATAACAATGATGCACATATTCAAGTTCTCCTAGGCAACCCTGCTACGCTGCACACTTTGTTTGCAAGCTGAGGGTAATTATAGCTTGGAGGGAACCTCCTGGAAGCAAACGGATCTCCTGGTACGAAGACCTCAACGTATGTCAAGGGGTGTAGGTGGCATGCACAAGATACAGGGGAAAGAGAGAGAAATTTCCTTCATCAGCTTGTCCTAAGCTTGCTGTCTGTCCCCAGAACTCAGCCTGAGAAAGGGAAAGAGAGGAAAGGAGAGGGGGAGCTGAGGTCTCTCCCTCCCAGCCCTCACCGAATTCCTGCCACATGGACCCTTCCAATTATATCCACGTTTGAAAGGCTGCTGTCAGGATGAAAGGCACAGAGCAGTAATGAACTGACGATTAATTTGCAGTTGGCTCACCCAGTGCGTGAGTGTCTCTCAGGCTCGCTGCATGCGGGTGCTAAATATGACGATGTCAGCAATTGTCAGCCAGAGCCAGGGTTACCCTTAATAAGAGTCTCTCTCACCGCTGCCTGATTGCCTGTTGCCAGCTTCCGGGGGCTCCAGCCCAGCTCCCCGTCCTTCTGACGGCGAGGGGAGCTCTGTACCAGCCTGGCAGCTGCCAAAGTAGCAAGAGGAAGGGAAAAGAAATGACCCTCTCCCCTGGCAAAGCAGCAGGAGCAGCTGCCAGTGCTAACTGCCTCTGCCCATGCCAACTTTGACCTGGGAGAGTTATGGCTTATGCTGGCACGAAAATAGCTCAGGATGCAATTGCACACGTGAGCACCAGCCATGCCTGGGCTGGGATCCCTTGCACCTCCAAAACTGGCGGCAAATTTCACAGGCCCTTAATCCATGTTAAAAAGAAGCCTCTGACTCTCCTCATTCAAGTCAGCATCCCCATGTCAGAGTGGGTGTGATGGCTAGGGAGTGTGATTGACACTGCGTTTCAAGACAGAGCATTTCAGAGGAACACCCTTCGCAATATCCTGCAAAACTGTACTGCCAGCAGCTGGTTTTCAGGTAATGCATTAAGGGTTGATGCAGCCTGACGGGGTCTGGGTCAGGACCTGCTCAAACATCCCTGCCAGCCTCGGAAGTGAGGCAAGAGAGACACACTCGGGAACCACGGTGTCAAGCAGTCTGTGAGAGCACATAGAGGGATCTGAAGCAGAGCTCCAAAGAGTTTGCAGGCTCACCAGCCAAGATGTGCCTGGGTGTGGGAGGGACGCAGTAGAGAGCACAGGATTGACAGGGCTGGGAATACAACCTGGGTCTTCTGCATTAAGGGGCCTGTCACCAGGCCGCAGGGGAATGCTGCTTTGCAGAGGGAAGCACAACACCTGCTCAAAAGACACAAATATTCAAAGTAAAGACCAATCCCTTGGCATTGCATAAAGACACCTCCTGCATGCTCCCAAGAAATCTGGGGTGTGCACAATGGTCCTGCATATTCCATTCACCCTTTTAAGTCCGTCCACCAAATCCAGACACTCATCTTCTTTCCTCACAACAGGAATGGAACCCAGGCCTGAGCCATTAGCCACGACAAATATTTGCTTCAACTGCTGGAAGTTTGGCACTCCAAATTGCTGAGTACCTTTGAGAATCTGGGTTCAGGAGGGTCATAATAAATCCTGCTGTGGAGCAAGCATCGAGTACTTGGGATGAGCAAGGCAATGCTCTTCATCTGTGTGTAGGGCATTAGAAATGTTAATACTGCAGCTTCCTTCTAGATTGCCCAAAGGCCTGTAAAATACATTTCATGTCTCTCATTCAGTAGGTAACCATCTAGATTATTAGACCTGGCTTCATGTGATTATGTTGGGATCTGAAAGATGGGTGCACTGATTTCATCCTGGGCATGGACTTCTAGAGCTTCAGTGGGCTTATGAGAGTACAAAAATCAGGTCTTGCCATAATCACACATGCGTTTTTACCATGTAATCTCTGCCATCAGAGCTGGCATTTCAGGCACTTCTCCTACCATTGCTTTCACTCCCTCCCAGTGCTGTCCTGGCAGATGTACAGGGTGTCCTGCCAGTTGGACACAGCCCAGGTCCAGCTCACATATTATTTTAAAAAACTTGCCTCAGTGAGACTTTCCTACAAAGATGCTGTCCAAGCCGCTTTTCCTGCCCACCAAGCATGCCTGGGCCTGGGAGAGACACTTTTTGGCTTTCCCTGCTCCTTCCACCCTGCCTGGCTCCCACTGGGAAGTGGCTCAGTGGCCATGTCGTGCCTCTGTGCAGAGCAGGAGGTAGCAGAGTCATGGCACCAGTGCCACTTGGCGGGGCATCCTGATGACACTGCATCCCTGTGACAGCCAAGTGCAGCCCTCGGAGAGCTGAGGGCTCCTCTGCAAAGGAGACCTGAGCCCTTTAAGGAAGAGAGAGGAGCAGAAATCAATTGTCTGCTCGCCTTCCTCCCCAGGCCCCCCTCTCCCCCTCCTCCATCACCACTACCACCACACACGCACCCTATTCACCCTGCTGGAAGGTGACATTTGCTATTAACCTTATATTGGGCCATTTTGTAAATCAATGTCACTTACATTTAATAACAAGTGTAATCAAAGGAATTATGCAAATTTAATTTGATGCTTCTTGAATTATGCAAATCTGCACCACATATAATGGCTTCTGACATGTGCCCAGTTGGAGAACGTTCCATTACCTCCTCTCTTATTACCCCTATTATTATTTTTATTTTTTTATCCCGTGGGGGGGGAGGGAGAAGGGAGGGAGCAGCGGTTGGGCTTGGAGGCAGGGGGAACAAGCGAGTGCAGGGAGAAAAGAAGGGAAAGAAGAGGGGTGGTGGAGAAAAGTGCTCCTTTGCCTGCATTTTGAGTAGAAAAGCCTCCTGAAGGCATTTCTGTTATTGTTATTGCAGAGCAAGGAGAGTGGGATGGGGGGGGAGCGGAATGGGGATGGGTGGAATCATTTCCCATGAATGGCTTTGCAGGCAATAATACTATAAGCCTCTGAGTCTAAATTACTGCCCTTCCAGTCCTATCTCCAGCACAATATTACTCTCCTTGGCCTCTTCTTCCTGAATCACCAGGCAAGCTGGGGGAGGGTAAGGAAAGAGGGGAGCAGGACCCACAGAGTGGAAAATGCAGAACAAATGGGTGAAAAGATGTTTCAGGTGTTTTGTTCCATGGCCACCCCAGGTGCCTCCACATTCTTATTCATTCTGTCAGGGCCCCAGAGGAATAACTGTTCTTTTCCCCTTTGCTTTCCCACCAATTGTTTCCTTGCATGTGACCCCAAGGTCAGAAAAACCAGCCACAATATGCATGTGCCTCAATCTGTAATATCTTCACAGTAACCTGGGGTATCTTCAGCCAGAGACATACCAAGTTTCTCCCTTTGCAAGGACTTCAGTGTCTGTAGCACCAGGAGTCAGTTTGGACCAGCCTCTGTTTCTTCTGCTTGTCAGAGATGTCAAGAGGATTTGGTGATCACAGAACGGATTTGAAAGACAGTGCCATGATGGCAGTGCAACATATAATGCTGGACACATTTTCCTCTGCTATTCCTCACAGCAACTTACGAGTGACTCTTGCCACGATAATTTGTGCAGTGTGACCTTGAATGAGACCACTCCCAGCTCTGCGTCTTGGTGTCCTCACACTGGTGCAAAGCAGATAAAAAAGCAATCTGTATTTTGGAAGGAGGAGAAGAAGGAGAAGAAAATACATTTGTAAAAGTCTGTGTAGTCCTCTAATGTGAATTGATACGCACTATGAGGGCACAGTACCAGTATGGCACCATCATTTATATAAAGCAAACAGTCACTAATATCCAAAGTTTCCTTAGACTTTGAGAGTTGAAAGGCAGGGAGTATTTCTACATTTTCCAATTTACACTTGCCATGTTTCCTTCCGAAACTCTTCCAGAAACACTGGGGTTTTTTTCTTCTTTCCTCTAAACATTTCTCATGTTATTACGAAGAACTACAAGCCCTGCAGTTTTTTCTCCAATGGAAGATAATTTCCAGAAACATACACTGCATTTATATTTTAAATACAATAAATTGGAAAAGATGCCCACATTAATTTTTTTCTTACCTACCAATAGTTCAAATTCTTTTAAAAGCTAAATAAAAGGGTTTTTTTCTTTAATGGAAGGATTTTTCATCTGCTATCAAAAATATACTGTCATAGAAATACGGGTGAGAGGAAACTGTCCCTGTTCTGCCCAAACTGAACATCATTTGAAGTTCACTGTGGAAAACGTCATGTTTCAGCCAGTCCTTAATAGTATGGTTTCCACCAATGATTGGGTGAAATGGATGTGCTCACCCCACTTCAAGGCTAACACCTGCTGGCCTTAGAAAAGAAATATATAACACCCAGGGGATGCTGCTTTTCAAGCCCTGATGATATTTGACAGCATGACCAGCAGCTCTCCAGTGCCATCAGCACTCTGCCACTGCTAATTCTCTGCAGAGCCCATATGGGAAACAAGGGTGGATCTCAAGAGTTGCAGCTGTGGGTAGAAATCCTGCTGGGAGGTCTCAGCCCAGCATCTTCTCAGACCCTTGTTCAGGGAGCCCAGCCCTGCCCTCTCCAGCCCCCAGGGATGTGCTCTCTGAAGGGAGGGTGTCAGCAGGAATGTCACCTTTTCCTGAGGTTGTTGATTCACTGCCCAGAGACAGTCTCTGCCATTAGAGGCTGAAGAAAGGAACAAAGCTCATTTCAGACTCGGATACACCAATAACCCCTGAAGTCCTCCTCAGCTCAAGATTTCTTGACTGCACAGAGGATGCTTTGCTTTGCCTTGCCTTGCCTTGCCTTCTCAGCAGATGACCTTCATGGCTCTCATGGACATGGGTATGATCAGGACCCATGACCATTTCCTGGTTCCAGGTGCTGCACAAGCAGATCAGCAAGAGGGTGCCCATGGCAAAGGGCTGCTGTGGGTGCCCACCCCACATAGCCCTCGGCCTCAAAGGTCCTTCGGGGAAGCAGGTTAATGGGTGCATGGAGCTAAACTTGTCCCTGGTGATAAACCTGCTGAGGTCAACAGAGGTACCACACAGCCCAAAGGGCCCTATTCCTGAGTTCAAGAGGTGTGTGGCAGATGGAAGCACCTCTCCTATAGAGACAGCTCAGCACAAAAAATGCTGTTTCATAGCTGGTGTTTCTGGGCTTATCTCTCCACAAAGATTCTCAGGAGGATGTCTCTGAATGACTCCAAGCATGGATATTCCAGGATAAAAGAGTCTGTGCTGCAGTTTGTTTGGAATAGCTGTCAGGAACAGTTCTGTGGGGCTAGAAAACGTCCCATACTCTACACTACAGCCAGCAGCATCAGTCACAGAGCTAAGGCAGCAGTGACTGTTGTAATGTGGGCTTGATGCCTTATCCTGGTCTTAAAATTAAGAGAGCTGAACACAGTTAAGAGGGAAAAAGGGTTATACCTTGGTATTTATTTAAGGATCCTTAGGTGTGATGAAATGCACATCGAAATGCACCCCGAAATCCCCACTGAAGAAAATGGCCCCACCCAGTGTGATGTGTATACAATTATATGCCTTGCAAAAATCAGCATATCTATCAAAGATTCCCCAATGAGGGACTCGGGCGAGACCCCCATCCGAGGAACTTTCCCCCTGGATGGGCCTATCTTTGTTTACAGAATGTGTTCTGGAGAGGGCCTTGGTTTCTGGGATTTTTAGAATGTTTAGTCTCTTGGCTTAACAGGATACTGGGTCTAAGGGGAGTTATCAAACTTAAAGAATTATAACTATGTAGGCTAAAAGCACTAAGAATACATAAAAGCTATATAAAAGAGTGTATAAAAGGGGTACAAAAAGGGTATAAAAGAAAAAGCAAAAAATCATCATGGCATCAGGCTCACTGCTCTCTGTGCTCCTCAACACCAGCCCCAGCTGGAGGATGCCAGGTACAACAGAGATGCCAGAGTGAAAGTGAAAGCCTTTTCCTTAGGGAACCTGTTTCATGGAGCTTAGGTCCTGGTGCTGTAGGTTGAATCAGAACTAGGCAATGCAAAGTTCCTGAGCCGAGGCTGAAAGACTTTTGTGCCATTGCTGGGACAGGGAATTTGCCTGCCTTGAGCCCTGAAGGGAGCATGCTGGGCTTCCCCAGGGTAAACAAATAGAGTGGGGAAGTCATAATTGACACAAGGGCTCTAAAAGGGACAGCTCCCAGCGGGAGGCCATGCTGCTTGAAGTTTCCATGCTCTCCCCTTCCCTGGAAATCACAGGTCATTGCTTGCAGCCACCTCTTTCCCAATAAAACTGTAACCAGTGAAGAGCCATAAAAACACTGAAGCACAGAAAGGCTGGGAATCTGATCTAGTGAGAAAGGACACACTGACAAAATGACCATGAAACATCCTGGGAAGCAGTTTGGAGGGATCAGGCTGGGACAGTGCAAGATAAGAGCTCCTGGAGGAAGATGGTGATGGCTTCAGAAGCAGCAGAGACGGAGGTGAAGGAAGCGGTGACACGGTGCTGTGACAGCTACCAGTGATGAGGAGGGGAGTTTCCCACAAAGATCTTTTTCATTAAGATAAACTTTTAAATGAGAGCTGAAGAAGAAATGAAATTATGGGGAGTCCTACTTCTGACCAGGGTCCCAGCTGTCCCACTACTGCCAGGGCATACAGGAGTAAACAAGTGTCCTACCTGCTCCATGCCCCTGTTTCACCACTAGAAAGGACAGACACTCACCCCATGGGCTGGAACAGACCCCATCAGCAGTGGCTCTTCTGCAGTGTGACTCCACTGACATCAGGGAAAAACCTCTTGCTTAGCAAAGAAGAAAGGTGTACTGCTGGTGAGGCAAGGAGGGAAGATATTCCAGTTTACCCTTGCTCTTGCAATGACAGGGGACTGGAAGTTTCACTGGGAAGGCACCAGAGTTTCTCCTTCATTTTAGGGCAGATGAAAGGAAGATAGCAGTCTCATATAAAAGTCACATAAGAAACTAAACAGGCAGATCAGCTGATTTTTTACAATGAACTGATTACATATTTTGTTTTTATAGGTTTTTAGGCTCTGTATTACATAATTCATTTACTGAAAAGAACTCCAGGAGTTAAATATTTGGGATAAAAACTATTTTGAGGACAGGTTTTGCCTTCCTATAAGCATCACTGGGATTTGTATGGACAGAGTCTGCCAATGCCCCTTTAAGCTGACAGGCATCTGATGAAATACAGAAGCAGAAAACTGGGGCCCAGAGGGAGCCAGTGTCTTCTGGAGCTCTTTCTTCCCAGCACCCTGAAAGTTTTGGCAGACCCTGCTGGCATGAAACCCCAGAGACTGTTTACCACAGTGAGCTGGGAAAAAACCCTTACACATGTGTTATTGACAGCAAGAATCTCTATCATCTGTTAGATAGGGAAAAACACTGAGGCCCCATGGAGAACTCTCTCTGTCCACTTGCTGTAAGTGCCACTTACCACAGGCCACTGGCAAAAGTCAGCATCACCCTCCTCTGGCTTCCTCTTACAGTCCATTCTTCCCTTGTTTGAGCAGTGGCCCCACATCTTTGTTGCCTGCATCTGGGCTGAGGGACGCTGAAGAGTTTCAGGGCATCACTGTATCCCCAGCAATGTCACAGAGTCACCTGAGTGCTGCTTTTAGCTTGGTCAGAGCAAAATCACACCGGTATGATCCTGTCAGCATCAGTGGAGCCTCACAGAGAGTGAGTCCTGCTTGCTCAGCCCCTCTCCAGCACCTGATTCTGCATGCAAAGAACATGAAGATCTTTTTTTCTCCATCTCCCCATTTCGTTCCTGTCCATTTTTCATTCCTCCCATTCCTTATTCCTGACCACATGGGTGCAGTTCTGCTTGTAGAAGTCCCATGGAGTTATTCCTGCTGCATCCCAGGGCAGTTCAGTAGAGATGGGGACCTCTGATTTCTCACCTTGCACCCTTTCCAAGAAGCTATCTCATGGCACTGCAGGAAGAGGGATTATTTGATCTTTATTAATTTATTGAAGGGAAAAAAGCGGGTGGAAATTGTAATAAAAGGGACAACCAGCAAGATAGCAAGGAAGAGAGGTTAAAAATGAAATCATCATCTAATTGGCCTGCAGTGAATTATTCACATGTATAATCTTTTAAAAAAAAAAATTCAGCACAAGGCAATGCAAGTAAATGCTGTTCATGTTTAAAAGTCATTTCCATAAGTAAGTGCAATTTCTCTACTGTTTGCCCCTGTTTAATGAAGTGAAATCTTGTTTGCATTCCTCCCAATTTCCCAACGAAAGGCGCCCAAGCGTTTGCACCAAAATTACTTGGCCCAAATTAAAACCCTCCAACATTTCAAAAAAAAAAGACGAAAGGGGGGAAAAATCAGACTTATTTTTAAAATGCCTTAAGTGCATCCCAGCATCCTAATTTATTTTTAGACACTGGTTATTAAGAGTAGTAGTAAGTTTCCCCTTCTCTCTCGCTCTCTCTCTTATTTAAATGAACTTAATGGCAATAGATGCAAATGTCTGGAAGAGGAAAATAGTTAACATTTATTTATTCTTACTGTTGTCTCTTCCCTGGCTGGTGTCATTAGAACAGTTCGTTGCATCCCATTCGCTCCCATTAGCTCTGCTATCAGAGCCACCCAGCACGACTCCAGCACGGCTCGAAGTGCTTTCTGCGGCCCACATAGGGACTACATCATCATCTCCGAGGCACTGGCTTAATGACAAGAAAAAAAATCGGAATATATTGCACAGCGTTCCGGGGAAACAACAACAAAAACCACTGCTGCCGTCGCTGCCACCCAATGCCACGTCCCCTTGACCCGGGGCACGCGTCCTGCTTCAGCCGGGCAGGGGACAGACAGACGGACAGGCTGTGGTGCCAGGGCAGGCACCCCTTCGCAATTCATTGATCTGGGCAATGTGTGTGGAGAGAAATACGCCAACAGGGACCCGGAGTGCTTGGAAACGCGCTCGGGAGGACCCAGCG
The DNA here is from genome assembly GCA_013400235.1 of Oriolus oriolus. NCBI lineage: Eukaryota > Metazoa > Chordata > Aves > Passeriformes > Corvidae > Oriolus > Oriolus oriolus. Next base: position 528,018 of record VXBT01010111.1, read on the forward strand.
AGACTGGAATGGGTTCAAACAGCTGCTCGTCGCCAGCAGAACCATCACCCCCGCAAAGCAGGGCTGCCAGCCGGCTGACTCCTGGCTCCCTGGTGTGGGCAGGAGCTGCCAGCCAAGGCTGGTGGCGGGATGGAGGGTTTGCAGCCTCTTGCTGAATGAACCCTGCTTTCCTCTAGTGCCCCTGCTGCCCCCTTTAGAAGCATTTCCTAAAGCAAACCAGACCAGCTCACATGTGTGAGCAACCACGCATCTCAGGGTCGCGTGGCTGGAGCTGACAGCTCAGGCTGCCGCTGGTGCCTGTCACCCTGCACGCGTTGTCCCAGCCATTGGGCACTGCTGCAGAGACAAGGGACTTTGCCCTAATCCTCCCCCAGGGAGCAGGGGCTGAGGGCCAGCGCTGGCAGGTGACAGCCCAGAGAGGCAGGTGCCCCAATGCCTGGGAGAAATGCCCAAAATCCACCCTCCTCCTGAGCAGTGGTGCCCTTTCTTACCCTCTGAATGTGGAGGTGGACCTGGCCTACACCAGAGGGACAAAATCCCTTTGCAAGCAAGAGGAACACAACAGGTCGCTCACCCAGAGCACAGCAGCTCTTGAGGTCTCCTGAGCCCTTCAACCCTCAGGCGACGCACAAGTGAGGGTGGTGGCAAGTGCCAGAGAGGGAGACCAGGGCTCGCTGACAGCTCCGGCTGACAAAGCAGCATTTGAGAGGAAGGACATCGGCATCTGCAGCGCTGAGACATAAAAGAGAGGCGGAGGCTGTTGCAGGCGGGGACAGAGCCATACAGAGCCCCTCCCCCTCTGTAAAGTTGACATTGTCTCCCGTGATAACTTTTCTGCTGAGGCAGGAGACACTTTACTGCAGAGTTGCACACAGCAAGTAGCTACCCTCCCCCCCGCCCCTTCCCATCCTCTCCCTCTCTCTCCCTTTCCAGCATCATTTACATCCTTAATTAGCTGTAATTCTGCAGTGCTCATTAGGGAAGGACTGGAAAATATCAAGGAGCCCACAAGCAGGGGGCTTCAGGGGAGAGGGAGGAAGAGGGGGGCGCAGGCATCAGCCTGAGAGGGGATACCCAAAGCTGGATGGTGGAGTCAGAAGCCAGGAGCTACTTGCTTAATTCAAGTGGGATGATTACACTAGTGTGATTTGGGAGCACTGATCCACTGATGGGGTTAAAGAGGCCACAGTGTCCCACCTAGAAAGGCAGAAGACCTATCCAGAGAATAACAGCATCTCACCAAGAGGACTTGCTCCTACCTCCTTGCTTGCAAGTGGTATGTCTCTGCTGGGTTATTCAGTGTCCTACACTTCTAAAGCCAACAGACAGGTACAGGAAGCGGGCAATATTCCACTCCAATGCAGACAGCTACACAAACCTGTCCTTTCCCGCAGCCTCATCAGGAATTATCCAGCAAGGAGATTTTTATGGAAAATTGCAGCTGACAGTGCTAAAGAACTGCCAGGTGTGTGGCTGCACTGCAAACTTTCAGTTAGAGGAAGAAAGACACAAAAATGGTCCAGAAGAAAATCTGAATGAGTTGTTAATTGTTTCTTAAAGGAATACTGTCTTGATTTAAAACAAGGAGGGGGTAAGCACTTTGAATTTGACTCCAATGACCAAAAATAATTTTAAAAAAACCAAAACCAAAACCAAACCAAACAAAAACAACAAACAAACAAACAAACAAAAAACCACCAAACCCCCCAAACAACAACAACAACAACAAAGCACACTGAGAAACTAGGGCTCAAAACTATAGCCAAACTTTGCATTCCAGGTTATTGAATAAAATATGTCCTTCAACCCCAAATGGGAAAACATTGTGAAGTTTTATTATTGCACCAGATATTTCATATAATTACTTTGGGGAGCATCAGCAGACCCAGGAAGTTCTAATTTGGAATCCCTTTTGCTCAGGAGTATATTCACAGAGAGAGAGTCAAGTCCTCCCTCTTCGCAGTCTCAAGAGGCCTTCGCAAGACCATGAGGGAGGTACTATTGTCTCCTTTAGCTGGAGAACAGCTGAAGTAAGTGAATGAGGCAAGGACACAAAGGAATCTGTGGCAGAGCCAGGCAGTGACCCCAGATTTCCTGCTAGTTCTCTCTGAACCGCTAGTTAAAAGCCATCCTTCCCTGTGGTCCAGCATTTGTATGACCACTTGCACCTGCAATACCTGGGCGCATATCTCACTGGGTTTTAACTCACTGCCAACCTGTATCTTTGCTCAAGCTTAGATCATAGAATACTTTGGTAGGGAGGGACCTTAAAAATCATCCAGTTCCAACCCTGCTGCCATGGGCAGGGACACCTTCCACTAGACTAGATTGCTCAAAGCCCCATCCAGCCTGGCCTTGAACACTTCCAGGGATGGGGCATCCACAACTTCTCTGGGCAATTTGTTCCAGTGCCTCACCATCCTCACAGTAAAGAATTTTTTCCTGCTATCTAATCCAAACCTGACCTCTTTTGGTATGAAGCCATTGCCCCTTGTCCTACCACTACATGCTCTTGTAAAAAGTAAAACTGTCTCCAGCTTTCCTGTAGGTGCCTTTAGGTACTGGAAGGTGCTATAAGTATATGCACGTAAAAGGCTATCTGGGAACTCAGTGAAGTTGATGAGGATGGTCTTTGGAAGTCTATCCTCCTACTTTTCACTTGCTAGCACTAATGTGAACCTAGAGGTTGAGCTGTGCTGGTGTGTCCCACCAAAGGCAAAATGACCACCAGCACATGTGGGATTATTCACAAATATGTGGGCATGTGCACAAATTGGCATTTGCACTTTGAAGTATCTTCCTCTTTAATCAAAAACTTCAAATTCCTCTTAAGTGTTTAGATGAATCTTGCCATAACAGATAATCAGAATAAGTTAACATGCCAGAACAAGTGAGGAGAAAACCCCAGTGAAGTACAACTTTATGAAAATGCCTAGGACCTTTGCAAAACAGCATTTCAGCGATTGGTATTGTTGGCTCTGAGGTTTAACACATGGTAACTCCTTTTGCACTTCCCCAGAACAGCTTATTTACATCATTCAAGCAAAGAGAAATCTGCCCCATCTTTTTATATTAACATATGGCTTTTCCTGTAGTGTTTGATAGGTAGATTTCTAAGGCCTTTACAAATTACTTAAAACTTCCAGCTCCAGTCTATTTGGGTTTCAAAGAAGCAGCAGTGGACCAGAGTCTCCCTGGATCTCACTGTAGTGCTTTAGAGAGCATCTTCTCTGCACTTCAAAGGGACCATTTAGTCAAAGTTTTCAATGACAAATTGACAATGACAAACCTTCAGAACAAATTTTATCCATTACCAGTCTAATATTTGGGAATAAACAAGATAAGGAAAATAAAATGCTAGATACACATGCCTATTAGAGACATTCAGGGGGAATAACGAAAGATGCCTTCCCTTCTCCCAGCTGTAGAAGACAGTTAGTTTAAACCTCCGTGCAGCCTTACTGTGCCCACATGACATGGGCAACTGGTAGAATTCTGCAGAGGGTAAACATCTGCTCCCAGACATCCACAGAGGAGTGTGGAAGTGGAAAGAGCTGCTTGTATTTCTTGCATAGTTCACAACTGTGAAGGGCAGCTCCTGGGCAATAGCTCACGCTTGCATGAAGCCGCCTGCACTCTCCTGCTCACAGCAGTCAGTGATTTCTTCCAAAATGGCTCAAAAGTGTCTTTTGTAAATTGCCCGTTAGTGAGTACTTTGATACCTAGAGTACCAATGAATGGTGTCATTCCCACAACCTACTTACCATCATTACATTTTCCTCTTCTGTACTTCATCCTTCCACTAGAAAGCCTCGAGGAGCAGCAGGCATCTGCCTTCTGCCTTGCAGCAGTAGTCAGGAAACCGGAGCTCAGACAGAATCTGGGATGAAGGGATGCTAAGCAAACATCTAGAGAAATAGGTGAAGTATGAATTACAGATATGATATCCAAATATGAGCTGCCTTTCCCACAGTTTGGTGTCCGAGCTGGCTGTACAGAGGATGAACCCAAAGCATAAAGTTGTGTCCTACATGACTGTCAGAATTGGAAGCAAATCTGCCCCAGGGATGGATGGCCCTGTATGAGCAAATGGAAACAAGAAAAGAGGAACACACTGACATGCACAGTGGCATGGTGTGCGTGGATAGGCACATGGGGGTTAAATTACATAAGTGTATTCTTATTTGCATGTTCATGAGTGTGTTGGGGTGTGCCTGACTCTGCCCATAACCACGGGCACGTGCCAGGAGGGGAAGGGCTACTCCCCAGGCTGCACAGCAGATAAGTGTGGGTAATAATTTGTGGACGGCTACTGAATAGCTTGAGGCATCTGCTGTAAGGGCTTATTTCCAGTACAGAGTATTTTCCCCCACTAATGAAACCATTTCTGCAAACCTCCCTCAGGTGCCACAGAGCAAATGTAACACCAAGGAAACATCAGGGAAGATTTCTGGTCACTCAGACTGTGGTAACTTGAGGAGAAAGCCTAGCCCGTGAAAAGAAACCACTCGTGTAATTTGCAGAGATATTTGGCTGACTGAACAGCCTCGCACTTTGCAAGTATTCTTTCGGTTTGCAGCAGCATTTTCTCCCTGATTCTTTCATAGAGTCTTGGAAGAGACACAGATTTGTTCCACTCTAGCTTTCCTGGCATTGTTGCATCTGGAGACTCCTGCCAGGAGAAGCTGAGAGGAGCAGAGCTCTGAACTGGCCCACCCTGCATCCCCGCAGTGCTTCACACCAGGCTGCCTGCAGGGCTGTCACAGTCAGGGTCCTTCCAGCCTTCACCGGCCCAGCTCTCCCCTCCAGACCCCTGCCCCAGTTCTGCAGCCAACTCAAAGCTTCCCCCGCCCTTCACTCTCCTGATAGGACTTGGCTTGCTCTCTTTGGCCCAGGTCCAGACAGAGTTTTGAGCATCTCCTCCAGAAATGGGTCCTCTCTCTCAACATTCAGAGCCAAGCTTAACAGTGCCTCCTGCTGAACCTGCTGGCGTGGCCAGCACCTCAGTCCATGGGCATGTGGTCTTTCCCACAGGGACTCAGGCAGTGAGAGGGGGGGAGATTGATAGCAACGAAAAGCAGCAGATGAAAAGTAAACTCACACTACATAAATTCTTAAATGATTTTTATAAGGACACAGCATTGTAACAACTTGCCAAGAACAACACCGAAATTCTTTCAAGGTTTCCCATTTGTTTGTAAAGTGAATATTAAAAGTGCAGGCAGCAGTCTCCTGGTGTTCCCCTGGGAACTGTTAGTGTCCGTAGTAACGAGGTCATTCCTTTTTTATTAGGAGAAGGTTTTCTGTAAAGTTAAATGTGCTGACAGCCTCTTGCCTTTGATGTTGGGTTTCACCTCAGTCCCTCCTGCAGATATTGCTGCTCCTCCCTCGCAAAGACACATCCTTGACAAACAATCTCCCCTCTGTCTTCCCTACTTGTTTGTTTAGATGCATGATAGGCAGCTCTGTTAAAGGGCAGCACATAAAGGCGGCTGGTGTTTCAGTGGACAGGAGACGTGAGAGATTTGGTTTCTGTAATTAAGTCAGTCTTCATTCCCCCAAACTGCCAGCACTCAGTACCCTTATTTTATTGACCAGACAGATAATTACAGTGACAGCAGTCACAAACCCCCAGTTACAGTCGCACTAAAATTGCCCTGGTGCCACATTCAGAAAAATGTGGGACCCGCAGAACCCTTGCCACAAAGCCCAGCCTGCAAGGGGAGGCAGGGAGGAACACCCCAGCACCATGCCTGCTGCCCTAGGGCTCTCCTTGCTCTGCTGCTACAGAGACCCGACAGAGGGGAAAGTCCTCCCACAGGAGGACGCACACAACCATCTGCTGCTGCCATGTCTTAGTTACCACAGCTCCTGCTCGAGCACCTTCCCTGTCCGGTGACCTGGACATCCCTGTGGAGCGGCCTCCAAGCAACCGTGCACTGTGCCTACCTGACCAGGGCCAGCAAGAATGCTGAAGCACAGATAAGCCAGGTTGCTCCATGGACCACAACAACCAATGGACCTGCGCAAAAGGGACATCTGGTGAGGATGGCACTGAATTATCCCTTGGGAGAGTCAGTTCTGAGATCTACAGAGTTTCCCAAAGGTCTGAGCCAAATTAACTCAACAGGCCCCCTAGTAAAAGCACAGGGTGGCCTCGAGAGCCTTATTCAGTGGCTGCTCAGAGCCGTGGCCGCTGCCTGCTCTGTGTGTGTGCACACCACATCGAGCACACAGGAGCCCGAGTCCCAGCAGGCACCTCAGTGCAGGACAGTCACACAAAGAAACTAACTTTTTTTTTGTTTGAACATTTAAACAGGCAACAATGCCCACAAAGTGTATTGTGTGTAGCCACTCCTTAGAGTAGCAAAAGATAAATAATACTTTCATGCTTCAAAGTGAAGTGCACAATGTGTGCACCCAAATAATAAGAAATAATGTGAGTATTCTTGTTCATCATGGACATAGTAGGAAGAAATCAAGTTTTTCCCTGGGAACGGGTGCTTAGAAATGATTTATTCACTCTTGGGAAATGAATGCAAAAACCAAGGAGACACCATTGTGCAGTGAGGTAGATCAGAAATTTGTCTGCCTGTATTTAACCACAGGATCAAAAATTGCAATCAGGTGACTGATGACGGCACCAAAAATATTTCAACTCTGGGATCCACATTCAAAACCACCCATGAGTCTGTGATGAAGAAAAGCTGTGACCCCAAGTCCTACAGCTGTTCAGTGGCTGACACCAAACAGGCTGCTACAATCCAGGAGTCATTTACTGACTACAAACACTTGTATCAGCACACTGTCAGAAGTGGACCTTCATGGGGGGGGAGTCATAGATCTAGGGACTTCTAGAAAACACAACATAGCGAGCCTGGGTCTTATTTCTGGCTCAGCTGAGCCTGCTTGTACCTCTGTTTGCACTGAACTCTTTGTTAGGCAGCTTTCAGAGGGAGGTGGGTCACTATGATCTTTAAAGCAAAGCCGAGACCAGGCAGTCTAGAGTAAGTGGGTCAAGTTCTCAGTGGCTGGAGGTCCCAGATCAACAACTGAGAAATATGAATAATTTTGGCCATGGCACTGTGCTTGAGATTTATTCCTCCATGATCTTACATTTTACCAGTGGTCTCTTGCTAGGCTCAGCACTGACCTCCTCCAGCTCAGCATAGCTGCTGCTG